>JABWTJ010000057.1:0-379959 GCA_016801875.1 Solanum sitiens | reverse complement strand
CATGATTCCAAGGTCTCGTGGATATGAAATATGTAATATATGAAACATGAAATATATGTTATGTGAACCTATGTATGTATAATGTGTGACATATTCATGGTATGACCTTCCTATTATGAATTAGTCAAGTCAAGAGACTTGACCTCCTAAGAAAACATGTTGATTAGGAAGAGCCATTCTTATTCATGCATTACCGTTATGTGTTGCTGCATATACCCATACTTAGTACAAGTGTGTACTAATTCCATATAATATTACTATTTTAGGTGGACGTTGAAGGTATCTTTGCAGCTGTTCGGACTCAGAGATTTCATCCGAACTTGGTAGGTCCTCATGCATTCGAGGATGCCTGCCCTTACATTTCTTGCTTAGTAGTAGGTTTAAGCTAGTGGAGTATGTTCCACTAGTATTTCTTTCCTATTTTATTCAGACGCTTGTAATAGTGCCATTTTGGTAAGTATTGCTTATGACATGAGATTCTATTTCTTTCAAGTTGTATGTTTCTATAACTAGATGGTTGATATATGAGCAATGAACTTCCTTACAAATACGCGTTTATACAAAGTCTATGTATACTTCAAATATAAATAATTTTTTTTTAAATTTACCACTAAAATTAACCGTATGAATGTGATGAATGCAAGAAAAGGCTTATCTGCGACCTCTGAGAGGTCGACGACGCCAGTTGCGATTCGGAATCCAGAATTCGGGTCGTGACAAACTTGGTATCAGAGCATCAGGTTAAATATCCAAGAGAACATGCTCATATTAACCATGTTATGTAGTTTCTAAGTTATGATAGTGAAGTGCACCACTATCATGAATTAGAGACTGCATAATGCTTAGGAAATTTTCCCTTTTCTACTCTTGATCGTGCTATGTGGAATTGTGACATAATTGTGTCATTAAGAATCTAACTCTTTCCTTGTATCTACGTGTAGATAATGAATACGAGGAGAAATGCAGGCAGAAGGGTAGGTGAGGCAGCTGCTAGAGGAAATCAAGTTCCTCCTCAAGCCCCAGTTGCTGCTGATCAAGTGCCTGTCAATCCAGCTGGGTTGACAGATGGTGAAATGAGGAATGCTTTGCTGCAGATGGCACAGGCCATCACTACTCAGGCTCAAGCCATCACGGCTCAAGCCGCGAGAGAGGGTGCTCCCAGAGAGAACCCTCATGCTAGCACCATGGCTAGCAGGCTGAGGGACTTCACCAGAATGAACCCCCAGTTTACTACGGATCCAAGACCAATGAGGATCCTCAAGAGTTCGTGGATGAGGTCCACAATATCCTTTGTACCATGAGAGTAGATGAGGAGCCGAAGGCTGAGTTGACTGCATATCAACTCAAGGATGTGGCATAGATTTGGTACCGGATGTGGACTGATAGCCGAGCACGTAGAGATGTTCCCATCACTTGGGATGTTCTCAATACTGCCTTTCTGGAGAGATTCTTCCCCAGAGAGCAACGAGAAGCCAAGGTTAAAGAGTTCATCAACCTGAGACAGGGAGGTATGTCGGTCAAGGAGTATTTCTTAAAATTCGTTAAACTCTCAAAGTATGCTTATTCTGTTGTGGCAAATAGTAGGGATGAAATGAGCAGGTTTGTGACTGGTGTGTCGGAGGATCTAGTGGAAGATTGTCGGGCAGCCATGTTGCATGATAACATGGAACTGGGCAGGTTGATGGTTCATGATCAGCAAGTGGAGTAGAGCCACCGTAAGAGGAGAGTTCATGAAAACAAGAAGCCTAAGATTGCGGATCAGACTGGTTCTAGCTCGGGTAGGGGCTCATTTGGAGTCCAGAACAGGCTTAAGTTCATGAGACATTCAGGTGATTCTACTTCTTCAGGAAATTTGAATACCAAAGTGAACGAGTCTGGCACCATAAAGAGAAATGATCGGAACGTCCACCGAAAAAGCAAGATTTGTGGTAAATGTGGACGTCCTCATGGGGGTGAATGTTTAGTAGGTACTAACACCTGCTTCGGGTGTGGCAAGACTGGACACATGGTCCGAGATTGTCCTTAAACAGTGGATAAGGCCAAGGCATATGCTCAGCCTCGGCCAAATATAAATGCTGCAACCGAACCTCCTAAGAGGAACCGATTTTATGTACTGAAAGGTAGAGAAGAGCAAGAGAAGTCAGATGATGTTGTCACGGGTACGTTGCATGTCTTTACTTTCCCAGTGTATGCATTGTTAGATCCAGGATCCACTCTATCCTTTGTTACTCCTTTGATAGCTAGTCGGTTTGATGTGTTTCCTGAAATCTTGCATGAGCCGATTTTAGTAAGTACTCCCATAGGAGACGGTATTAGAGTAGAAATAGTGTATAAAAATTGCCCAATTCACATCCTTGATAGAGTCACTCACGCTGATCTTGTGGAATTAGCCATGCTCGATTTTGATATAATCTTGGGTATGGTTGTCTCCATAATTATTATGCCACAATAGATTGTCGAAACAGGATAGTGAGGTTTGAATTTCCAAATGAGTTAGAGCGGGAATGGGAAGGGCATGGTTCAAGTCCAGTCGGCCAAATTATTTCACACTTGAAGGCCAACAAGATGATAGATAAGGGGTACTTGTACCTCTTAGTTAGAGTCAATGACTTAGATCAATAAGTTCCTTCCATAGACTCAGTGTCAATAATGAATAAGTTTCCAGATGTCTTTTCGGAGGATTTATCAGGAATTCCTCCTGAACGTGAGATTGACTTTGGTGTTGATTTAGATCCCAACACCAAGCCAATTTCTATTTCCCCGTATAGGATGGCACCAGCTGAACTCAAAGAGTTGAAGTTGTAGTTAAAAGATCTACTTGATAAGGGCTTTGTCCAGCCGACCATATCCCCATGGGTGCTCCAGTATTGTTTGTAAAGAAAAAGGATAGAACCCTTAGGATGTGCATCGATTATCGGCAACTCAACAAAGTCACTATAAAGAATAAGTACTATTTCCCATAATCAAAGATTTGTTTGACCAACTCCAAGGTTCAAGTTTCTTTTCCAAGATAAACCTTTGGTCAGGCTACCATCAGCTTAGAGTGAGGCAAGAAGACGTCCCTAAGACGGATTTTCCTACTAGATATGGGCACTATGAGTTTCTGGTCATGTCATTCGGTCTCACTAACGCACCAACCGCGTTTATATACCTTATGAATAGGGTATTCCGTGAGTACCTTGATTCCTTAGTCATAGTATTCATAGATGACATTCTTATATACTTTAAGTATAAAGAATAGCATGAGGTACACTTAAGAAAGACATTGCAAGAACTCAGAGAACATCAGCTGTATGCGAAGTTCAGCAAATGTGAATTCTGGTTGAGATTAGTGACCTTTCTTGGTCATGTTGTGACCGACCAAGGTTTTGAAGTTGATCCTAAGAAGGTTGAGATGGTGAAGAATTGGCCGAGACCCCTTACTCGTACAGATATTTGGAGTTTTCTGGGCTTACCCAATTATTATCGCAGGTTTATGGAAGGCTTTTCCACTATTGCGGCTCCATTGACAGCCTTGACGAAGAAGAAGGTAAAGTTTGAGTGGTCTGAAAAATATGAAAGATCTTCCAAGAGATCAAAGACCGACTCACTTCAGCCCCAGTTCTCACGTTGCCGAGGAGTGGTGCAGGATATGTGGTGTACTGTGATGCTTCCCGAGTAGGTTTGGGATGTGTTCGTATGCAGGATGGCAAGGTGATTGCATATGCATCGAGACAGTTGAAGATCCACGAGAATAGCTATCCTACTCATGATCTTGAGTTAGCTGCTGTGGTGTTTGCATTAAAACTTTGGAGAAATTATTTATATGGTGTACATATTGATGTATATACTGACCATAAAAGTCTTCAGTATGTTTTTACACAGAGGGAGTTAAACCTTCGTCAGAGGAGATGGATAGAACTGCTCAAAGATTATGATATGAGTGTTTATTCTCACCCGGGTAAGGCCAATGTGGTGGCTGATGCGTTGAGTCGATTGAACATGGGTAGCATGTCTCATATTGATGAAGAGAAGAAGAAGCTGGCTAAAGAGGTACACCAATTGGCTAGATTGGGTGTACGGCTGGCAGATGCAACAAGTGGGGGTGTTTCAGTTCACTCAAGCTCTGAATCCTCATTTGTTGTAGATCTTAAAGACAATCAACATCTCGACCCAGTACTCATGGAGTTGAAGGACTCAGTATTGAGTAAGTTGAATGAATCATTTTCCCTAGGAGGGGATGGTGTACTCAGGTACCAAAATAGGTTATGTGTGCCTAATGTTGATAATTTGAGGTCTAATATTTTGGCAGAAGCTCATGGTTCCAGGTATTCAATTCATCCAGGTGCCACCAAGATGTACCATGACCTTAAAAAGGTCTATTGGTGGGAAGGCATGAAGAGAGATATCTCTAAATTCGTGGAGGAGTGTCCGAATTGCCAACAGGTTAAGGCAGAATACCTTAAACCTGGGGGTCTCACTCAGACGATTGAGATTCCAACATGGAAGTGGGAGGCTATCAATATAGATTTTGTGGTTGGTCTGCCAAAGACTAGGAAACCACATGATTCCATTTGGGTTATTGTTGACAGAATGACCAAGTCCGCTCACTTTATACCTGTGAAGTCTATTTACAAAGCTGAAGATTATGCCAAGCTTTATATTGATGAGATAGTGAGATGGCACGGGATTCCTCTGTCTATCATCTCGGATAGGGGAGCCCAATTTACTTCTCATTTTTGGAGATCTTTCCAAAAGGTCTTGGGTACACAGGTAAAGCTTAGTACTGCTTTTCATCCACAGACGGATGAACAAGTAGAGCGTACCATTGATACCCTTGAAGACATGTTGAGAGCATGTGTTATTGACTTCAAGGGGAGTTGGGATGATCACTTGCCGCTGATAGAGTTCTCTACAATAATAACTACCATTCCAGTATTGGGATGTCACCTTTTGAAGCACTATATGGCCGAAGATGCAGATCTCCGGTTGGGTGATTTGAGGTAGGATAATCTGCCATCCTTGGCCCTGAGATCGTACATGAGGCTATGGAGAAGGTAAGAATGATCAGAGATAGATTGGCTACTGCTTACAGTCGTCAAAAATCCTATGCAGACAACAGAAAAAGGGCTCTAGAATTTGAGGTGGGTGATCAAGTCTACTTGAAGATATCATCTATGAAAGGGGTGATAAGGTTTGGTAAGAAAGGTAAGTTGAGTCCGAGGTATATAGGTCCTTATGAGGTCTTGCAGCGAGTAGAAAATGTGGCCTACGAATTGAAGTTACCTCAAGATTTGGCTTCCGTTCATCCAGTGTTTCACGTTTCAATGCTTAAGAAGTGTCTAGGCGATCCAGCATCCATCCTTCCTGTTGAGGGGTTAGGAGTTGATGAGAACCTTTATTATGAAGAGGTTCCAATCGCAATTTTAGATCGTCAAGTGAAGCGACTGAGGAACAAAGAGGTTGCCACCGTGAAAGTCCTATGGCGGAACCATCTTATTGAGGGAGCAACTTGGGAGGCCGAGGCTGATACTAGATCCCGCTATCCTCATTTGTTCAGTTCCTAAGGTTAGATATTCTTTTCCTAAAGTCTGATTTACGTTTAAGAAACTCTAAGTTCTAAGTTCTGTAGTCAACTTGGTGTGATAGGTCACTAATCGTATATTTTGTAATGGCACTATATGAGTTAAAACAAAGTTATGTTTGCAATTTATGTTGCTGTTTTTGTGTAGCATAGGCATGTTTTCTGTGTTGCATGATTTGTGGTGTGCATTAAGTTAAGTGTGATTGAGAAGTAAATTCCTCAATCTCAAATATGAAGTTTTAGATAAGCTTAAATGGTATGCATCATCCAAATAATTGTGAATCAAATATTCACAAAGGAGAAACGTTTAAGTATGATGAAGTAGCTTTTGAAAATCGCCCTCTTTGTTAAATGATGAGTAGTGTCATTCGGGGACGAATGTTCCTAACGGGTGATAATGTAACAATCCAAAAACGAGTATGCTATGTAAGACCTAAACGCACCTAGAATGCATAGGTTAGACCGGGTTCACACGGCTTGATGCGCGTGGAACTGGACCTCTAGACCTATGCACCAGCCAAGCCAACCAACTTGGTGAGTTGGTTGAGCTAGGCAGGGTTGGTTCCAGCCATGTTAGGCCCCCGAACACTAGGATTCACCCAGGTGAGTCTTAATCGGACTTAGAGGGTTAGTCCTAGGTTTTAAGGGTTCTAGGGGTAAAAAGGTAATTTCGGGGCTAGGGGTAGTATAGTAATTACCCTAGGTTGATATTTAATTAATTAAATAATGTTTTAAATTAGTCAAAATGGGTCAAAGCTCGGTGGTCAAACCCAAGTTTGACCGAATCTCCACACTCGGGTGCGAGCCGAGTTGGAGGCATGAAAGTGGGCGATTTAAGTGAATTAAATTAGACAAAATAAGGAGGGGCATTATAGTAACTTAACATTTAGATTATAATCTGATCTTTACCATTTAATTGTGTTGAATAAGTCAACAACAAACTCCCAAGAAAGAGGCGCACGACTCCCACTAGGAGTGTACTCAATGTGCACTCTTAATTCATTATATATCCACAAACGTTTTTCAACTTTACCTTGCAATTCAAAAATAGAAAAGTAAAATAAGTCTACTAAAAGAGTTCTTGGCTTCATCCATCAAAAACGAAAAGAAACATTCTTCGCCTAAGTGCTTTAAGAAATCACGTAAAGGAACTTCACTTGTGAACAAGAATCAAGGCTCGGAAGAGAGGTTTGTGCGTGGGTTAGGACGTGTTAGTGGCTGGTTGTCAAAGTTGGAAAGGTATGGATTTTCTTCTCTCTTGGTCCCTTTCCCAAGAGTCCCCTAAGGCTCAGTTCAAATCCAATCTAAAAACTAAGGTTGTCCCCATTGCATGCCCCTATCATTAGATTCCACGAACGATTGATGCATGCGTTGGTATGACTTCTGGTATATGATTTTAAGAATGATTGTGATTGTGTGAAATGTGTGTTCTCGGACTGTTTATGATCTTGTTATGTACGCCCGAATATTGAATGTTACATGTGCACAAGTATGCTGTTTTCCGTGATTATGTTGTTACGGTTAACTCGAAGAAATTGTGAATTATGTGTTACGTAATGTTGTGTGTTTAACATGAAAAACAAAATTGTGATGTTCATGAATAAGAAAATAAAAGTATGGTCCTTTAACGAAATGCTAATCTGCCGATTCTTTGGAGTCTAAGACTCTCGGCCATGGTCTCAACTGCAGAAAGGAACTTTTATGTTAATTCCACAAGGACTAAATACTAATCTAAGGGCCTAATGAACTCGAATGCTTCACTATAGAAACTATGAAATCATTGTACAACAAAGGTTAATTCATACGAACATGTGAGTGTATTGTGATTAACAAATTAGGCTAAATGTGATGCCTTAGAGCTTAAGAGGTGCTACGGGTAGATGGGCATTATTTTAGATCAAAGTATTGGTTAAAAGTTCATGTAAAACTCTAAGCTTAACCCTAGGCTAAATTCAAGAAAATGAACTAAAGGCCTATATTAGTTGACTAAGTCTCGGCTAACCACTTGTAAAAAAA
Organism: Solanum sitiens; assembly: GCA_016801875.1. Taxonomy (NCBI): domain Eukaryota; kingdom Viridiplantae; phylum Streptophyta; class Magnoliopsida; order Solanales; family Solanaceae; genus Solanum; species Solanum sitiens. The sequence continues at coordinate 372,380 of JABWTJ010000057.1, read as the reverse complement.
AATGAAGAAAAAAAGATGCTGCCATTGAGGGTGGAACCCGAGACCTCAAGGTCCTAACACTAAGAGAAGAGGCCTTGAATTAAAAGAAAAAAATATAGTGAGAGAGAGGGGAATCGAACCCGACCTCAAGGCCAAATGTGTGAGATACATAAGTCTCACATATAATGAAAAATTATATGCTGCCCATCGGATTTGAACACGAATTCCCTTAACCGAAATTGTGAGGCACATAAGTCTTACATATAATAAAATAAAATACAGCCACTAGGGATCGAACTCGGGTCCCTTGGTCAAATGTGTAAGATGCATAAGTCTTGCACAATATACACTTAGATGATCATGAAACACTTAACCAAATATGAGTAACCCGAAAGGGGTACTACCATGAGTGTAAGGTACACTAAAGGTCATGTGCATGGCATATGATGTAAGTTAACGGCAAGATGAAGAAATGAACATTCACGTAATGAGGTGAGTAATTATGTTAAACTATGATGTTAATGAAAATGGAGACAGCATGATAAGAGTCTAAGATGAATGGTAAGACAAGTCTTAACCAAGCCTAAGTAAAGGTCACCAAAAGTACTCACCTAAGAGAGTGTTGAATATTAAGAGACAAGTCTCAATCACATTCTATATGTAAGTGTAAGGACAATTCACACTTAATACGTAAAGAAGAGATGCGAAATCATCTAATGAGCTATGACTACTTCATGCTAGAAGCAAGCTTCGATGATGTATGAGTTGAATGTAAATGGGAACTTTAAACTAAGCACCGATAGGTTAGTTATGAGTGGTGATGCCTTCTTTCGGGAAGAGCGGAGGTTCATATAATTCTCATGAGATGAGACTGTCCACCAAGGAGGGTATGGGTCTCCCTAAATCTCATAGTCTTTGAACTATGTTGCTAACATAGGGAACTAGCTTTGTTTGAACCCATAAAGCTAGCATGTTTTGGTTTCACTTTGGCCACTGACTCACCTCTTTTCGGTGTGGGGGAGACACCGATGCTCATATTATCTATGTCGGTTAAGGTTGAAGTTCCTCAAAGTATGAAAGATAATGAAATGAATGATATCGAAGGTGTTTGTGCAAGACAATCAGGAGGTGAAACCAGATTCAAGTAATGACATTAGGTCATTCTTGGTCATTGCACTTTATGATCCAGATGAGAGTCTCAAACTTCATCCTAGGTATAGCTGGTGTTTACATCAGCCTACGAATGAATGAAATGAAAAATGCGAAGTACGAATGAACGAATAAAGCAGACTCTGTGTTTGCTAAAAAAGGCCCTCGGGTTGAGGTCCCATATGTTGGGCCCTCACTTGAGATGTCTTAATGCTACATCCATGATTCCAAGGTCTCGTGGATATGAAATATGTAATATATGAAACATGAAATGTATGTTATGTGAACCTATGTATGTATAATGTGTGACATATTCATGGTATGACCTTCCTATTATGAATTAGTCAAGTCAAGAGACTTGACCTCCTAAGAAAGCATGTTGATTAGGAAGAGCCATTCTTATTCATGCATTACCGTTATGTGTTGCTGCATATACCCATACTTAGTACAAGTGTGTACTAATTACATACAATATTACTATTTTAGGTGGACGTTGAAGGTATCTTTGCAGCTGTTCGGACTCAAAGATTTCATCCGAACTTGTAGGTCCTCATGCGTTCGAGGATGCCTGCCCTTACATTTCTTGCTTAGTAGTAGGTTTAAACTAGTGGAGTATGTTCCACTAGTGTTTCTTTCCTATTTTATTCAGACGCTTGTAATAGTGCTATTTTGGTAAGTATTACTTATGACATGAGCTTCTATTTCTTTCAAGTTGTATGTTTCTATAACTAGATGGTTGATATATGAGCAATGAACTTCCTTACAAATACGCGTTTATACGAAGTCTATGTATACTTCAAATACAAACAAAAAGTTTTAAATTTATCGCTAAAATTAACCGTATGAATGTGATGAATGCAAGAAGAGGCTTGTCTGCGACCATTGAGAGGTCAATGACGCCGGTTGTGATTCGGATTCCAGAATCCGGGCCGTGACAGTTGAAATGTATAATGATCAAGAAATGTATTATGAGGGATGCCAAGAGAATTTAGGCAGTTCGAAATTAGGTCTGATCTATTTTGGTTGCGATATTTAGAGTACTTAGACCTAGTTGGTTAGTATCAATGGTGCTCTCGTTTATTACACCTGCATTGACTAGATTAACAATAAGTAAGTGGATTTTTAATGGTTTGATGTGTGTGAGGTGAGCTTTCTAAAGCTCAATGTTGGGCTATTTCCCATGTTCCAGCCAAAGGGTTCATGGCCTAATCCTACTTGAAAAGGATTGAAATTATTCTCTTTATTTGGTTTCTAATTCTATTAGGAAAAAGATTGAAATTGTAATCCTATTTGTAGTTGGTTTGACTTATAAGGAAAAGAACAACTTTATAAATAGAGGAGGGTCATTGGTATTTTCTTTGAAAGACATTAGGACATAAGAGAGGTTTTTCTGAGAGAGCTTTCAACAAGAGAGAAGAGAGAAGAAAAAGATTTGTTTTGCTGCAGTCTTTTCTCCGACCAGCAATCTTCAGATCATGTTTTCCGATTAACTAGCCATTGGATTGAGCTGAAATTTGGATTGAGTGTTCCTGACATCTTGTCAGTTGATTTGAACGGTGGAGATCGAGTTTGGAAGTCAGAAATATACTGTTTAAGGTTCCGAACAGCAGTTATATTTGGGCGGTGTTTCTTTCTATTTATCTTTTGGTTGTGTGTTAATGAGATAGGAAAGGAAATAGCTTATGCTTTGAGGTAGTTGAAATTGATTAACGAGAAAAATTATCATATCCATGATTTGGAGTTGGTAGTTATAGTATTCACATTGAGGTTTTAAGGGTATTACTTTTATGGTGTGTATTGTGAGGTGTTGGAGGATCATGATAGTCTCTAGTATATATATTTTTCAATCAGAGAAATAACAATTTGGGACAGAGAAGATGTTTGAGTTGCTCAAGGACTATGACATAAATATCTTTTATCATATGAATAAGACAAATGTGATAGCAGATTTATCAAGTGGAAAGACGATAAGTATAGGAAATTTAGCTTGTCACAAGTGATTTGAGCTTCATTTGACTAGGGATATTCAATCATTAGCCAATAACTTTGCGAGGCTTCACATTTCAAATCTGATAGAGCTGTGTATTACATGGAGGCGGGGTCACCCTTATTGGACCAGATTCGATCTTAACAGTTTGATGATGGAGATTTATCTAATATTTGAGACAAGGTGTCACAAGAAAAAAAAAAGAGGAAATTCTTGATGGCGAGGGAGTTTTTGAGTTCTTCAGATAGACTGACTAGAATAATTATGGATGATGCCCATAGTTGAAGGTATACAATTCATCCAAGGTCTACTAAGATATATCGTTTATCGACAAATGATGTATGAACACCAAAAGCCTTGAGATGTTACTAAAAGGACACCCATACTAGAGTAGACGTGGGAAAATGATTCTACGAATTTTGTGGTAGGGCACAAACCTTGGGTAAGGTTTGATATTATTGGGGTCAGTGGGGATCGATTGAGCAAGTCTACATATCTCGTTTTGATTTAGACTAGTCATAAGTTAGAGAAGTTAGTTCAGTTTTACAATTAGGAGATAGTTGATTACATGGTGTTTTCATTATCTATTATTTATATCGAGACATATAATTTGTATCTCATTTTTGGCGTTCTATGCGGAAGTAGTTGAGACTCGTGTGGATCTTAGTGCATCCTTACATACACAGACTGATAGTTAGTCTGAACAGAATGTTGAGGTCCTTGAGAACATATTATAGGCGTATGTGATCACTTTGATGGTTATTGGAGATAAATATTTGCTTTTAGTGGATTTGTATACAACAACATTTATCATTTGAATATTAAGTTGACTCCATTCGAGGCATTGTATGGTAGGAGACCTGGATCTTTAGTTGGTTGGTTTGATGTATTTGAAGCTAGTCGTAGGGCACATATTTTTATATAGAGAGAGTGCTTGGACAAGGTCATGATGACTCATGATAGGTTTTTGAAGGCTTGGAATATGAAAATGAGTTATGCAGATTGAAAGGTACGGGATTTGGAGTTCACGATTGAAGAACATATTTTATTGATGTTTAACTTTCAAGGAGTGTGATGAAATTTGGAAAGAAGGATAAGTTGAGTTGTGGTATATTATCCTTCTTGAGATTGTCCAGAGTATATGTGAGGTGGCTTATGAGCAGCTTTGCCACCTAGCTTGTCGAGTGTTCACACTATATTTCATATCTAATTGCTAAGCAAGTACTATCAAGATGGTCCTCATGTGATTTAATGAGATTAGGTGTTACTTGATAAGAATTTCACTTAATAAGGGACCAACAACCATCTTGGATAGATAAATGTGAAAATTGTGGTCGAAGGAAATTGCTACGGTAAAAGTTCAACTGAACAATTGTGTGATTGAGAAATCTATTTGAGAGATGGCATAAAACATGTGGATCAAATATCTGCAATTTTTTTTGAGAATTCATAAACTTTCAATTCTTTTACCGTTCGAAGACGAACGTTTGTTTTAGTGGTAGATGATGTAACGACCCGCTAAGTCATTTTGAACACTAGGATTATTTTGACTCTTCCCATAGAATTTTAAATGAAAATTTTGAACTATTTGATAACTATGACTATTTAAGTAGCGAATAGTTATTAAATAAAATAAATTAGTTAATAGTTAGTGGGCCAAGTTCATAATTCATTTAAGGAAAATTTAGCTAACTAGTCAAAAAAATCAACTTATTTAGTGATAATATCCATACTTTAATAATATTAGTAAACATGTCAAAAATGTCATTATTTTGAAAATAAAAAATTATTCTGATATTAATTATATTTTCTCTCTCATTATTTACACCCATGTTTTCTCTCTCATTATTTACACCCATGTTTTCTCTCTCATAAATTACACATTTTCCTATATTTGGGTAATTGGATAGATATTAATGTCATTTTAAATTTTCTCTCTCATTTCTTACGCATATTTTCCATTTCTCTCTCTAAATTTGTTCCAAATCAAATCCCCAGATTTCATATTCAATATATTATTATTTTCTATTATTTTCCTTTAATTTATTGCAAGATTGGATTTGAAGATTAACATTGATTTGGGTATTATGTTTTTTATATTCCTTATTTATTTGCTTATTGATTTTACTTTTTTTTTTATTTGTTGTTGTTCTTAAATCATATTTTAGGATTTGATAATACAAAATTCTCTCTTCAATGGACGATTTCAAGAGAGTTACTAGAGCTATTGGACAAAATAATCAAAGTTCTTCCGATTTTCCATCATTTAATATTTTTTTCACTCAAGAAATAAATAACAATGTAGGTCCACTTCTAAATCTACGGAGAAAAATGCATGAATCCGTCGATGTGCAAAATCCCACAAAAATTCATAACCATGAAGTTGAAGAAGACCAATTTATTGGAGAAGAGGTATTTTTTTCTTTTTGCATGTTCTGTGTCTTGCATGTTTAGTTGAATTTGTTTAGTAATTTTTAAGATTCAAAAAAATACATGTTACAATCCGTTTGGAAGTGTATATGGAATTTTTATTCTGTTATAGTTAGTATTTATTTTTGTATTTCATATATTTATTGTATTTTGTGTTCTGTTTTTTTTTTTTTGTGTGTGTTAGTTATGTCAATGTAACACATTTTATGAGTTTGATTGTGTATTTACTATTATCAAATAGATTTGTAAGTGTATATGAAATTTTGATTCTGTTATAGTTACTATTTATTTTTGTATTTCATAGTTTTAATGTTTTTTGTATTCATAGATTTGGAAGTGTATATTGAATTTTGTTGTTGTTTTAGTCAGTATGTATTTTTGTATTTCATAGTTTTATTGTATTTTTGTATCCATAGGTTTGGAATTGTATATTATATTTCATATATTTAATTCATTTTGTATTATTTTTTTGTGATAGTTATGTCAATGTACCACAGTTAGTATTTATTTTTGTATTTCATAGTTTTAATATTTTTTGTATTCATAAATTTGAAAGTGTATATTGAATTTTGATGTTGTTTTAGTCAGTATGTATTTTTGTATTTAATAGTTTTATTGTATTTTTGTATCCATAGATTTGGAATTGTATATTATATATTGAATAATGAACTGATGTTGAGAGTTTTAAGCATCTGTTACTTTTTATAAAATTTCTCTCCCTTAAATAGCTCCAATTTGTTATATAAATTATGTATCTTTTTAATTAAACAAAATAATTAAAATATAATTAAAATACATAATAAGATAAAATTTTGACATTATCACTAAATATTGAAAGTGTTGACACTATACCCTATTAAATACTAAAATAATGACATTTAAGAAAATTTCCCTTCATTTAATACCCAAGTAATTTGGCCCATCTAAAGAGATGAATTAAAAAGGGAAATTTTCTTAAATGTCATTATTTTAGTATTTAATAGGGTATAGTGTCAACACTTTCAATATTTAGTGATAATGTCAAAATTTTATCTTATTATGTATTTTAATTATATTTTAATTATTTTGTTTAATTAAAAAGATACATAATTTATATAACAAATTGGAGCTATTTAAGGGAGAGAAATTTTATAAAAAGTAACAGATGCTTAAAACTCTCAACATCAGTTCATTATTCAATATATAATATACAATTCCAAATCTATGGATACAAAAATACAATAAAACTATTAAATACAAAAATACATACTGACTAAAACAACATCAAAATTCAATATACACTTTCAAATTTATGAATACAAAAAATATTAAAACTATGAAATACAAAAATAAATACTAACTGTGGTACATTGACATAACTATCACAAAAAAATAATACAAAATGAATTAAATATATGAAATATAATATACAATTCCAAACCTATGGATACAAAAATACAATAAAACTATGAAATACAAAAATACATACTGACTAAAACAACAACAAAATTCAATATACACTTCCAAATCTATGAATACAAAAAACATTAAAACTATGAAATACAAAAATAAATAGTAACTATAACAGAATCAAAATTTCATATACACTTACAAATCTATTTGATAATAGTAAATACACAATCAAACTCATAAAATGTGTTACATTGACATAACTAACACACACAAAAAAAAAAACAGAACACAAAATACAATAAATATATGAAATACAAAAATAAATACTAACTATAACAGAATAAAAATTCCATATACACTTCCAAACGGATTGTAACATGTATTTTTTTGAATCTTAAAAATTACTAAACAAATTCAACTAAACATGCAAGACACAGAACATGCAAAAAGAAAAAAATACCTCTTCTCCAATAAATTGGTCTTCTTCAACTTCATGGTTATGAATTTTTGTGGGATTTTGCACATCGACGGATTCATGCATTTTTCTCCGTAGATTTAGAAGTGGACCTACATTGTTATTTATTTCTTGAGTGAAAAAAATATTAAATGATGGAAAATCGGAAGAACTTTGATTATTTTGTCCAATAGCTCTAGTAACTCTCTTGAAATCGTCCATTTAAGAGAGAATTTTGTATTATCAAATCCTAAAATATGATTTAAGAACAACAACAAATAAAAAAAAAAGTAAAATCAATAAGCAAATAAATAAGGAATATAAAAAACATAATACCCAAATCAATGTTAATCTTCAAATCCAATCTTGCAATAAATTAAAGGAAAATAATAGAAAATAATAATATATTGAATATGAAATCTGGGGATTTGATTTGGAACAAATTTAGAGAGAGAAATGGAAAATATGCGTAAGAAATGAGAGAGAAAATTTAAAATGACATTAATATCTATCCAATTACCCAAATATAGGAAAATGTGTAATTTATGAGAGAGAAAACATGGGTGTAAATAATGAGAGAGAAAACATGGGTGTAAATAATGAGAGAGAAAATATAATTAATATCAGAATAATTTTTTATTTTCAAAATAATGACATTTTTGACATGTTTACTAATATTATTAAAGTATGGATATTATCACTAAATAAGTTGATTTTTTTGACTAGTTAGCTAAATTTTCCTTAAAAATAATTGAGGGTTAATAATTCTTTGTCACCCCACACCCCAAAAACTTTTATCTGCACACACGACGAGGAGAATCATCGAATAACCAAAAACCATCACGAAAACTGCCAGGTAAAAGAGAAAAAAAAATATATTTTTTAATTGACATGGTCGTGTGTCTATGTGTTGTCTGGTTAAAAAAATTATTTGGTTTAAACGAGTTAGAATATGTTGTAAGTTATTGCTGCCAGCGACTCAATGCTAGCAAAATTCGGCTGGAAATTGTCATTAATGAATAGATCTGTGTTCATAGTATTTTGACTGGAAAATATGTAATATAAATAAAGTTAAAGCAAGCAAAATTTGGAAAATTTGACAATACCGTATGATGGGTTCATTGTTAGGATAAATTAGCTTTTAATTAAGGGTGAGAGTAATCATTATAATAATGATTGACTAATTATTTTAAGTGGTAATACATTTATATTGGAACTAAAGTATAGTAATTAGTTCCTGTTGCTAATTTTTGTCACTATTAATTATTAAGCAAAACGTATATGTACACTATTTGAGTATATTATTTAGTGGAATTAAGATTTAACTATAGGCTTAAACTTTAGCAAATATTATGTTGACATAGAAACTTTATCAAAATTAGGAGTTCGTTAAGAGATATGAGTGAGTGTGTGGGTCTAGGATAGATATGCAATAATATCGATGTCTACATAATCACTTACTTATGAAACATGCATGTGTGATAGATTGTGAACGTGTTGACGCTTTGCGAAAGGGAAAGACAAGATCTTGAGGATTCATGACACATGTTCATCATTCGAGGTATGTTAAGACTTTTAGACTTGTTGAAGGACGTTTTCCTAATTAAAGATTAAAAAATAAAAATAGACAAAGGGGTAAGGGCGAAAGATGGGGGTCTCGTATCAATGGTGTGACGGGCATTGTTACGAGTACCGGAGTTATAAAAGGGAAAGTTACTACTATAGAATGTGGATTGTAATTTGAGAATGCCAAATCATATGGGCATTAGCTGATATATTATTGACTTGAAATCCTCGTGTGATTGTGTTTTCTCTATTACATCCGTGTAGTTGTGATAATTGAGGTGGTTATGTATTATGTTGATACTTGAATGGTTGAGGTGCATCATCATCCCCTTATTTTGAAATAATATTGTGTACATGCATTGACATGAAATTGAGTATAAGTTGGGCACGTGGAGATCGTCCGTGCTGGGGATGGTGAGATATTAAGATTATAATTTGGGCACGTGGAGATCGTTCGTGCGGAAATTATTTGATATTATGATAGTGCGTTGAGATCGTCCGCACAGACACGTGGAGATCGTCTGTGTCGGTATATGGACCTCGCGAGTCCCCTATGGGTCATGAACTCTCGATGTATTTCCAAAGAGTATCATGTATATACAGTTGAGAGAGTACTGGATATTATGAGGCATATCATTTCAAGGTGTCATATTGCATTGCATCTCATGACATTCTTCATTCTTTATTATTATGTGTTTATTTAGTGGTTGGAAAGTACCTGATATTTGATTATCTATATTTGATGAAACTTGACTGGTAACTGTAATATAAACTTGTATAATTAAGGAATTGATTTTTCTTATATAAACTTCCGTCACTAATTTTTCGTTGTCGGTCAATGAGATATACTGGGTACACGTGGATTCGTACTCATACTACACTTGCTGCACTCTTTTATGGTGCAAATAGGATTTCAAATTCGGGCACGTTCTTGGAGCTTGAATATGAGTTTGGATTATCTTTGAGTTGTGGTGCGCTGCTTGGGATATTCTGCGACCCATACCTTCAATCTACCTCTATTTATTAGGTTGTTTTGGTATTCTGATAGGATATTGTTATGTTTAGATTTTCATAGGACTTGTATCCTATTGTAGAAGCTCTTGTGCTTATGACACTAAATCTTGGGGTGGTATCTATTTTCCGCATTTATTTTTAATGCTTAGTATGTTAGATATTAGTTTGATACTTACCTTTTCACGTTTAAGTTGAATTGGTGAACTTTATTGGGTTGGTTTACCTATAAATTGGGAACGTAGGTGTCCTCATGATTCGTGATTTTGGGTCGTGACACATGTCTTCTTAGAGACATTCTTGGTGATACCACATTATTGACAAAAGATCGCGATCTTTCCATGCCTAGCATGGTGGCTTACACCTCATTCACTTTAAAGAATGAATCTATATTTTTAGCATTTATCAAAAGTTCTCATTCTTCATGAATGGAACACAAACATGTGAGCATATCAAATTATGATAGCTTTAGTACCTCACTCCATATTTATGTGCATTATTCAATCACGACATATTATGCACTACTACCACATTCACTTTAGTAATGGAGCAAATTCAGTAAATTTCATGACTTCTCATAAAACAGACACTAGTTTTTCTTTAGTCATTATATTATCATCAATATGATGCATTAAGACTCAAATTCAATGTCATATCCATATAAAAATGTCTTAGGCCATAAATCGATGGAACTTGAACCCAATATCTTTTCATCATGGTGCACCAGGACTTTAACCCAATGTTTTACCCTCTTGGTACAATTGAACGTAAATTCATCATCTTATTCATTTGGTGCGATAAAACTTAAATATATCATCTTACCCACAATGAGGCTCAACCTCAAGCCTTCAAAATAATTGTAATTTTATCGCTTTTGATGATCATTAGTATGATCGTATATTATAATCACACACAAATTTGAGATTATTGATTTAGTATAATCAACATTAGTAGTTAATAGATAGCTTAATAGATCACATACCTTATATAAAAATTGAAACAATACCTTTCACTAAATTATGTTTATTTAATTATTAAAATAAATTAAGAAATTCTCTTTCCAATCGGTTGAAATTAAACGTATAAAAAGTTGACAAGTATCTTTAAATACTTACTCCAGATTGTAACCATGGATCTGTCACATAAATAATTATAACGTAAAGATAAATCATACTTTGAAAATATAAGAACCTTATTGCATAACTTATGCAAGATCATTTTTGCACTTTTCCCGTGTTCTATCATAATTCTTTAAGAATCGTGCTGATAACGTGTTATGAAACTATATAAATAAGAAAAAGAATAAATTAGGAAGAAGAGAAAAGACTTCTTATTCATCTTGAAGTATATTCAGGATTCATAGATCTTCTTTACAATGAAGGAAAATCCCTTTATTTATAGGGGAAACGTAACTTTGTTCCCAAGTAGGATTCCTAACCATATCCTAAAAGGACTCCACATAATTAGACATTCAATATAATACAAATATGTTTATAACATTCCTTAATTTTTTATCCTTACTTGTTTGAATTTTTTTAAATATGATTTTATCTGAAATGTATTCGGATGGACTTCTTTAAATATGATTTTATGTGTCATTATTTTAAAATGTAATTGACATATAAATTGCGAGTGATATTGAAAATACAAAATGAACCAAATAAAATACAAATCTATTTACTAATGCAAATAGTATGAATACATAAATAAATTGTATTTTCGTTATTTAGAACTGAAAATGAATACAAATCAAATCTAAATACAAATTATCTGGTATACAAAGTGATATTGAAAATACAAAATAAGCAAAATAAAATAAAAAATATGTTTTATTGATACAATTAGGATGAATACCTATATAAAATAAATAAACTATTTTGTGGTTATTTAGAATTGAGGATGAATACAATATCAAATATAAACACGAAACTTGATGGTATACCATTAGGACGAATACAAAATCAAATCTAAATACAAACTATTTGGTATACAAAGTGATATTATGAATACAAAATAAGATAAAAGCTTTATTTTGCATATGCAATTAGGATGAATACATAAAAAATTGTTTGAAAAAATAATAATTCGAAATACATAAATATTGATGAATATCTAAACAAAATCACATAAAAATTGATTGGAAATCCGCAATATATAATTTGGAATATACACCATAACCGGTGATTTTAAACAGCAAATCAAAATAAATTTAAATAAATGATGGAAATTACCTTGCCAATCGAGACATCTCTTGAATTAATAAAGAGATTTAGTTTAACAATAGAGAAAATTTCTTGAATTAAAATATATATTTTGATGAATAATTTATGAACACCTTGAAGAAAGAGAATTTGGAAACGTGAAAGGCGGGGGTAGAAATGTGAAGGTGAAGAAGGAAGGTTAATGGGCATTGGTTTATTTTATTTTATTTTGTTTTTAAACGGTCATTGGTTTAGAATTTAGTCCAATATAGGACTGTTTTCATAAATAAAATTAATTTTAAATAATAAAATTTGAATACATATTATTTTCTAAAATATTGTCATTCTGACATTGTAAATAAATATCTTAAAGTGTTATTATTTTGACTAATTATATTAGGTATTATGACTTAATTGCTAATTTTCCCAAAGTTTTTCGAAGGCTTTCAAAAGAGTCCCTTTGAAGTATCTAACTTGAACCCGAAATTGTTGTTCGGAGTTAATATTGAAGTGCACTTTTTTACCAAAATAGAAACCTTACTAGCAACTTTTGTTTGCACACAACATTTCTTTTACCTACGGAGCTTAAGATCAATTATGCGATCCTAATATTAAACCTCCAAATTACCCTTTTTAACAATATATTTTGAATTGTTAGCTAACATAATAATATTCTACAAATTGACTCTTATATACTGTACAATGAACATATACATAATGTATATACCTTATATAACCATATATAAGAGGTATGTACATATTTTATACGCTGTTATATTTTATATGTATACTCTATTTCTACATTTATTATACACTAGGTTGTGAGAAATTCATTCTTCATCGCTTCTTGAATTTGATTTTTCTTTTGCTTTTTGGTTATTAGGTTTTTTTTGGACGTGATTCCTTTTTTTCCCTAAGCGTTAGAGATCCATTTTTCTCCTTTTTTATCGTTGAGCCACAATAATTGCTATTGGGAACCTTATAAACAACTTTCATGTGCACATAACATTGTTTTTCACATGTATCACTATTTATATATTTGATATATACACGAAATACAAGTGATATATTTTTGTGTATCTCATGTATAAGTCATTTTATAATGATTTAATCACGTGTATCTTTATATATAAAATCTAAGCGTTAAAAACATACTAAAATCATTATTTTTAAGTTTTAAATCCAAATTATTGGGAGTGTGAGAAACATATCTCAATGTTGTCAGGACCAAATATGTGTACACACACTCAGGTGCATCTGGGTCTTGAATTTTCATCCACTCAATTTTTTAATTTGTTGACATGTTTCTTAAAAAAAAAATTCTTTCAATTTTTAAAAGCCGAAACTCACCCCTTCTTCTTCAACATCTCTTAACTATTTTTCTTCATTTGGTAATCTATATGTGTTAATTGAAATGTACATCTTTGATCATGTGTTCTTGAATTGTCACTAAATCCAATGAATTATTACATGTTATACTTGAATAATTTTGCATGTTAGATTGAATCATTATTACTAACTCATATTTAAGAATAATTGAGTAATGAATATAATCTAGATATTAGAAAAAGATAAATGGGGTTGAGGGTATAGGAAAATGAAAAATGATAAATGAAACCTTCACCAACATAGTGATAACAAAATTAATATCACATATTTTAAATTATTTAAAGATAAAATCATAATTTTTCAATAATAGAGGAATCAAAAGTTCAATTATTCCCATCAACAAATGTTCCTTTTAAGAGAAGAAAGGAACCGATGTTGAGGAATTTGAAAAAATGGTAATGGCTGATTTTTCATAAAGTATGATACATATAGACAAACTATAAAATGAAATTCTAGATCAGAAAAGGCCCAAAGTCATTCCTCATCTTTGAATTTAGATTCAAAGTTATTTTTCTTTCCTTCACATGGACTAATAATTTTTAATATTTATAAAACTAGTGCACTTTTAATCTCTTCCTAACTGAACGTTAACTTTTAACGAATGTTCTTTGTGCCCACATTAATCCATGTATATTATAACAAAAATACCTTTTAGCAAAAATAAATATACATATTAGTAAAAAGAGTACTAAAGTGTCACGCCCCGAGCTACCCCCGAGACGCAAAAATGGAACCTAGGACCACAAGTGATCCCAAGCTAACCCTGCTGGCATGATCATGAGCATACTAAAGATTAATAAACTGATGCGGAAGCTAAATCATAATTTAATCTGAAAAGATGGGGAATACCCATATGCTAAAACTGATATAATATGAAAACAATGAGTTTAATACAAAAAAAATATTAACTCAATACTAAGTTGAATCTAACTATGTCTGAAAATAGCCTCTAAACTGGAACAGAAATACTGGGACAAGCCCCAGCTAAATCTAGCAAAAACTGAAACTAAATGACTAAAGACTGAAATGGAACTCATGACTGTTGTACTCGGAGAATGAGGACTCACCACTGAATCTGCTGAACTGGAGATCGGAAATCGATCTATGCGTGATCTGAATGCTGAGAACCTGAACCTATATCACGAGAAGATGTAGCGCACGTATGCGTCAGTACTTGAAGGTACTGAGCATGTAGGATAGGGTAAAGCTGAAATAAACATAACTGAACAAACACAAAAGCAAGTATAATAAACTGAACATAATATACTGAATTTCTAAGCTAACTGAATGCAATGACCAATTTATAACCTGCTGAAACTGAATACTAAATATACTGATAAATGGTCAATGCATAGAGTCTGACTGATATGTGGGAGCTACTAATAATCGATAATAAAACCACATGAGCTAAATGTGGAGTCCGATGTATGCGCCTCATCGAGAGGACCCAATATACCCTGCCAGAGGTATAACGGCATGCTGGCATGATCACTAAACTGATTGCCCACAGAGGGGACTTACAACCTACTTGGCTAGTAGTTCTGGGACTATTGGGTACGCTAAACCCTAGTCCTACTCGGTATTATGCTACTCTTAATGAATTATGTAAATTAACTGATTGTGTCTGAGTTTCTGTAAATACTGGATAGCTCAAAACTAAACATGCAAACTGAGAATGCAACATTTAATCTGATAATGATGCATTAAAAACTGAGGCATGTATATCTGAAGTGTCTGAAATATCTGACCTAGCATGTGTAATTCAAGAACTAAGAAATACAAATCTAGGGTTCTGAAATTCATGCGATAATCTGAGTAATAACATGATAATCTGATTTGGAACATATATTTAACTAGATCATGAAGTTCTATCAAAGTTCTAAAAACCCTAGGTTTAATCATGACAAGAGAATCAAGAACTGACTGAAAACTAGGGACCCAATGGGTGAAAGGAACCCACTAGTGAAATTTCACATACCTGGTGATGAAATCCACGGAAAAATACTTAAGTTTCGGGGCTGGAACTGCTGGAGCTTGTGGCTTTCTTGAACTAGGGTTCTTGAGCTTTTTCTCCTCTCTTGCTTCTAATTTTCTAAGTTTTGATTTAATGATTTGACTTGGATATGTTTTAATTATGTTTCTAGGCTTAAACTGACTAACATCTGATGATTTAGGGTCAAAACGACGTAACTTAGGGTTTAAACAGAGTGGGAAAGGTCAAAAAGACCCCTGGGAAAGTTGCTGTTAGACCAAACGACGGCCAGGACTGACGGTCCGTCGTCTGACCGACGCCTCGTCGTTGGGTCCGTCGACTGGGCCTGTTCGACAGGGCTTTACTAAAATGGGCATAACTTTGTACTCGGAGATCTGATTTTAACAAGGTCAGTGGTTATGAAAATATAATTCAATTATCTATGTGTTGGTAGGTCATGGGACACCTAATTCATTTTGTGCTAAGAGTTATGACCATTTGAAGTTGACCCAACTGCATTTCCCCTTAACTGTATGCAAATTTTCCACCTACGGTCAGAGCTACGGACCATAGGTCCACCTACGGACCGTGATGGTCATCCTTAGCTCTTGTCAGAGAGTGGGTGAAGGGAGTCTTGATCGACGGTCACAGACTACGGACCATCGTCTGACCTATGGACCGTAAGTCCATCCGTCGTCCAAGACTTAACCAATTTTTCTAGGCTGAAATTTTTGGGATTTTTTGATCCTATCGACGGTTGTGCAGGACGGACAGTGGGTCAAGCTACGGTCCGTCGATGGTCACGTCGATTGCACCTGTAGATTTTTTTTTCTGAACAAACTGATTTTTGGTCTTTTTTGACTACGGGATGTTACATTATCTCCCCCTTGGGAACATTCGTCCTCGAATGAAGACTAAACTAGCTGAAATAGAGGGAGAGAACTTCAAACCCTACTACTAATCACTGAGAACTGAGTTTCTGACTGAATTGAGTTCCGAGCATATGCAAACACGCTGAAAATGCAAGTACAAACGAGGGAACATGATTCTAAAACTGAATTTAAGCATGAATGACTGGAAAAGTGAAGAGGAACTATTACCTCAAGCTAGAGTGGAATCGGAAGGAAAGAGGTGAGGATACTTGGCTTTCATGGCTGCTTCTGCTTCCCAAGTAGCTCCCTCTACGGACTGACTCCTCCACAAAACCTTGACTGAAGCGACTTCTTTATTTCTCAACCTTCTAACCTGATGGTCAAGAATCTCAACTGGTACTTCCTCATAAGAAAGACTATCTTTCACCGCCACGCTCTCCAATGGCACTATAGAGGCTGGGTCACCCACACACTTCTTCGAGAGTGAGATGTGGAAGACCGGATGCACTGCTGCTAAGTCTGCTGGCAACTCTAACTCATATGCCACCTTGCCTACCCTTTTCAAGGTCTTGTAAGGGCATACATATATAGGACAAAGTTTCCCTTTCTTTCCAAATCTCATCACCCCTTTCATAGGTGAGACTTTCAGAAAAACCCAATCATCAACTTAGAACTCTAGTTCCTTTCTTCTTACATCTGCATAAGATTTCTGATGACTTTGGGCTGTCTTAAGTCTATCTCTAATGAGTTGCACTTTCTCCATAGCATAAAGGACTGAATCTGGCCCTATCAAAGCTGTTTCACCTACTTCAAACCAACCAACAGGAGATCTACATCTACGCCCATATAAAGCCTCATAAGAGGCTATCTGAATGCTGGAATGGTAGCTATTATTGTAGGCAAACTCAATAAGAGGAAGGTGATCATCCCAAATACCTTTGAAATCGATCACAAAAGCTCTCAACATATCCTCTAAGGTCTGAATGGTACGCTCTGCCTGCCCATCCGTCTGTGGATGAAATGTTATACTAAGGTTAACTTGAGTACCAAGACCTTTTTGAAATGACTTCCAGAAATGAGAGGTAAACTGGGGACCTCTATCTGAGATGATAGACAAAGGAACCCATGTAACCTCACAATCTCATTAATGTAAAGCTTGGTATAGTCCTCTACCGAATCTGTAGTCTTGACTGCCAAAAAGCGAGAAGACTTAGTCATCCTATCAACTATCACCCAAATTGAGTCATGCTGTCTGCGAGTACGAGGTAACCCTGTGATGAAGTCCATATTGATCACATCCCACTTCCAAGTAGGAATATCGATCTCTTGAGTCATACCTCCTGGTTTCTGATGTTCTACCTTGACTTCCTGGCAATTGGGGCACTTACTCACAAAGTCTGCTATATCCCTCTTCATGCCATTCCACCAATAGACTTTCCACAGATCGCGGTACATCTTAGTGGCACCTGGATAAATAGAATACCTGGAGTTATGGGCTTCTGAAAGAATATGCTGTCTCAACTTGCCCATATCAGGAACACACAATCTACCCTGGTAGCGAAGTACACTATCTCCCCCTTGGGAGAAAATCTCCACTCTCTGATTGTGGACTGCACCTTTTAGTTCAAGCAAGATTGGATCACTGTCTTGCTTTTCCTTAACCTCCACTACCAAAGAAGATTCTGCCCCATTCTGAACTGTTACACCATTGTCTGATATGCTCATAAGGGGAACTCCCAAGCGAGCAAACATGTGAACATCCTTCACAAGCTCCTTTCTTTCTTCCTCAACATGGGCTACACTACCCATAGATAGTCTACTAAGAGCATCTGCTACTACATTCTCCTTACCAGCATGATAATGCACACTCATATCATAATCCTTAAGGAACTCAAGCCATCTCCTCTGGCGAAGATTCAACTCTTTCTGGGTGAACACATACTTAAGGCTCTTATGATCAGTGAACACATCTACATGAACCCCATACAAGTAGTGACTCCATATCTTGAGTGCAAACACCACTGCTGCAAGCTCGAGGTCATGAGTTGGATAGTTCTTTTCATGCACCTTAAGTTGTCTAGATGCATAAGCTATAACCTTATCTCGCTGCATCAACACACAACCAAGGCCAACTCTGGATGCATCACAATAGATAACATAACCATCTGAACCCTCTGATAGAGTCAAGATAGGAGCTGTAGTCAATCTAGTTTTTAACTCTGCGAAGCTTTTCTCACAATCATCTGTCCATTGGAACTTGACCATCTTCTGAGTCAACCTAGTCAATGGTGAGGCTATGGATGAAAATCCTTCCACGAACCTTCTGTAATAACCCGCTAGACCTAAGAAACTTCTGATATCTATAGCAGAGGTAGGTCTGGGCCATTGTTTCACTGCTTTTATCTTCTGTAAATCTACGCGGATCCCTTCGCTAGATACAATGTGACCAAGGAAAGCAACGGATTGCAACCAAAACTCACATTTACTAAACTTAGCGAATAACTGGCGATCTTTGAGAGTCTGCAGAACAACTCTCAAATGACTTGCATGTTCTTTCTCACTCCTAGAGTAAATAAGGATATCATCAATGAAGACGATAACGAACAAGTCTAAGTACCGTTTGAACACTTTGTTCATCAAATCCATGAAAGCTACAGGAGCATTAGTTAGTCCAAACGACATAACTACAAATTGATAATGACCATACCGAGTTCTGAAGGCTATTTTTGGAATGTCACTATCTCTGACTCTGAGCTGATGATAACCCGATCTGAGGTCTATCTTTGAGAAATGACTAGCACCATGAAGTTGGTCAAACAAGTCATCAATCCTGGGGATGGGATAATTATTCTTGATTGTGACCTTGTTCAACTGTCTATAGTCAATGCACATTCTGAGAGAACCATGTTTCTTCTTTACGAACAACACTGGTGCACCCCATGGTGAAATACTAGGTCTGATGAAGCCCTTATCTAGAAGGTCTTTCAACTGCTCTTTCAATTCCTTAAGTTCCGTTGGAGCTATTATGTAAGGAGGAATATAAATAGGCTGGGTATCTGGAAGGAGATCAATTCCAAAGTTGATTTCCCTTTCGGGAGGGACTCCGGGAAGATCTTCTGGAAATACTTTTGGAAATTCGCAGACTACTGGAACTGACTCAAGAGTTGGGGTTTCAAGGCTAGAATCCTTAACCCGAACTAGATGATAGATATAACCCTTAGATATCATCTTTCTGGTCTTAAGGTAAGAAATAAATCGACCCATAGGCGCTAATCTACTACCCTTCCATTCTAATCTTGGTTCATCTGGAAACTGAAAAAGAACAATCCTAGTTCTACAATCGACTGAGGCATAACATGAGTGTAACCAATCCATGCCTAGAATGACATCGAAGTCTACCATTTCTAACTCTACTAGATCTGCTAAGGTGACTTTCTGAGAGACTGTGACAGGGCAATTTCTGTATACCCGTCTAGCTATAACTGGGTCACCGACTGGAGTAGAGACTGAAAAGGGTTCTGAGAGAGTTTCTGGACTGACACTGAATTGTACTGCTATATAAGGAGTTACAAAATAAAGAGTATCTCCTGGATATAACAATGCATAAACATCAAGGTCAAAGACTCGTAACGTACCAGTGACTACATCAGGAGAACCTTCCTGATCCTGGCGAGCTTGAAGAGCATAAAGTATGTTCTGGCGCTGACCGCCACCTGTACCAGATGAGTTACCCTACTGAGTTGGGCGACTTGCTGGTGCTGCCGAATTTGTAGACTGAGATCTACCATTACCACCTCCTTGACCCTGTCTAGAAGGACAGTCCCTCAACCTGTGACCAGACTGACCACATCCAAAACATCCTTCTTTTTCTGCATGACACTCGCCCGAATGGTTCTTACCATACTTAGGGCAAGTGGGGTAAGTATTGGTGCCTCAAACACTTCCCTGAGACTTAGAGCCTAGTGCTCTGCCCTTCTGGTCATACCTATTCTTGGAGGATGGAACACTAGCTGATGAAGGGGCTGGAGCTGAAAACTTCTACTGACCCTGCGAGCGATTTCCACCACCCGATTTCTACTAAGGATAGTCATAGTTCCCAATCCTAGCCTTCTTATTTTCCTTAGCCTGTTCCCTAAGCTTATCACCCTCAACCGGCTGAGCATGAGTCATAAGCCTAGAGATGTTCATATCTCCCAGCAACATAGCATTTCTGCACTCTGTCTTCACCAAATCTGATACTCCATATAAGAACTTATTCATCTGGGCCCTGGAGTCAGCAACCATATGAGGAGCATACCTGGAGAGTTGGTTAAACTTCAGCCCATGCTCTTGGACTGTCATGTTTCCCTGCCTCAAGTTCATGAATTCTTGGGCTTTTGCTTCTCTCAACTTTATTGGGAAAAACCTGTCGAGAAAAGTCTCGCTAAAGCAATCCCAAGTGATAGGAGCCGCATTTGCACCCCTATTCTCCTTCCACTGAGTGTACCAGATATGAGCAACATCCTTCAACTGGTATGATGCTAACGCAACCCGATCATTCCCAGTGACTTGCATTACCTCAAAGATCTTCTTGATTTCGTCCAAGAAATTCTGAGGATCTTCATTAGTGTACGATCCTAAGAACTCAGACGGATTCATCCTAACAAAGTCACAAACCCTTGCTGCTGCTGATCCACCATTTTATTCAGAGGAGCATGAACCCAATTGTTCTGGTGGGTCATACTCCAAGCCAACATCTGTATGGCATTCCTGAACTCAGCATTGGATACTTCTTGTTCTAGGACTGGAGGAGCTGCGTTTGCATTCCTGGCGTTCGCATTCCTAGCATTAGCTCTACAAGGAGGCATGATCTGAAACGTAGAACGTCAAGTTAGAATGGAATAAGATCATACTTTACGCACGATAAGAGTAACAAGAAAGTGAAGTTTTTCCTAAAACACTTCATAGCCTCCCTCTTATTAGATGTGGTGCACTTCACACCCATGAAAAGGACTGTACTTAGTGCAGCTTTTCAGACATCCTAGGACTCTTGAACCTAGTGATCTGATACCAAGTTTTGTCACGCCCCGAGCTACCCCCGAGACGCGGACACGGAACCTAGGACCACAAGTGATCCCAAGCTAACCCTGTTGGCATGATCATGAGCATACTAAAAATTAATAAACTGATGCGGAAGCTAAATCATAATTTAATCTGAAAAGATGGGGAATACCCATATGCTACAACTGATATAATATGAAAACAATGAGTTTAATACAAAAGAAATATTAACTCAATACTAAGCTGAATCTAACTATGTCTGAAAATAGCCTCTAAATTGGACTAGAAATACTGGGACAAGCCCCAGCTAAATCTAGCAAAAACTAAAACTAAATGACTAAAGACTGAAATGGAACTCATGACTGTTGTCCTCAGAGAATGAGGACTCACCAATGAATCTGCTGAACTAGAGATCGGAAATCGATCTATGCGTGATCTGGATGCTGAGAACCTGAACCTACATCATGAGAAGATGTAGCGCACGTATGCGTCAGTACTTGAAGGTAATGATCATGTAAGATAGAGTAAAGCTGAAATAAAACATAACTGAACAAGTACAAAAGCAAGTATAATAAACTGAACATAATATACTAAATTTCTAAGCTAACTGAATGCAATGACCAATTTATAACCTGCTGAAACTGAATACTAAATATACTGATAAATGGTCAATGCAGAGAGTCTGACTGATCTATGGGAGCTAATAATAACCGATAATAAAACCACATGAGCTAAATATGGAGTCCGATGTATACACCCCATAGAGAGGACCCAATATACCCTGCCAGAGGTATAAAGACATGTTAGCGTGATCACTAAACTGATTGCCCACAGAAGGGACTTACAACCTACTTGGCTAGTAGTTCTGGGACTATTGGGTACGCTAAACCCTAGTCCAACTCGGTATTATGCTACTCCCAATGAATTATGTAAATTAACTGATTATGTCTGAGTTTCTGTAAATACTGGATAGCTCGAAACTGAATATGCGAACTGAGAATGCAATATTTAATCTGATAATAATGCATTAAAAACTGAGGCATGTTATCTGAAGTGTCTGAAATATCTGACCTAGCATGTGTAATTCAAGAACTAAGAAATACAAATCTAGGGTTCTAAAATTCATGCGATAATTTGAGTAATAACATGATAATCTGATTTGGAACATATATTTAACTAAATCATGAAGTTCTATCAAAGTTCTAGAAACCTAGATTTAATCATGATAAGACAATCAAGAATCTGACTGAAAACTAGGGACCCAATGGGTGAAAGGAACCCACTAGTGAAATCCCACATACCTGGTGATTAAATCCACGAAAAAATACTTAAGTTTCGGGGCTGGAGCTTGTGGCGTTCTTGAACTAGGGTTCTTGAGCTTTTTCTCCTCTCTTGCTTCTAATTTTCTAAGTTTTGATTTAATGATTTGACTTGGATATGTTTTAATTATGTTTATAGGCTTAAACTGACTAAAATCCGATGATTTAGGGTCAAAACGACATAACTTAGGGTTTAAACGAAGTGGAAAGGTCAAAAAGACCCCTGAGAAAGTTGCTGTCGGACCAAACGACGGCCAGGACTGACGGTCCGCCGTCTGACCAACGCCCTGTCGTTGGGTCCGTCGAGTAGTCCTGTTCGACATGCCTTTACTAAAATGGCATAACTTTGTACTCAGAGGTCTTATTTTAACAAGGTCAGTGGATGTGGAAAGATAATTCAATTATCTATCTGTGGGTAGGTTCTGAGACACCTAATTCATTTTGTGCTAAGAGTTATGACTATTTGAAGTTGACCCAACTGCATTCCCCTTAACTGTCTGCAAATTTTCCACCTACGGTCAGAGCAACGGTCCGTGCTGGTCATCCTTAGCTCTTGTCAGAGAGTTGGTGAAGGGAGTCTTGATCGACGGTCACGGACTACGGACCATCGTCTGACCTATGGACCGTAAGTCCGTTCGTCGTCCAAGACTTAACCAATTTTTCTAGGCTGAAATTTTTGGGAATTTCTAATCCTATCGACGGTTGTGCAGGACGGACCGTGGGTAAGGCAACGGTCCGTCGATGGTAACGTCGATTGCACCTGTAAAAATTTTTTCTGAAAAAACTAATTTTTGGTCTTTTTTGACTACGGGGTGTTACATAAAGCCTTTATGATCATTACTTATTTGTTATTGTATCTCAGTGTTTTAAAAGACGGAGGCGTGAGGCAAGGCATTTTATATTGTACAGGGTGAGGTGTAAGCCTCGAGTCTGTAACGATCGGGTTTCGTCCTTATAGAAATGCCAATGGGAGAAAAGTTAGGGTATTTTTTTTCATAGTACTAGGATTTCCCAACTTTGTCCAGATTTGGAGGAATATGGAGTCATCAAGGTGTAGGAAAATTTGGTAGCGATCGAGCGGAGTAAGTGCCAATTTGAGTATATAAATGGATAGATAACTCGTTAAGGAATCCGTACGACTTTAAGAAATTAAATTTGGATAAATAGATCTCCGGAAATTGATCTTGGCGTTAAGGGCATTTTCTGAGCGTAGTGGGTCAAAAGGGTGTTGTAAAAAGGGAGAATTGGATTTTCTTCAACGAGCTCAATGCCTAGTTTCTTGCTGCTGCAGCGGTATTGGTGCCGCTGTAACGATGCCGCTACAACAGGATGGGTGCCGCTGTAGTAGACGTGACGAGGATTTATTTACATAAATTTTTGGGATTTTAAAGATAGCTCAATGATTCGATTTGTGCTGCTGCAGCAGGATTGGTGCCGCTGCAGCAATGCTGCTATATTGAGATGAGTGTCGTTGTAGCGGGATGACGAGATTTCTAATTCGTAAATGAAACCCTTAAACGACCTTATTTGACACTTTTTGACTTTTTCAGTTAAAGAACGACCCATGGGCTATTTCAACTCATTTTCAGTCATTCTTGAAGTTAGAGGTAAGCTTTTCACTCCCCGAATTTATTTTTAGATCCATAGAATATTTGAGAATAGGTCAATGTTGATGGGGAAGAATTTCTTGATGAATCATATGGTGGAATTACTCCTAAATTGACTAGTTAGGGTCATGAGTTTTGAACTTGGATTCATAGTTTGTTAGTATTCCGAGAATTTAGTGATTCTTTATTGATTCCCGTATATGATTTGTTATTTGTAGACCACGAACAAGCAGAACGGATCCCGAAAGGGAAGGATCAAGTTATCTAAGGTTTCAAGGTTGTTTCGAGGTAGGTGATGGTTGTGATTCTATGATTGTGTGATATACACTTGTTTTTGCTTCATTGTAATACAGGTATACATATGTATGTTGCAATATTGATCATAGATGTTGAAATGAGATATATGAATATCGATACCATGACTCAAATGTGTGATATGATGCGTTATTGTGATGTGTGATTGAGATCAGATTGCCACGTTCCGACATATTAACAATTTGGATCGAATTGCCACGTTCCGGCATGCTAACTAGGATCGGTTGCCACATTCCGACAAAAAAATGGATTAGATTGCCACGTTCTGGCATGCTAAAAGTTTGAGTTTGTATTCTGTGAGAGGACCAACTATGTGATGAAGCATGTGATTTGTGATGTTGATTCTTATGATTGTATTGAATATGTTGATATTTATGCATGTGTTATAAGGATGTATTGACTTGTTTGTTACACTAGTGGGATAGCCGTGTTATCTTACTAGTACAATGTGGTTATAAACTGATTCTGTACTTGCTCTTATTTTTGTTAAGTACAGGACATCTTAACACGATCGTTGACAGACCTCGCTTAGGAGATCAGTGATCGCTTCGAGTTAAAGGGTGATCCACTTCGTTCCGGCTGCCATGGAATTCTCTTTAGTCTATGTCCACCCATTTCGGACCTCGGCCTTCTTTTAGTTAGTTTGATAGTTCATTAGAAATTCTCTTGTTAGACATGGACATCGTTTCTAGTTTTGGTACATAGACTTTCAGATTCTAGGTTTATCGTCCGCATTGTAGTTAGTTTTAGATATTTATTTAGTAGTGAAACCTCATCTTTAGTTATTTAACTTTCTTCCGTAAATTAAATGTCTTAGTTTTTAGATTTATTCCTATAGTTGGATGGTAGTAGTGGTGTTGATATTTATGCAAGACTTATAAGGATGTATTGACTTGTTTGTTACACTAGTGGGATAGCCGTGTGATCCTACTAGTACAGTGTGGTTGTAAACTTATTCTACACATGCTCTTATTTTTGTTTAGTATAGGGCATCTTCACGCGACTGTTGACAGACCTCGCTTAGGATATCAGTGATCGCTTCGAGTTCAAGGGTGATCCACTTCGTTCGGGCTGCCATGGAATTCTCTTTAGTCTATGTCAACCATTTTCGGACCTCGTCCTTGTTTTAGTTAGTTCGATAGTTCATTAGAAATTCGCTTGTTAGACATGGATATCGTTTCTAGTTTTGGTACATAAACTTTCAATTCTAGGTTTATCTTCCACATTTTAGTTAGTTTTAGATATTTATTTAGTAATGGAACCTCGTCTTTAGTTATTTAACTTTCTTCCGTAAATTAATGTCTTAATTTTTAGATTTATTTCTTTAGTAGGATGGTAGTAGTGGTTTCTTCACCAAGTTGTTAGTGTGGGTGCCAATCACGACGGTCTGGGTCATAACAAAGTTTGTATTATAGCCTAGGTTTGTTGATCTCGATATACCAAAACGAGTCAAATAGAGTCTCGCGGAACGGTACGAGGACACCTTTACTTTTCTTCGAGAGGCTATAGGACTTTAGGAAACCTCTATTTCTATTGTCTTCTTCGTGTCATAACTTGAGTCCAACTGGCATTTGTCATGTAACAACCCGAAAATAACTATGCTAAGTAATGCTTAAACGTACCTAGAATGCATGGATTAGATCGAGTTCACACGACTTGTTGCGCGTAAAACCAGACCTCAGAACCTATTCACTAGCCAAGCCAGCCAACTTGGTGAGTTAGTTGAGCTAGGAAAGGTGAGAACCAACCATGTAGGGCACCCGAATTGAAGAGATTCACCCAGATGAGTTTTACCGGACTTAAAAGGGGTAATCTTAGGTTTGGAGGGTCTAGGGGTAAAATGGTCTTTTCCAAGCTAGGGGTAGTATTGTAATTACCCTAAGTATTTAATTAATTAATTAATTAATTAATTTAAAGAGGAGGGCAATTCGGGTAGGGTGGCTGAATTTGACCTTTTTTCGCAAGTTAAGCTTCACCCGGGTTCGATCCTTGGTGGAAGCAAGGTTAAATTAATTAATTTATATTAATTATCTGATTTAAGTAAGGGAATAATTAGTAATTTCACCTAAGCCTTTAAAAATCAGTTTTTTATTAATTTATGAGGAGTCCTAATTTGACTAAGTCTCCACCTAATCTCCTAATCCTAAGCTAACACTAACTCACGTTTCTCTCTACTCTCACCCCACTTGCACGATTATTCTTCAATATAAGAAAAGAACAAAACAAAAAAAAAGAGTTTATCCACACTCAAGAACTTGAACGCTCAAACTCAAAAGCAAAATAAGCTTCAAAACGAAAAGCAAAAACCAAATTCTCGACGGATTGTGCTTGTGATCTAGGTGGTGAGACGTCGGCTTAGTAGGGGGATTTTGGCAGCACGTAAGAACATCTTTGAACGACTTCAGGTATGGGTTTTCTTCCCTCTTGGTCCCTTTCTCCAAGAGACCCCTAATGTTCAGTCTATTCACAATCGAAAACTAAGGTTGTCCCTGTTGCATGCCCCTGTCATTAGATCCTTTGAAAGATTCAACTGTGCGTTGGTATCACTTCTGGTGGATGATTTTAGGGCTGGTTGTGACTACGTATTTGAATGTTTATTCGGAATTATGTAGAAATGAAAGAGGTATTCCGAAAATGTGAAGTTTGTTAACTTGTTTGTGCATGTGTGTGCCGTGAATTAGCCACGGTTTGAAGCTTGATATTGACATGTTAAAATGTTATAAATTATGTATGTGTGAATATGTTAAAAATGTGATGTTCATATGAGTTCAAAGTTGCTGAATTGAATGATAATTTCCTGACTGAAAGTAACCTTGAAAATGCATCTAAAGATCTTCCTAAAAACTACTCGAAATGTCTTAATGTTTAACGTGAAAGAGGGTGATAAAATGGACTGCAAAAAGGTGACCAAATTTCCAAAAGTAACCATGAAAACTCACCTAAAGATGCACTAGATGCTACACGAAAATTGTCCTAAATCTAACGTTTAAAAGGGTGAGAAAATGGACTGCAAAAAGGTGAACAAATTTCCAGCATTCTGGAAATTTGTTTCGGCCAACTTACTCTAAAAATTTTAGTTTTAAAAAAAAATAAAAATGCATGAGGTCAGTAGGGATTGAACCCAAGACCTCATCATATACAAGTTATAAAAAAATTAAACAATAAAATGAGGTAAGGGGGATTCGAAATGGGGTAAGGCTCAAGTGAAAAGTTAGGAGCAAAATGAAAGAAAAATGAAGTGAGGCGTGTGGGGTTCGAACCCACAACCTCTTGGATGGGTGAAGGAGAGAGGAGAAAAATAAAATAAATGAAAAATAATAAAATGAGGTATGTGGGGATCGAACCCACAACCTCTTGGCCGAATGAGAAAGTAAGGAGAAAAATCAAATAAAAATAAGGTGAGGTTGTGGGGAATCGATCCCACACCCTCTTGGTCTAAACGAAGGAATCAAGTAAAGAAAAGAATGTGGGCGTCGGGATTCGATCTTGGGTCCCCCAGGCCGAAATATTTAAGACAAAAAAATCAAGAAAAAAGAAAGAAAGGAAGTGTAGGTGTGGGGGATGGATCTCGGGTTCCCTAGCCAAGAATTTTATGTCAACAAAAGTTATAAAGAAAACTAACTATGTGTTATTCAAGGGATTTGAAATAGGGTTCCTTTGACCAATTCCGTATTGACACATAAGTCTTACGTGATTAAATATTTAATGAATGCTTCCTATAGGAATCGAAATTGAGACCTTGGCATACTTACAAGATGCATAAGTCTTGTACCAAATAATCTTGGGTAAGTATAAGTCATTAGATGAATTATGAATGAAGCCTCATGGCTTGTACGTATGGGTTCATAAGTCCAGCGTACGTCTAAAAATAAGTGAACCTAAGATGTATGTGATGAAATGATGTGACCCCAGGAGGGTTAAGTAAAAGTATGAAACACACTAAAAGGCCAAGTGCATTGGCATATGACAAAATGAACATTCATGTAATAAGGTGAGTAATTATGTTATACTATGATGCTAATGAAAATAGTGACAACATGATAAGAGGCTAGTGCAAGTGACACAAGCTGCATCTATGCCTAAAAATCAATGTCACTAAATGAAATTTCTAAGAGAGTATATTTATGCTAAATGATGAATAAATCAAGAAAGAGTGGTTGCATGAGGATAGGCTACTACAAGTGAGACAAGTTGTATCTACGCCTAGAGTTAATGTCCCTCAATGTAAATTCCAAGAGAGCATATGTATGTTATACGATGAACAAATAATGAAAGGTGAGTAAAGATGAAATGAAAATAGGTTAAGAAAGAACAGGGTGACATCACAATATGAGGCTAGTGCAAGTGAGACAAGCTGTACCTACGCCAATATAAGGTCACCAAAAGTACTCACCTAAGAGAGTGTTGAATATTAAGAGACAAGTCTCAATCACACTCTATATGTAAGTGTAAGGACAATTCACACTTCATACGTAAAGAAAAGATGATAAATCATCTAATGAGCTATGACTACCTCATGCTAGAAGCAAGCTTCAACGATGTATAAGTTGAATCTAAATAGGAACTTTAAACGGAGCACCGATAGGCTAGCTATTAGTGGGGATGCCTTCTTTCGGGAAGGGTGGAGGTTCACGTAATTCTCATGAGATGAGACTGTCCACCAGGGTAGGTATGGGTCTCCCTAAATCTCCTAGTCTTTGAACTATGTTGCCAACATAGGGAACTAGCCAGTGGTTTTCCACCTAAGCGAGCTAAGGATGTTTTGGTTTCACCTTGGCCAGTGACTCCACCTCTTTTCGGTGTGGGGAAGACATTGGATTTCATTATGCTTACATGATCTATGTCGGTTAAAGTTGAAGTTCCTCAAAGTATGAATGATAATGAAATGAATGATACCAAAGGTGTTTGGATAGTATAATCAAGAGGTGAACTAGACTCAAGTAATGACCCTAGGTCATTTTTGGTCATTGCATAGTGAACCCGATGAGAGTCTTAAACAACATCCTACGTATAGTTGGTGTTCACACCAGCCTACGAACGAATGAAAATGAAGTACGTATGAATGAATGAAGCAGACTCTGTGTCTGCTAAAGAAGGCTCCCTAGTTGAGGTCCCATATGTTGAGCCCTCATTTTGGGAAGTCGTAATGTTAAGTCCATGATTCCAGGGTCTCATGGCATATGAACGAATGAAATGAAATATGATATGTGCTATATGAAATATGTTATGTGCTATATGCAATATGGTATGTGTTGTGTGCAATATGATACGTATGATGATGCATGTTACTCTCATGGCATGACTTTCCTAATCCGATTTTGGCAAGTCCACTGACTTGACTTTCCATAACTCATATCGTTAGGAGAGAGCTATTTTAAATCATGGATGTCCGTGGTGTGTGCTTGCATATACTCATACTTAATACAAGTGTGTACTAATTCCATACATTTATCTACTTTTAGGTGCAGGTGCAGCTGGACGTTAGAGCTTACGAGTCGACGAAGAAGTTATTCGGACGTGGAGCTTTCATCCGAATTTGGTAGGCCCTCATGCTTTCGAGGATGCTTATCTTTTATATTCTAGATTAGACGTAGGCATGAGCTAGTGGAGAGTGTTCCACTAGTGTTTCTTTCTTATTTATTTCAGACGTTGTATTAATGCCATTTTGGCAACTTTATATTTATGCAGATATGAACTATTTCCTTCATTTGAATATCTCATTATTAGATGGTTGATACACATGAGCAATGAACTTCGCTATACACATATGCATGTTATAATTATGAAGTCTATGTACACTTCAAACAAAATAAAAAGTATCAAATTTTCTGCTAAAATTAACCTAACGAATGTAATGACGATGTAAGTAGGCTTGTCTGCGACCTCTGAGAGGTCAACGACGCCGGTTTTGGCTAGGGTCTAGACCCCGGTCGTGACAAACTTTGTATCAGAGCATTAGGTTAAATATCCAAGACATCAGGCTCATATCAACCACGTTAAGTAGTTTCTAAGTTATGGTAGTGAAGTGCACCACTATCATGAATTAGAGACTGCATAATGCTTAGGAAAATTCCCCTTTTCTGATCTTATCGTGCCTTCTCTAATGTCTGATTACTTGGTGTTATGAGCGTATCTAACATCAATTCTTATCTTTCAGAAAATGAACACAAGGAGGAACGTTGGTCGGGGAAGAGGAGGAGCAGCTGCTGGGGGCAACCAAATTCCACCCCAAGCCCCAGCTGCTGGAATGGACATGCCTGTTAACCCAGCCGGATTGACAGATGGAGAAGTGAGGACAGCCCTGGCACAGATGGCCCAACCCATAACTTTACAAGCTCAGGCTATGACAGCCCAGGCGGAGAAACGAGGTGTTCCCATAGAGAACCCACCTGCCAGCACCATGGCTAGCAGGTTAAGGGACTTCACGAGGATGAATCCTCCCATTTACACTGGATCTAAGACTGCGGAGGATCCCCAGGAGTTTGTGGATAAAATCCACAAGATACTATGTGCAATGGGTTTGACGGAGGTGGAGAAGGCTGAGCTGGCATCCTACCAGCTAAAGGATGCAGCTCAATCCTGGTATAAGATGTGGCAGGATAGCAGGGCCTTAGGAGGAGGTCCTATGACTTGGGATCTTTTCAAGACGGCTTTTCTGGAGCGGTTATTTCCCAGAGAAATGAAGGAGGCTAAGGTTGAGGAATTCATCAACCTTAAGCAGGTCTCAATGTCAGTCAGGGATTACTCCCTGAAGTTCATAAAACTTTCCAGGTATGATACTTGTCTTGTGTCTAACAGTAGAGACGAGATGAGTAGATTCTTGACAGGAATTGCTGAAGATCTAGAGGAGGAGTGTAGGGCAGCTATGCTGCTTGACAGCATGGACCTTTCCAGGCTTATGGTCCATGTCCAGCAAGTGGAGGAAAGCAGGAAGAGGAAGCACACTAGGGCAGGGAACAGGTCAAGGCAAGCTGAGGAGAATTTTTCAAGGAAGAGTATTACTGAAATCAGGGATAAGCCCAGGTTTAAGAAGGGACTCTCCGACCAAAGGGATTCAAGTTCATCCAAGGGTCGCTATGATAGGGATTCTGAGTCCAGAGTTAAGAGAAATAATGAAGTAGATACAACTCAGGAGAGGCCACCTTGTAGGAAGTGTAGCAAACTGCATGGAGGAGAGTGTATGATGGGCTCTAACGCTTGTTACAGTTGTGGAAAACCGTGTCACATGATGAAGGATTGTCCAAATAGGAGAGGTCAAAAAAAAGGGAAGGAAAGAGTTCAGCCGAATGGTCCAAGTGAAGAGGCTCCAAGGAGGCAACGATTCTTCGCACTAATGTCTAGGGGTGCAGGGGAAGACACTCCTAGTGATGTCTCGGGTACGTAGCCTTAATTAGTCTTTCATGTCTTTGAGTGTGTATGGTTTTATGCACTAGTATGAAGTTAATATGTTTGAGTCATCATGTTGGGTGCTGATTTGTGTGACTTATGTGTTTACTTATGTCGTATACTTTGATGAGACTAGTTTAGGAAAGAGTTCCTTAGTCTTTTAATGTGAAGCTGCTAGTAGGTTTCAAGGATGTGCACCACTATGTTAATATGTGAATAATATATTCACCAATGAGGAGTATTGAATTGCCTATATATGTATATGTTCTATAGATGACTTACTTGTTGCTAGTAAAGAGTAATGTCATTCGGGGACGAATGTTCCTAAGGGGGGGATAATGTAACAACCCAAAAATAACTATGCTAAGTAATGCTTAAACGTACCTAGAATGCATGGATTATACTGGGTTCACACGGCTTGTTGCGCGTAGAACCAGATCTCAAAACCTATGCACTAGCCAAGCCAACCAACTTGGTGAGTTAGTTGAGCTAGGCAAGGTGAGAACCAACCATGTAGGGCACCCGACTTGAAGAGATTCACCAGGATGAGTTTTACCGGACTTAAAAGGTGTAATCTTAGGTTTGGAGGGTCTAGGGATAAAATGATCTTTTCCAAGCTAGGGTAGTATTGTAATTACCCTAAGTATTTAATTAATTAATTAATTAATTTAAAGAGGAGGGCAATTCGGATAGGGTGGCCGAATTTGACCCTTTTTCGCAAGTTAAGCTTCACCCGGGTTCGATCCTTGGTAGAAGCAAGGTTTAATTAATTAATTTATATTAATTATCTGATTTAAATAAGGGAATAATTAGTAATTTCACCTAAGCCTTTAAAAATCAGATTTTTATTAATTTATGAGGAGTCCTAATTTGACTAAGTCTCCACCTAATCTCCTAATCCTAAGCTAACACTAACTCACGTTTCTCTCTAATGTCACCTCACTTGCACGATTATTCTTCAATATAAGAAAAGAACAAAACAAAAAAAAGAGTTCAACCACACTCAAGAACTTGAACGCTCAAACTCAAAAGTAAAATAAGCTTCAAAACGAAAAGCAAAACCAAATTCTCGACGGATTGTGCTTGTGATCTAGGTGGTGAGACGTCAGCTCAGTGAGGGAATTTTGGCAGCACGTAAGAACATCTTTGAAAAACTTCAGGTATGGGTTTTCTTCCCTCTTAGTCCCTTTCCCAAGAGACCCCTAAGGTTCAGTCTATTCACAATCGAAAACTAAGGTTGTCCCCGTTGCATGCCCCTGTCATTAGATCCTTTGAAATATTCAAGTATGTGTTGGTATGACTTCTGGTAGATGATTTTAGGGCTGGTTGTAATTACGTGTTTGAATGTGTATTCGGAATTATGTAGAAATGAAAGAGGTGTTTCGAAAATGTGAAGTTTGTTAACTTGTTTGTGCATGTGTGTGCCGTGAATTAGCCACGGTTTGAAGCTTGATATTAACATGTTAAAATGTTATGAATTATGTGTGTGCGAATATGTTAAAAACGTGATGTTTATATGAGTTCAAAGTTGCTGATTGAATGATAATTCTTAACTGAAAGTAACCTTGAAAATTCACCTAAAATCTCCCTAAAAACTACTCAAAATGTCTTAATGTTTAACGTGAAAGAGTGTGAGAAAATGGAATGCAAAAAGGTGATCAAATTTTCGAAAGTAACCATGAAAACTCAACTAAAGATCCACTAGATGCTACACGAAAATTGTCTTAAATCGAACGTTTAAAAGGGTGAGAAAATGGACAGCAAAAAGGTGAACAAATTTCCAGCATTCCGGAAATTTGTTTCGGCCAACTTACTATAAAAAATTTAGTTTTAAAAAAAAATTAAAATGCATGAGGTCGGTAGGTATTGAACCCAAGACCTCACCATATACAAGTTATAAAAAAATTAAATAATAAAATGAGGTAAGGGAGATTCGAAATGGGGTAAGGCTCAAGTGAAAAGTTAGGAGAAAAATGAAAGAAAAATGAAGTGAGGCGTGTGGGGTTCGAACCCACAACCTCTTGGATGGGTGAAGGAGAAAGGAGAAAAATGAAATAAAAGAAAAATAATAAAATGAGGTATGTGGGGATCGAACCCACAACCTCTTGGCCGAATGAGAAAGTAAGGAGAAAATACAAATAAAAATAAGGTGAGGTTGTGGGGAATCGATCCCACACCGTCTTGGTCTAAACTAAGGAATCAAGTAAAGAAAAGAATGTGGGCGTCGGGATTCGATCTTGGGTCCCCCAGGCCAAAATATTTAAGACAAAAAAATCAAGAAAAAAGAAAGAAAGGAAGTGTAGGTGTGGGGGATGGATCTCGGGTTCCCTAGCCAAGAATTTTATGTCAACAAAAGTTATAAAGAAAACTAACTATGTGTTATTCAAGGGATTTGAAATAGGGTTCCGTTGACCAATTCCGTATTGACACATAAGTCTTACGTGATTAAATATTAAATCAATGCTGCCTATAGGAATCGAAATTGAGACCTTGGCATACTTACAAGATGCATAAGTCTTGTACCACATAATCTTGGGTAAGTATAAATCACTTAGATGAATTATGAATGAAGCCTCATGGCTTGTACGTATGGGTTCATAAGTCCAGCGTACGTTTAAAAATAAGTGAACCTAAGATATATGTGATGAAATGATGTGACCCCAGGAGGGTTAAGTAAAAGTATGAAACACACTAAAAGGCCAAGTGCATTGACATATGACGAAATAAACATTCACGTAATAAGGTGAGTAATTATGTTATACTATGATGCTAATGAAAATAGTGACAACATGATAACAGGCTAGTGCAGGTGAGACAAGCTGCATCTACGCCTAAAAATCAATGTCACTAAATGAAATTTCTAAGAGAGTATATTTATGCTACACGATGAATAAATCAAGAAAGAGTGGCTACATGAGGATAGGCTAGTACAAGTGAGACAAGTTGTATCTACGCCTAGAATCAATGTCCCTCAATGTAAATTCCAAAAGAGCATATGTATGTTATACGATGAACAAATAATGAAAGGTGAGTAAAGATGAACTGAAAAGATATTAAGAAAGAATAGGGTGGCATCACAATATGAGGCTAGTGCAAGTGAGACAAGTTGTACCTACGCCAATATAAGGTCACCAAAGTACTCACCTAAGAGAGTGTTGAATATTAAGAGACAAGTCTCAATCACACTCTATATGTAAGTATAAGGACAATTCACACTTAATACGTAAAGAAGAGATGATAAATCATCTAATGAGCTATGACTACCTCATGCTAGAAGCAAGCTTTGACGATGTATGAGTTGAATGTAAATAGGAACTTTAAACGGAGCACCAATAGGCTAGCTATGAGTGGTGATGCCTTCTTTCGGGAAGGGTGGAGGTTCACGTAATTCTCATGAGATGAGACTGTCCACCAGGGTAGGTATGGGTCTCCCTAAATCTCCTAGTCTTTGAACTATGTTGCCAACATAGGGAACTAGCCAGTGATTTTCCACCTAAGCGAGCTAGGGATGTTTTGGTTTCACCTTGGCCAGTGACTCCACCTCTTTTTGGTGTGGAGAAGACACCGGATTTCATAATGCTCACATGATCTATGTCAGTTAAAGTTGAAGTTCCTCAAAGTATGAAAGATAATGAAATGAATGATACCAAAGGTTTTTGGATAGGATAATCAAGAGGTGAACAAATCTCAAGTAATGACACTAGGTCATTCTTGGTCATTGCACAGTGAACCCGATGAGAATCTTAAACAACATCCTAGGTATAGTTGGTGTTCACACCAGCCTACGAACGAATGAAAATGAAGTACGTATGAATGAATGAAGCAGACTCTGTGTCTGCTAAAGAAGGCTCCCTAGTTGAGGTTCCATATGTTGAGCCCTCATTTTGGGAAGTCTTAATGTTAAGTCCATGATTCCAGGGTCTCGTGGCATATGAACGAATGAAATGAAATATGATATGTGCTATATGCAATATGTTATGTGTTGTGTGCAATATGATACGTATGATGATGCATGTTACTCTCATGGCATAACTTTCCTATTCCGATTTTGTCAAGTCTACTGACTTGACTTTCCGTAACTCATATCGTTAGGAGAGAGTTATTTTAAATCATGCATGTCCGTGGTATGTGCTTGCATATACCCATGCTTACTACAAGTGTGTACTAATTCCATACATTTATCTACTTTTAGGTGCAGGTGCAACTGGTCGTTAGAGCTTACGAGTCGACGCAGAAGTTATCTGGACATGGAGCTTCCATCCGGATTTGGTAGGCCCTCATGCTTTCGAGGATGCTTATCTTTTATATTCTAGCTTATACGTAGGCATGAGCTAGTGGAGCGTGTTCCACTAGTGTTTCTTTCTTATTTATTTCAAACGTTGTATTGGTGCCATTTTGGCAACTTTATATTTATGCAGTTATGAACTATTTCCTTCATTTGAATATCTCATTATTAGATGGTTGATACACATGAGAAATGAACTTCGCTAGCATATGCATGTTATAATTATGAAGTCTATGTACACTTCAAACAAAACAAAAAATATCAAATTTTCCGCTAAAATTAACCTAACGAATGTAATGACGACGTAAGTAGGCTTGTCTGCGACCTCTCAGAGGTCAACGACGCCGGTTTTGGCTAGGATCTAGACCCCAGTCGTGACATGTCAATTCAAAATTATGTCTAACTTCTTTCACTCTTTTATCCGCAGATGGTTAATACTAGGTATATGTCACGACCCGAGAGCACCTCCTAGTCGTAACATGGCGTATTCGATCTCGAAGAGATCTTATTCAATCCCTTAGCATTCATTACATAAAAACATAGAAAATATAGAGGAATTTAAAACTTTCTTTAAGATATACCTCAAAAAGTATTTTATAAAAGCGGAAGTCTTTCTAACATCATTGTCTATATAAGAACAAGAGACAATTTACATGAGAATCTGAAGCCAACTTCTTTTTATATTATTTTTCAATGTTTTTATCGTCTATGCAACGTAATATATATATACATAGAGTTGCAGTAGCACTAGGATACAAGTAATAATAGTTGAAACCTATCTAAACTCGAACTATTATGGACACGTTCTAATACTCCCCTTGAAAACGGAAGGTGGTGAAGACACATTAAGTTTAGAACGTAGAAACTCAAAGCATTCAGCTGCAAGTGGCTTTGTCAAGACATTACCTAATTGATACTTAGATGAAATGAATTGTACCAGAAGGTTCTTCTTAGCGACCCTATCTCAAACAAAGTAAAATTTTATCTCAACATGCTTAGTACGAGCATGAAAAATTTGATTAATAGAGAGATAGACATCACCAATGTTATCACACCACAAAATAGGAACTTTAGTAACGTGCACCCCAAGCTTATTTAGGATAGAATGTATCCAAGTTAGCTCAGTCGCTGCATCAGCGAGTGCTTCGTATTCTGACTCAGTGGAGGATCGTGCCACAGTACGTTGTTTCTTTAAAGACCAAGATATCAGAGCATCACCAAGGAAGATATCATAGCCACCGGTCGACTTACGATCATCTAGAGAATGTGGAGAAGCGCGGAAGTTCAAGGTAAATATGTTGATTGTGCTTCAAATAGCGTAGGATACGCTTAACAACAACCCATTGATTTACCATGGGATTATGCATAAATTGGAAAGCTTTTTTGACGACAAAGCCAATGTTAGGACGAGTAAGTGTGGCATATTGTAAGGCTATGACAATTTTTTGATATATTGTAGCATCATGGAACAATGGACTGTCACCAATATGTAGCTTCAAGTTCACTACCACAGGAGTTGAAAGCGGCTTACAGTTATGCATACTAGCATTTTTTAGAATAGAGGTATTGTACTGTTCCCGAGAGAGGGTGATGCAAAAAGATCCACGAGACACTTGAATACCAAGGAAAAAACTCAAGGGACCAAGGTCACGAATTGAAAATTCTGCACCAAGTTTGGAGATGATGCTTTCCAGAAAGGATGAATTGTTTCTAGTGACTATAATATCATCTACGTAGAGAAAAATATAAGCCACTACACCATGAACTTTATATATAAACAAAGATGTATCTGATTTTGAAGTACTGAATCCAACACTACAAAAAAAAATAGTGTTTAGCGACGGCAACAATCCGTCAGTATATGAAGAAAATCCGTCACTAATCACGATTAGCGACGGATTAGCTACGGAATATTGACTGTTTCTATTATGCTCGTCAGTAAGCTCTTAGTGACGAAAAATGAGTTCTATCACAAATTTAGCGACGTCTTAGTGATGAACTACGTCCGTCGCCATATTGTAGCAACGGAAAGATTCGTCATTATATTTATACAATTTTGTTGCTAATTTCATAATTCTATGATGAAAAATGATGTTTCGTCTCAATTTTAGCGACGTCATAGTGACGAAACGTTTCCGTCGCCACATGTTAGCGACGGAAAGATTCGTCATTATATTTATATAGTTTTGTTGCTAATTTCATAATTCATTTTGTTATTTTGCAACAAAATTTCCATCGCAACATATTTTGTAACAACATATTAGGCCTTTAATAATTCATCGTTGATCAGTCGCCAACACTCTTTTTACAGTAACGACCAAATAGTAGCTAAAATTGTTCTTATGCACTGCTGAAATATATTAAATTATAATTACTAAATACTCCAAATTTAACAAACATTCATATAATATAATACCCATAGATGATTCATAATATATAAATAGAAAACTCCAAAATAACATATCAAGTACTCTTAAATAAACCCATGTTCATCAAAATATTACTATGCACAATTTCTAGTTTCCAAAAAGTATGACATTATCAAAAACTGAAGCTGTGGAGGTATTAACCTGAAATAGAGGTATCAACCTCGTCCACATTACTAGCAGGAGGCATGGGCGCCGTAGACGATGGATTGCCTAATGGAGTAATCAATCCTTTCACCTGCTCAACAATAATAGAAACAAGATGACTAGTTAGTGCATGCATCATTTTCTTTACAAACTTGTCCATATTTGTTGTCGATGTTGCTTGAGAAAATGGATGAGGTAATGATGATGACCCACAAAGTTTCTGCCCATAGTAATTTTTTGCTTCAGATCCAAGACCGTATATTCTTCTTTCCTTTTCTCCTCCGGCAGCTTGGTAATATGCTTCATATTGATCAACATCAGTTTCAGACAATATTTTTTCCTTTAATATTTCTTCATATTTTCCTATAATAAGTAGATAAAATGAGAAAGCAATAATGATATGTAACAAACCAAATTTTGAAGGAAAATGCAGAAAATAGACAAAGTCATGCTCAGTACAGTGTAGAAATGGTAGAGACACTAAAAATAAAGATGTCCCTTTTAGTTAAGTTTGGTACTATTCCATATGATTCTTTAAAATATACCAGCTGCTCTTTACAAAGATAAAGTAGTATATGTGAGTGCAGGATGAGGCATCCCTTTGAAACTGAGCAAACTAATAGAAATAAAAAACTTCACAAGTTGACTAGAATGGAATTCATAGATGTGTACACCATTTGTCTAGAATTTGGCATACCCTCTAAGAGAACTTATCAATACCTCTATCTAGTGTAGCAGTTGTTGTGTCTGTGGTAATAAACAATGGGTAGCCAATTAATTGCTAACAGCATCCACCCCAAGAGAAGATCATGTCAAGAGAGTTATCTCTTATTACAGTACCACACAGACAATGACAACTAACTATTCAGGGAAATCCCCCTCCTTATCATCCTACCCCAACACTCGCTAAGTTCATCAGTGAGTGACTTTTGGAAGCTAGAGTCACAGTAAAACAACAGTACAATCACACCAAAAAAATAGTAAAACATTGCACCAGAAAAGCCTCAAAACAGTGACAGTAGTTTCTTTCTAAAATGATACTAGAACCGCATCGAAAAGTCTCAAAACATCATTAGAACTGTACCAAACAGCAGCAACAAATACACTTTAAAACAGTAAAAACAATGCACCATAAATTGTAGTAGGAAAGAACCGAAACACCTCCAAGTTTTAGAATTACATGGATATCTCAAGAACGCTCACCAACAAATGTTTTTCCATGATGTCCATGTGTATGAACATGCAGATGTAACTCACTTGGCGTGGGATCTCGGCCTTTTTCAATAGCCTATACAAAACAAATCACGTTATATATATCATATAAGAGAAGATGTTAGTTATAGAGTTTGTAGAATATTTATATACTCACAAGTTTCTTGCGATGTTCTCTGATAGAAATAAAGCCACCAGTGTGAGTCCCAGCAGTTTCACGACCGCCACAACGATTTTGCGAATTAATTTTATAATTTCCTAATAGACTCTGCACTTTCCCAAAGCTCCATCCATCTTTCCCACACATCTTATGGTACGTAACCTGGCCTAACTCCTCCTTTTTTACAAAAAAATGAAATTCCTATAGTTCAATGTTGCCTTAACCATCCATTGTGTTTTGACTTCGTTTTCACTATTTCTGAAACAAGTTTTCAAAGTATTACATTAATGTCCTATCTATATATGTGAATACACTTGCTAAAATCACTTACGATGAAAACTTATACCTTAAGTTCTCCAAAATAACCATTTCTTACATCATTTGAAACACCTTTCCAATTGATTCCATTGGGATCAACCTCACTTTTGAAAGATTTGGATATGAAACTAGAGCATATTTGAGAAGGTTCCAGTCTCTATAAATTAGAAGAGGTTATTATGAGGGCTATTATAAATCAGAATTCAAAGACAGCAAGTGTCATCAACACAACAAGTAGGAATAAATTAAAAGAATGGACTAACCCTGCAGAAGTTAGAAAGACAAGGGTCCTTGGATGGCTACTGTTGGATTC
Source organism: Solanum sitiens (assembly GCA_016801875.1). NCBI lineage: Eukaryota > Viridiplantae > Streptophyta > Magnoliopsida > Solanales > Solanaceae > Solanum > Solanum sitiens. The sequence continues at coordinate 331,450 of JABWTJ010000057.1, read as the reverse complement.
GCCTTTAACAACTGTATTTCTATGACCTGTTGGAACATTGCTACGGGTAGAAAGACCTTGACCTATTAGGTTACTGTCATTTGGTGTAGCTGGAGGTGTCTCAGAGATGGTTGGCCTAGTACTTTGAGTTGACGTTTCAATATTGGTTGGCGTACCACCTTGTTGAAGAGAAACTGTAGTGGGCTTGAGAATAGTTGGCATGTTTACATGAATAGCAGAATTATTCGAGGATTTTCCACGACCTCTGCCTCCAGCAATACCTATAAACAAAAAAAACACTGTTGTTAGATAATGAGTGTTTACATCCCTACTTTATCAAAATAAGGCGAAAAGTCGCGGAGACTCAAAAAATAATGAATTGATTCAGTTTTAATGAATTTTAAAAATGAACGAGTTTTTAAAAAAAAAGAGTCGCCACCTAATTTTAGGAAAAAAACTAGGAAACCATTATGTGATCTACGAAACCAATTTGATTCTAGGTAAGGGGTTCAAATTATTCCGAAGGGAAGGGGTTAAGCATCCTTCGGAATCCACAAATGTGGATCCCGACTGAATTCACTTTTTTTTTCAAATTGAGGAGGAGATAATAATAATATACAAGTAATATAAATATGCAATGTACACAAGTAATAAAATAAAATAATAACATAAGAAACGGCCTAAGGTTTGCCTAACGTCGATATAATAATGAATAAAAAATATAATTTAAGCTCTTCAAATAGCTTAATGGAAGCAACTCTTTGTACCTGTAAAGACACTTAGTAAAAGTGTTAGTAATAAATAAATATGAATAAAAATGAATAAATCAAATAATAGCTTAAAAATCAAAAACCCGTCTTATTAACATGAGAGGCCTTGGAAATCGACGGTAATTTCTTCATCGGCCATTTTAACAATTTTAACAAACAAATTATATGAACTAAAACTAAAAATTTCCGTCTTTTAATATTGGGTAGGCCTCCAAACCGATGGAGAGTTTTTTCATTGGCCAATTTAACAAATAAACATATATGAACTTAAATTAGAGGGAAAATAATAAAATATCAATATCACTGTCAACAACAATAGCAATAAGCATAATTAAAGCATTTGAGGTTCATCATAATGGATTTCTCGAACAACTATCAGTACGAAACTCAATAAACAGTAATAATAAAACATAACAAAGGTCCAAAATCCAAACTACCATATAAACAATAGCAGCCAACAAAACAGAAAATTAACAAAATAAAGCAACAAATAAATATAGGAATGAATAAAATAATGACCATAATAATAAGATAAAACAAAATAAAATAAAAACTAGATAAAAGAAAATAATAATAGCAGTACTTTACCAAAATCAATATAATAAATTACTAGAAATGGTGTGGGGAAAAAAAATAACAACGTGGAACATAACACCACACAAAAACTTTTAGCAAATGATTTAAACACAAAAATTATCCAACATATGAACATAGTTATAGTTTGATGAACCCATAAGTATAATTGCAAAATAACAAAAGTAATTGAAAGAGAAAGTAAAGCAACATGACAAACCATAAGGAGAAGTCACTGCAACTGCCGGAGCTTTGTCGGAGAAGGTATTGCTATTCGCCGGAGTTGGCGTTGTTGTTGCCGGAATTGTCATTGCAACAATGCGGGTCTGATGGCGTGAGCTTCGAGCTCTCTGGCAGCGGATCTGTCGAGATCCGTCTCAAACGAAAAAATTCCACCAGTTCATGTGAAGCTACTGAATGTCGTTGTTGTCGCCACTGGTTGGAGCTAATGTTCGTCCTGCAGAGAGAAGAGAAAAAAAAAGAAGGAGAAGAGAGGAGAAGACTCACCAGAGTTCCGCCATCTCCGTGATGCTGCTACTGTCGTGCCCCTCTCCAGGCGCTGCTGCTACGCAGGCTGCTGGTGGGCCGCTGTTGGTGTTGCCTTCGCCATAGGAGTTGCTGGTACCTGCAAAAAGAAGAAGAGAAAAGAGAAGAGGAAGGGGAAGAGAAGAGACGGGAGGGGGAGAGAGGTTAAGAGGGGAGAAAGGGGGAGAAGGGGGGCGGCGCCTGGCTGTCGCCGGTGTACTCGCCTGGCGGAGCTGCTAGTTGCCGTCGTCTTCCTGCTTGTTTTGCTGGCTGGAGTAAAGGGCGAATAGAGAGGGAGAGCGAGAAGAGGTTCGCCAGTCGGAAAAGGGAGAGAGAGGAGGAGCGACAGAAAAGGGAAAAGAAGAGGGGGCGGCGGCTATGGAGAGAGAAGGCTGGGCGGCTGATTTTTTGGAGAAGAGAGGGAGAGGAGAAGAGGGAGGCAGAGAAGGGGGAGAAAGGGTGGAAGAGATTAGGGTTGTTTTTCCCCTTTCTCTCAAATTAATTCCCCAATTTTTTTTTCCTCTTTTTTTTCACCATCAATTTTAATCTAAATAAATAAAATGTAATGGACCCAAATGTGTGGGCTTGAAATTGTAGGCCCAAAATTACTAATATAATCCCTAAATTTTAATTTTTTCGTATTTGACTAAATTTTAGATTGTGCTAAATTCAACATAAATATTAACAAATGTAACAAATAAAATGAATTTTAAAATAATATAATGAACGTAACTAATGACATGCGAAATGCAATTTTAAAAATTAACAAAAAATCCTAAATTTTGATAAATAAAGATAGTTATCGATAAACTTATTTAAAATTATAAAAAAAATATTCTAAGCTATTAAATAAATAAAACTTCAAAATTACGAATTTTTAAAATGTTAGGCCAAAATTGGGTGTCAACAGCTGTCCCTTTCGTTGTGTATGATTGATGAAAGAAATCGTGGACAACGAAAATTGACAAACCCAATTTTGGCCGAACACATGACCTTTGTAGAGAAGTGCGGTTTAATGTGGTGGAAGTCAATCCCAAACTCGCATCTAAAAGGTTCCACGCTTTGTTGCGTCTTTGTTGAAGTAATTCGCACATGTGGCTCCTCTGAGAGTGCATCCTCTAGAATGTTCTAAAAAAACAAAGATAAAACTCATTATTATAGGCAAAACTAAAAGAAAAAGGGTAGCATCTCTTATGATACGATAAATGGAGATAAATACAGGTCCCTTGGTAGGACGAATGAAGATGATGATCAATGCGTAGGATTTGGAATGTATGTCCATCGGTGGGACGAATGAAAAAAATGAAAAAAAAAATGATGATCCATCGATAGGATTTTGAATGTATGTCCATCGGTAAGACAAATGAAAAGATTATCCATCGGTAGGATTTTGAATGCATGTCCATCGGTAGGATGAATGAAAAGATTATCCATCGATAGGATTTTGAATGTATGTCCATCGGTAGGACAAATGAAAAGATTATCCATCAGTAGGATTTTGAATGTATGTCCATCGGTAGGACAAAATGCAAACATCTTTCAACGCAAGTTTCCACCGACTTGAACGTTGAAAAGATATGGTGCACATCCTTCACCTCCAAATAGATGCGTCTTAAATGCAAATATCTTTCAACGCAAGTTTCCACCGACTTGAACGTTGAAAAGATATGGTGCACATCCTTCACCTCCGAATAGATGCGTCTTAAGTGCAAATATCTTTCAACGCAATGTATAAACTTTTGCGAGGGATGGAATCTTCTCGCGATGCATAAAATTTTGCGAGGGATGAAATCTTCTCGCGATGCATAAATTCCGCAAGGTATGAAATCTTCTTGCGGTGTATAAAATTTTTGCGAGGGATGGAATCTTCACGCGATGCATAAAATTTTGCGAGGGATGAAATCTTCTCGCGATGCATAAATTCCGTAAGGTATGAAATCTTCTTGCGGTGTATAAAATTTTGCGAGGGATGGAATCTTCTCGCGATGCATAAAATTTTGCGAGGGATGAAATCTTCTCGCGATGCATAAATTCCGCAAGGTATGAAATCTTCTTGCGGTGTATAAAATTTTTGCGAGGGATGGAATCTTCTCGCGATGCATAAAATTTTGCGAGGGATGAAATCTTCTAAAGATGCATGAATATTAACTCGCGATGCATGATCTTCCGCGATACATGAATATTGACTCTCGATGCATGATCTTCTGCGATGCATGAATATGGACTCTCGATGCATGATCTTTTGCAATGCATGAATATTGACTCGCGATGCATGATCTTTTGCAATGCATGAATATTAACTCTCGATGCATGATCTTTTACAATGCATGAATATTGACTCGTGATGCATGATCTTTGTAGTTGCTATCAAGCTTCTCGCAGTACTTATCAGAATTTTGAGGTCTTCCTCAAAAATTCTGTCCCAGTTAGAATTTTGGCAAATCTCAAAATGATCTTCAATCTTGATTTGTTGGCGATAACACCTCTATTGTGTATTTTTGAGATATTTTCAAAAATTCTGTCCCAGTTTTTATTGTAAGGAGAAATAATAATCACACTGGGTATATGACCGAGCCGTTGTGGCGCCTACATATCCTGTTGAGGCAGGAATCAGGTCAAATGTAGTTCCAAACTTGTAGATGATGAATACTGCAAAGAATCTGAAAGAAGATCATCAGTAGAAAATGTACAATATGAACATGATGAAATAGGAAAATAATATTCCATGTGATATCCAAAGCCTAGAGATAAAAAAAAAACATGTCATATTTTGGGACGGACAATCCATGAAGTAAAATAGTACTCTCACACATACAAGATTAACCCGATGACACTTTTTACAATGAACAACTCAAAAGACAATTTTTTTTTTTATAAAATTGAAAGATTCTTAAAAAGGTTTTAAAATATTAAAGAATGAGTGTTTGCTCACTTTTTCTTTTCTTTTTGAAAAATAAAGAATGTGATGAGATAGTCAAACCTTCACTACAATTGGTACCAACAGTTAAGATTGAGTTAAGATTGCAGGTAAATCTCTCATTCCCTTTTTTTATTTTTTTTTGACATTGAATTTAAGGTAATTCCTACAGCTTCAAGTGGTACCTCCAATATACTTAAGGATCAACATGATCCGTTCATCTTGCTTCAAACAAAGGTTTTGAATTGTATCAATCCTCATGTTTCAAGTGCCCTCACGACAAAGGCTAGTCCTATTTCACACATATTTGAAACATTTGATTATAGGACATTTTTCAAAGTGCACTCACACTCACAAAATGTTCAATGCACACAACTGTGATACCATATGCTTGACCCTTATGTAAATCTCCACTAATGTGAAAATATTTAGAATGAGATCATGTAGGGCTTGTCATTGGATTGTAAAGTAGGCTTAGGGATGGGTAGGATATTTTTTTGGGATAAAAGTGACTGAATTTCTCCTTGAGCGTCACACAGAATTTGTGCTCTTAATGATTGGTACGCCTTTGGCGTTAGATCCTCTTCATTATTCTCTGACCTCTCAAATTCTTTTGAATTCTCATTTTTTAACGCTTTTCTCTTCCTCTTTTTTTTTCTTTTTTTTTTCTTTTTTTAGTGCTCATTTTTGGAGCTTTTCTCTTCTTCTCTTTTTTTCTTCTTTTGAGTCCTTATTTCTTGGAGCTTTTCTTTTATTTCACTCATTTCTTATAAATTTTTCTCCTTTTTGTTGGAGTATTTTTCTTTCCACCTTTCATTGACCTTGTAAGGGTATTTTTGTCTTTCTTTATTTCTTTCACCTTTTCTTTCTTCCTTTATTTTTTTTTTCTCTAGAAGTCTTTTGTTTTCTTGACTTTGGGAGACTCGATATCTTTGCTTTTGGAAATTTCAAACATGGATCTTCTCTTATAACTTGCACATTCTTGGTGCACTCAAGAAGGTTGGGCCAAGAGAGGATAATGCTTGTGAGCACTTAAAAGGGTAGTGGTTAAGATGTGGTTGTCCACAGAAAGGTTTCAGGCTCAAAGTGGGAAAACTAGGGATTAATGTAATTTGATAGGCTTTGAAAGGCACAATCGGGTCAAAAAAGGCCTACAATCCTTTCTCAAACCAAACATTACTCAGGATTTCGCCTCGAAAAACATTCAGGTCAAGTTCTAGATCAACAGTGTAACACAATTGAACTTTGATCAAAAGCTCACCACATAATGCACATGAAACATAAGGTTAGTTTTATTCTTATCTTGATTGCATGCAAGAGAATTTTCAAGCATCACAAAAGTACAGATAAGAGGTACCACGAGAATCTATAGTTTACCGCAAAGTCAGTCTTTTCCATCATATCAAATATATTTACATACTCTTAACTACATAGGTCCCGACCGAGCTGAAGACATGACTCTTACAATATGTACAAGATCTTTTTTTTTTTTAAAGAATGATTACCGAACCCAAGAAGGGCTGCCTACGTATCTCATTAAGATGAGGATCAGGTGTGCGTAGTTCATGCAGATATAACTTTGAAAATATTAACAAACTATTTTATTTTATTTTATTTTTTTGCTTTTTTTTTTTTACTTTTGGAAAAATAATACCGAACCCAAGAAGGGTTGCCTACGTATCTCATTACAATGACAATCAGGTGTGCGTAGTTCATGCAGATATGACTTGGGACATATGCACAAACTATTTTATTTTTTTTGGAGAAGATAATACCGAATCCAAGAAGGGTTGCCTACGTATCTCATTAAAATGAGAATCAGGTACGCGTAGTTCATCCAGATAAGGCGTATAATAATTTAAAGTTTTAGACAAAATCAAAGGAATTTCCATAGTCTAGCGCCACTAAAATTTGTAGTCATGAAGTGTTTTTAATCACTTTTTTTTTTCCGCACCAATATGCTTTGTAGCCTCTTAATCGTCAATCTTTATACTGTCTGTTGAATGTAACCTACGAATTTCTACAGTAATGATTTGTTGTACTCTTTTTGGATATTTTCTTGGACCTTTGTCTCTTCCCGAGATCCAGACATTGTTATGACCATCCCCGACTGATGTCGGGGACGGTATTCCTACAAAAATATGAGAAATATGTGAGAGCAGGAACATCATGCAAAATAATAATAAAAATAAATGGATGCGACCTCATAATCAAATACTCCCCTGATTTATCGTTTTGACTTAATATTAATGTCTTGTGAAATACAAGGAATCGAATTTCGCTAATCCTCTTGTCTTTTGCGACTTCGGAATAATAATGATTTCTGAATCCGAACATAAATCAATTTTTCGATGTGAAGAAGAACAACTCAAAATGTAAGAGTGTTAGTTCTTGTACATAATGGATAATGCAAAATATCACACAAATAATGAATTAAACACATAAATACTGTTTTAATTAAAGACAAAAAAATATATCACATAACATACAAACAATTATTGCGCGTCCTATACAAATATGTGACCCTTTTATGTCTAGGGTAGGCCTATCGATTTGAAGGATGTATTACGCTCTTTGACAACTTTCCATTGTCCCCCAAAACACTTAGTACAATTTTATGAATAAATGAAATAGAATTATGAAGTTAGGGGAAAAAGAAAGAAGGAAAAAATTACAAATATTCAATCCCACGTAGGGGTACCATCATATTCTAAGCCTTTGCGGAAGGGTCTTCCTCTTGAAATTCTTGTCGTCTCCGATTGCCAACACTTTTGGATGGAATGATAGTGTCTGAAAACCCGAGTTTGACAAAAGTAAACTATTAAAATAACCTTCTAATTCAGATGGACAGTGGTTTGTCAAACGACGTATACATCCTTCAAATTACACACAATTATGATCGTCCTTTTAGGCTAGAGGCCATTATTGTCTCAAGGTGGTCTTTCTAATAGACTCAACACGCCTTGGTTGTTGGGTCATCTTAGGCTGATGCTTAAATTTGGATTCGGCTCGGCTCTACGCTAGTTTACTAGGAGTGGTTTGTATTTAGAGTGGAAAAGGTTACCCAAACGGACTACTTGGGCTGGGACAGTTAACGATCGTTGACTATCAAGTAGCCAACTACATTCGTCAGGGTGCCTCAAAAATTTTTGGTTAATGAACGAATGCGAACCCGCATAATCGTCCTTTAGTGGAAATGATAATTGTCGTTTGACGAAAAATATTATGCCATGAATGCAATGATAATATACACACAATAAAATAAATATGAATAAATACAATATACAAATAATCAGCGAAATGTAAAAATACAAGGTATAACATAATAATAAAACAAAAATATCCTCAATTTGAAAAAATAAATAAATTCATATTGGTTAAAACCTCTATAGTCCCCAGCAGAGTCGTCATTCTGTTTACATCCCTACTTTATCAAAATAAGACGAAACATCGCGGAGACTCAAAAAATAATGAATTGATTCAGTTTTAATGAATTTTAAAAATGAACGAGTTTTAAAAAAAAAAGAGTCGCCACCTAATTTTAGGAAAAAAAACTAGGAAACCATTATGTGATCTACAAAACCAAATTGATTCTAGGTACGGGGTTCAAATTATTCCGAAGGGAAGGGTTAGGCATCCTTCGGAATCCACAAATGTGGATCCCGACTGAATTCACTTTTTTTTTCAAATTAAGGAGGAGATAATAATAATATACAAGTAATATAAATATGCAATGTACACAAGTAATAAAATAAAATAATAACATAAGAAACGGCCTAAGGTTTGCCTAACGTCGATATAATAATGAATAAAAAATATAATTTGAGCTCTTCGAATAGCTTAATGGAAGCAACTCTTTGTACCTATAAAGACACTTAGTAAAAGTGTTAGTAATAAATAAATATGAATAAAAATTAATAAATCAAATAATAGCTTAAAAATCAAAAACCCGTCTTATTATCATGAGAGGCCTTGGAAATCGACGGTAATTTCTTCATCGGCCATTTTAACAATTTTAACAAACAAATTATATGAACTTAAACTAAAAATTTCCGTCTTTTAATATTGGGTAGGCCTCCAAAACCGACGGAGAGTTTTTTCATTGGCCAATTTAACAAATAAACATATATGAACTTAAATTAGAGGGAAAATAATAAAATATCAATATCACTGTCAACAACAATAGCAATAAGCATAATTAAAGCATTTGAGGTTCATCATAATGGATTCCTCGAACAACTATCAGTACGAAACTCAATAAACAGTAATAATAAAACATAACAAAGGTCCAAAATCCAAACTACCATATAAACAATAGCAGCCAACAAAACAGAAAATTAACAAAATAAAGCAACAAATAAATATAGGAATGAATAAAATAATGACCATAATAATAAGATAAAACAAAATAAAATAAAAACTAGATAAAAGAAAATAATAATAGCAGTACTTTACCAAAATCAATATAATAAATTACTAGAAATGGTGTGGAAAAAAACAAAAATAACAACGTTGAACATAACACCACACAAAAACTTTTAGCAAATGATTTAAACACAAACATTATCCAACATATGAACATAGTTATAGTTTGATGAACCCATAAGTATAATTGCAAAATAACAAAAGAAATTGAAAGAGAAAGTAAAGCAACATGACAAACCATAAGGAGAAGTCACTGCAACTGCCGGAGCTTTGTCGGAGAAGGTATTGCTATTCGCCGGAGTTGGCGTTGTTGTTGCCGGAATCGTCATTGCAACAATGCGGGTCTGATGGCATGAGCTTCGAGCTCTCTAGCAGCGGATCTGTCGAGATCGGTCTCAAACGAAAAAATTCCACCAGTTCATGTGAAGCTACTGAATGTCGTTGTTGTCGCCGCTGGTTGGAGCTAATGTTCGTCCTGCAGAGAGAAGAGAAAACAAAGGAAGGAGAAGAGAGGAGAAGACTCACCAGAGTTCCGCCATCTCCGTGATGCTGCTACTGTCGTGCCCCTCTCCAGGCGCTGCTGCTACGCAGGCTGCTGGTGGGCCGCTGTTGGTGTTGCCTTCGCCATAGGAGTTGCTGGTACCTGCAAAAAGAAGAAGAGAAAAGAGAAGAGGAAGGGGAAGAGAAGAGACGGGAGGGGGAGAGAGGTTAAGAGGGGAGAAAGGGGGAGAAGGGGGCGGCGGCGCCTGGCTGTCGCCGGTGTACTCGCCTGGCGGAGCTGCTAGTTGCCGTCGTCTTCCTGCTTGTTTTGCCGGCTGGAGTGAAGGGCGAATAGAGAGGGAGAGCGAGAAGAGGTTCGCCAGTCGGAAAAGGGAGAGAGAGGAGGAGCGACGGAAAAGGGAAAAGAAGAGGGGGCGGCGGCTATGGAGAGAGAAGGCTGGGCGGCTGATTTTTTGGAGAAGAGAGGGAGAGGAGAAGAGGGAGGCAGAGAAGGGGGAGAAAGGGTGGAAGAGATTAGGGTTGTTTTTCCCCTTTCTCTCAAATTAATTCCCCAATTTTTTTTTCCTCTTTTTTTCACCATCAATTTAATCTAAATAAATAAAATGCAATGGACCCAAATGTGTGGGTTTGAAATTGTAGGCCCAAAATTACTAATAGAATCCCTAAATTTTAATTTTTTCGTATTTGACTAAATTTTAGATTGTGTTAAATTCAACATAAATATTAACAAATGTAACAAATAAAATGAATTTTAAAATAATATAATGAACGTAACTAATGACAAGTGAAATGCAATTTTAAAAATTAACAAAAAATCCTAAATTTTGATAAATAAAGATAGTTATCGATAAACTTATTTAAAATTATAAAAAAAATATTCTAAGCTATTAAATAAATAAAACTTCAAAATTATGAATTTGTAAAATGTTAGGCCAAAATTGGGTGTCAACAATGAGATTACATGGAACAATAATGCCGAAATATGAAAATTGTCTCTGTAATTAAGAGATTGTTGATCAAGTAAACAAATTAGTACTTGGAGATACAAGAGTAACAAGAGTAACTATCTAAAACGAAAGTAACAACAGTGAAGGGTTCATGAACTTATATCAGAAGCTTTACACTAAGAATAAATTTCTGATAAGGCTCCAGAACATTGTTGTGGGTAGAAAGACCCTAACCTGTTCGGTTACTCTCATTTGGTGTAACTGGAGGTGTCTCAGAGATGATTGGGCTAATACTGTGAGTTGACGTTACAATATTGGTCGGGGTACCACCTTTTCAAGGAGAAAATCTAGTGGGCTTGGGAATAGTTGGCATGCTTACACGAACAGCAGGATTACTCTTACCTGAGGATTTTCCACGACCTCTGCCTCCAGCCATACCTATAAACAATAAAACCACTGTTGTTAGATAATTTGGAACAAAGATGAAATATGAAAATTGTCTCTGTAAGAGCTTGTTGATATGAAATCTATCATGTGCTTCTGATAAGGCTCCAGAAACTGATGGTTACACAATCAATGTCAAGTAATGTCATTCAATTCAAAGAAATGATAAAAAATTTACATTACAATAAGTCTCCCAAAGATTTAATTAGCAATTGAAATAAGAAATTAAGCACACGTAGTTCAAAGACAAGAGCTATTTCTTTTTAAATCCTAAAGTGAAAAGCAGAAACTACAACAGATTATCCTCGATTGAAAATCAGAAACAAACAAAATATAGTGAAAATACAATAGCAAATGATCAAGCACTAGTCACTGTCTTCTTCAAACTCTTCATCTTCCTCTTCCTCTTCCTCGTCCTCATCCTCATCTTTATCAGTTTCATGCTCTTCTTCCGTGGATACTATGTGGATTTCATGATTCTCTTGCAAAAGTCCATCATCAATGGGTTCATCCATTTCAATTAAATCCCATTTGGATCATTTAAGAGTAGAAGCTCATCAACGGAAACTGTCATAGCTATCTCATGGACTTCAACTTCTTCAACTTGAAATGGAACATTTACTTCTAAAACTATTGCCACTTCCTCATTAGGCAATTCAATAAAATTTCGAGGTTTGACCTTCAGCATAGCTACCCAATCATCATTGTCCTTTTTCTTGCTAGGATAAGGTACATAACACACTTGTGTTTCTTGCATTGCAAGAATAAAAGGTTCATATTTTTTATATCGACGACGATGGTTAATATCAACCAATTTGTATTGACTGTGCCTTTAACACCAACATCCATAGTTGGGTCAAACCATTCACATTTGAATAATACAGTTTGCTTTAAAGGTGATTCACGATATTCCACTTGTATTATCTCTTTTATCCGTCTATAGTAATCACCAAAATTTGAATCCGAGATACAAACTCCACTATTTATTGTTGATCTTGTGCTACCATGACATTCTGTGTGAAATTTGTATCCATTCACAAAATACACAAAATAACATGTAGCGTCTATTAATGGTCCACGAGCAAGACTACGCAAGAATTCATTCTCAATGGGATTGCATTGGACCTATTTTTAAAAAAATGTAAGACTGAGTAAATTTTAAAAATAAATTTAAGTATGTTACTGTATAAAAGATAATTTCACAATACTCACAAATTCCTTGAACCATATAGAGAAATTATCTTCAAGACTCTCGTCTATTTGACCCTGAGATAGATTCGGAAATTCTTCTTGCAAACGTTGCTTGAACATACTTCATTACAATAAAATAAATTCAATTGAAAAGTCGTGATTTAAGGATATTTTTATATTATTAAGAAAATAAAATTAACTTTCGTTACCTCACAAACGGCTCAACCTCCTCACAATTTAGTAAGATATAAGTTTGGGAAGTCTTTATTTCTTCAAGGGATAAATCCCTTTTTTTTGCTTCTCCCCATAGTCGACCTGGATGGGAGTATTGATAAATTTCCTTCAATATCTTCTTTATCCCCGTCATCATCATTACGGTCCACGTTATGATTACGTGTCATGACATGAGGTTCAAAATAATGAGAAAACAGTTGTGTTGACTCTGTCGTCAAGTACGCTTCACAAATGGAACCCTCAACACTAGTTTTATTTCCAATAATTCTTTTAAGAGTTACTAGATACCTAAATATATAACATGTATGGACCATTACATTAGAAGATAAAAATATATGGCATACTAGTCACTAATATTATATAAAGCTTTACATTTACCTTTCAAAAGGGTACATCCATCGATATTGTACAGGTCTAGCTATCCTTGCTTCATATGGAAGGTGTACAGAAAGATGTTCCATTGAGTCAAAGAATTCGGGAGGAAATATACGTTCTAACTTGCACAAGATTTTTGGAATGTCTCTCTCTGTTCTCTCCATGTCATCAACTCGTAGAGTTGTAGAAGTAAGATCTTTGAAAAATAAGCTCAATTCTGTAAGTGTTTGCCACACATTACTAGGAAGTAGTTCGCGAAAGGCAATAGGCAATAGTCGTTGCATGAACACGTGATAATCATGACTTTTCATGCCATATATCCTTTTCGCATTTTTGTCTGGACATCTACCCAAATTGAAAACATACCCATCTGGAAACGTTGAACCTTTCACCCAATTGAACAAGATAGCTTTTGCTTCTTATCTATCGTATATATAGCTTTGGGATATTTTCCATTACTATCCTTTTCCAATTGAGGTCGACTACAAAACTTTACTGGATCTTGACGTGATTGTGGATTGTCTTTGGTTTTGTCATCAAAACTAAGAACGGTGTTAAACACATTATCAAAGACATTTTTTTTCAATATGCATGATATCAAGATTATGTCGAATCATGTTAGAACTCCAATAAGGCAAATCCCAAAAGATGTTTCCCTTTTTCCATCCGCAAGACTTAAATACTCTTCGATTGACTTGTTCTGCATCTACCTCCGTTACTTTTCTTATGTCCAAATCACAAATTTGATTCAATATTTCCTCTCATGTTCTATAGGGCGGAGGTGATCTTTGGACAGTCTTTCTTTTAAGAAAGTTCTTACGATCTCTCCTAAATGGGTGATGTTGGTCAAGAAACATCCAATGACAGTCAAACCAAGATGTTTTCCTACCATGGGTCAATCTAAAAGATTCTGTTTCCTCCATACAATAGGGACATGCAAACTTACCTGCAGTACTCCATCCTGATAACATAGAATATGCTGGAAAGTCACTGATTGTCCACATCAAAGCTGCCTTTAGTTGAAAGTTTTGCTTTTTTGAGATGTCAAATGCTTGCACGCTTGTCTCCCACAACAAAGTCAATTCCTTTATTAGAGGCTGCAAATAAACATCAATTTTATGTTTGGGATTGCTTGGCCCTGGAACAATGACTGTTAAGAACATATAAGCCTCTTTCATACACATTCCTGGAGGTAAATTATAAGGTGTGGCAATGACTGGCCATGAAGAGTATCTGCTCCCAGACTGACTAAATGGTTGAAAACCATCAGTACATAATCCCAACCTTACATTTCTTGGTCATTAGCAAAAAAAAAAGATGAGTGTCATTGAAGTGCTTCCAAGCCACAGAGTCTGATGGATGACGCATTACACCATCCTCTTTTATATGCTCATGATGCCATCTCATGTCGGCAGCTGTAGCATGAGATGCATACAATCTTTCCAATCTAGGAATTAAAGGAAAATAATACATTTTCTTGTAAGGGATCAATTTCCTCTTACGAGAGCCAACACGACGCTTGTATCTATCATGTCAACAAAATGTACAAGATGTAAGGTGTTCATCATCACCCCAATACAACATGCATCCTGATTCACAGCAATCAATCTTTTCAACTGGCAAACGCAAGCTACGCACTAGCTACTTGGTCTGATAGTAGCTATCAAGCACTATGTTATCTTCAGGTAAAGCCTCTTTCAACAATTCCATCATTTGGTTATAACCTCTATGTGACATGTTGTTCTCCATTTTAATATTTAACATTCGAGAGACAACAACAAGTTGAGAGAGGGAAGAACCAGGATATAATTTTGCATCAGCTGCTTGTAGCAAATCATATAATTTTTGAGACTCGGGATTAGGATCTTCCTCCATTGAAGGTTCACAAGGATGAGACGACTCATCTTCAGTATTGCCAAAAGATTGCCAACTTGAACCTTGGGGAAAGTTAGGACCAGCTGCATCTAAAATCATTTGACGGTATGGATTATCATATCCTAATTCAGGTGTAGCACCACCATTAAAATCTTGATCACAAGAAATCTCACCAATCATATTTTTTTCTCCTTGATGTTTCCAGATAAAATAGTTATCAACAAATCTAGATTTATAAAGGTGATTCTTAATCGTTTCAACATCCATGAACCTAAAGTTGTGACATTTCTTACATGGACATCTAACTTTATTGCCACTCATGCGATTCTGTTGCAAACATGCAAATTGGATAAATTTATCCACTCCAATTACAAAACTAGAATTTATAGCCCCTCGACCATCCAACCTATCATACATCCAACCACGCTCTAGATTATTCATGTTCCTAATAAAGTTTAAATTTACAAGAATAAAACATCAGTAACAAGCAAAAACTGTGGACCAGAAGGTACTCTCATTCACATTCATCAAATAAGAACAAAACATGCATTTAGGCAAAACAAAAACAATTTCTACAGTTCTTCACTAGGCAGACTTAGTCCCCACAAAATTGATGACAAACAAAAGGTATTGAAGCATTACAGTTGAAAAGAAAGCATCATTAACAATAGCAAAACTGAATGTAAAACATAGGCTTACAGACAATAAAAACGAAGAACAGAGATTCTAGGACATAGCCAAGAGTAGTCACCAAAAATAGATTCAAACAAAAAGGAACAAATAAGAGTCAATACTAAATACTAAACGATAAAAGCCAACTTTCACATTAATATGAATCAACAAAATCCATTAAGAACCCATGTATAGCAAATTAAAGTCATCAATTCTCATCTACAAACAATAGCGATACAACAACAGACAGCGAGGCATATCATGAATAAAAGAAGACGAGGAGAAGATTACGGAGGAAACGTTACCTTTCTCCAGGTAGTGAATAGACAGTGAAAAGATTGGAGACTTTTTGTCACTGTCATTTCGAGATATCGAGAATTTCGTCAAGCAAAGTAGAAGCAAGCAAGGTTAGAGTAAAAAAAAATCTGAAAAAATTTCAAAATTAGAAATTAGAGCAAAGTAGAAGCAAACAACAGTAACGAAAGAAAGTAAAATATTAAAACAATAGTTAACTCAATCCTTTCAACACTAAAAGAAACACAAGGAAAATACATACATTTCATTGAGATCATGATAAAAGTTTATAGCTAACACATAAAACCTTTAGAAAAGAACGTACCAAACAACTAGTGTTGAAGCTTCTACTAACAATTTCATAAGAAGAGACTAAGAACAATAGAAAATCTCTTCTTTTGCTAATGAACGTAGAAGCTAATTTAAGCCATTGAAATGCCTCATTATCATCTCATATCTCACTTTGAATGCTAAAGTAGATAGAGCACACACTCTTATCTTAAAACATCATTGAGATATGTACTCATCATTAAAATCTAATTGCTAAATCATGTCAATATCTATTTATCTTTTTTGGATTCTCTTTTATAATCAACTTTTAGCAAGTTATATTTATAAGATTTGTTAAGCTACCTGCAATGCTTAACGAGAACATACAATAAATAAATACAAGTATCTTATAATGTGTACATCAATAGCAAGTATCATTTTATTTTTGAAACACTGCTTACAAGTTTTAGGTGGTGAAGCAGAAGAAGAACTTCCATCAGAAGTGATTTTACCGGCGATTTTTCGTTGTGTTAGAGTGAGTTCAGTAGACAATGTGGTTTATCAATATGCCTAACATCACGTATCCAAGAAAATTTTCAGAAGACTAATGTTCTTCCCTAATAACCCCATCCCGTTTCCCCAGTTATTTTTCACCAAATAGAAGTCAAAACCCTCCTCTTCACCGCACTAGAAGCTCACCAAACATATGAAAAAAGAGAAATTACCAAAGGTAGAAGCTCACCTTTCACCTGAGGATGAAGGAAACTGGAGCAATTTCACCGTGAACCTGAGACGGGAACAATTTTACCTGAGACGGGAGTAATCGAAAGGATAGAGAGACGAGAGCAAGCGAAAGGATAAGGAGACCGGAGAAATCAAATTCTTACCTCAAGGAGACCGGAGAAAGGAGAAGGAGACCGGAGAATTCTTAACTCAGCTGTTGCGCAGCTCTTCGAACGTTTCACAGAGACATAAAACCCTATTTTTTAGGGATTGTAATTTTGTTTCCTTTTTGTGCTTTCAATGACTGATGACTTGGTAAAAATTATTTACATTAATTTTTAGAGACGGAAATTTTAGTCAATACGTAATTTAAATTCCATAAAAATATATTTTACATTCTAGTAACGCTTGTCCGTCACTAATTCTGTCTCAATACATTATTAAATTTATAACACTTACTTTGTTGCAAAATCTGTAGAAAAATTTAAGGCGCCAAAGTTTCCCGCTATTATTTCGCGACAAAAAACATATTCCGTCGCCAATCCGTTGGTATATTTTAACTCAAAAAAATGTTTGTAAATTTTGCAACGAAATGACTACTTCATTGCTAATCCGTAGTTATATAGCGACGGAATTGATTCCGTCGCTAAACATGTTTTTTTTGTAGTGTCTGGAATGCTAACAGTTTGAGTTTGGGTTCAGTGAGAGGACCAACTATGTGATGAAGCATGTGATTTATACAGTTGATTCTTATGATAGTATTGAATATGTTGATATTTATGCATGTGTTATAATGATGTATTGACTTGTTTATGTTACACCAGTGGGATAGTCGCGTGATCCTACCAGTACACTGTGGTTGTGTACTGATTCTGCACTTGCTCTTATTTTGTTTAGTACAGG
Source organism: Solanum sitiens (assembly GCA_016801875.1). Classification (NCBI taxonomy): domain Eukaryota; kingdom Viridiplantae; phylum Streptophyta; class Magnoliopsida; order Solanales; family Solanaceae; genus Solanum; species Solanum sitiens. Next base: position 313,832 of record JABWTJ010000057.1, on the reverse strand, counting down.
GCATCTTCACGCGACTGTTGATAGACCTCGCTTAGGATATCAGTGGTCGCTTCGAGTTCAAGGGTGAGACACTTCGTTCGGGATGCCATGAAATTCTCTTTGGTTTATGTCCACCATGTCCGGATATAGACCTTGTTTTAGTTAGTTAGATAGTTCATTAGAAATTCTCTTGTTAGACATGGATATAGTTTCTAGTTTTGGTACATTGACTTTCAGATTCTAGGTTTATCTTCTGCGTTGTAGTTAGTTTTAGATCTCTATTTAGTAATGGAACCCGTTTTTAGTTATTTAACTTGCTTCCGTAACTTAAATGCATTAGTTTTTAGATTTATTGCTTTAGTTGGATGGTAGTAGTGGTTCTCCCACCGAGTTGTTAGTGTGGGTGCCAATCACGACGGTCTGAATCGTGACAGATTAGTAATAGTGGAAAAAATTTATTTTTTCAAAATAGAATTGTCACATGTTTTTCTTAAAAAAATAAAAATTCATTATTAATTTTAAAAGACTTAACAAATCTTTCAAAAGGTAAGGGTTCAAAATACACTAAAAAGAAAGTTTAAAGACTTAAAAATATCCACTAACATGTAGTTAGCTCACGAATAATTTTGTTATGTTGAATTTTATTTTAGAAAGAAATGATAAGTGAAAGAAAAAACTCTATTGAGTTAATCTCAAATTTAGAAAAATCTTTTTTTGGATTGTTCTAAGGAAATATTGAGGTTAAAGTAGAATATAATTAATCAAGACTCATTCATAACTTGATAACAATAGATTCATGAAAAGGTATAAGAGATATTAAATAAAAAATATAACGAATTTTAGTGCAATTTATTTATATTATACATAACAAAATATTATAATTTAACAACAAATAAAAAATAAGCAAATAACAAACACTAGTGATATATAGAGGGAAAAGTGTGCACCAAATTAATACTTACCATTCTTACTTCAAAGGATACCTGATAATTTGAATTGTTTAGAGGAAAACAAATCTTCTAAGTAGACTAAAAGTTTTCGTAAATATATTTTTTCAAAGGTTTTATATGATTGCCTAAAAGTTTTCAGTTGGATAAAAATTGTTTCAATACAAAATATATTAATTAGGCCATTTTAATTTGCTAGGTCTGTGCAGTAGTTTGTACATCACCTTTGGGTTTTAGCCTCTCTCTATGTGAAAACAAAGTTTTTTTAATCAATATTTGATAATCTGATTAATTTCTATTCACGTCAAATAGAATTCGATTCGACGAAAAGTACCACCTATAAAAAAAACATATTTAAACTCATATTTCCCATGTATTTGATTTCATTTTAATTACTTTCTCCGTTAATAAAATAAACTTTAATTTTTAAATATAAGTAATTTTTAAGGTTATGCCCAAATTAAGAATATCATGTCTTTTAATGCGAATAGAATATTAAAGATTGAGCTTGTCATAAAAGATGTTTTAACTTTTTAAGTCATCGATCACTATATTAGTATTTAATATGCCTTGTCCAGACAAATATCATGATGAAGCAAGAACAAGTGTACATCACACAAACATAGAATCACAATCATCATCTACCTCGAAACAAGTTTGAAACCCTAAGAAACTTGATTCATTCCTTTACATAGTCGTTTCCGCTTATTCTCGGTCTACAATTAATCACAATAATATGGGAATCAATATACAACCACTAATTACCCGAATTACTAACAATTCTATGAACCCTAGATCAACTCATGATCCCAACTAATCGAAATAGGGTTGTTTCCACCGTAGAATCTCTCAAGAAACTCTTCCCCATCAATATTAACCCATTCTATTATGTTCTACGGATCAAATAACGGATTCGAGAAGTTAAAAGCGTACCTTTAGCCTAAAAATGGTAGATAGTGTCAAATAAGGTTGATTAGGGGTTTTGTTAACGACTTAATTCGCGCTTATCGTTGTAGCGGCGATGCTACATCGGCACCAATCCCGCTATAGCAAAATAAAGTAAAGCAGTGGGCTCCCCCAATGAACTTACAATTTTAAGTACTGTCTCATCCGCAACAGCGGCCACCATCCCGCTACAGCGGCCCAACTCCTACTACGGCGGCCAAAAGTGAGACAAAACCTTTTTAGAATAAATTCAATTCCCTCTTTTTACAACACGCTCTTGACCCACTATGCTCAATACCTTTCACGGTAAGACCTAATCCCCTAGATTACTCATTCAAATTCAATTCTTTAAAGTCATACGGGTTCCTTAACGAGTTATCTCGCACCTCATCTAATCAAATTCATAATTACTCCAACCAATTGTTACTATATTTCCCTACACTTTGGTGACTCCGATTTCCTCCAATCTGGGCAAGGTTGGAAAAATTCTAATACTACAAAAGAGTTTTTTCGGCCCCAATTTTTTCCTAGTTGATATTTCTATAACAACGGAACCCGATCATTACAATACATACCAATTTATCCATTACTCGTCCCTGAGTGACAAAACTTAGGAAAAGTAATTTAAGAAAAAAATGTAGTACCTGAATCGACGAACAATTGAGGATACTTGTCTCGCATGTCCTTCTCGGTCTCCCAATTAGGTTCCTCAACTGGATGATGCTTTCATTGCAATTTCACGGACTTAATCTCCTTAGTTCAAAACTTACCACATCATGATCAAGAATAGCAATTGGTTCCTCCTCATATTTTTTTCGCTCCATATTAGTTGATCATTTTACTAAATTAAGAACACATTAATTTTTTTCTTCCATATCATCCTTGCAATTAGTTCTTTTTGGAAATGTCCAACATTTGTTTGTACAATTTCCAAGAAATTTTTTAAGGAGTGAATCAATAAAATCATCTTCTTATTATAATTTCTTAAGTACCATGCAAAATGAAAAGTGATCCTCTAATATGAAACATGAGAAAATATTTTTTCCTAAAGAGTATGATCATGTGTATCATGTAAAGGTACCAAGAGTTTTTGTAGTTAGGTTATGATTATACTCCAAATTTGATTCCACAAAGGACATGTTTGGCCATGGGATAGGTATCATGATATTTAATCATGATATGGTATCATAATATAAAATCATGATATGAGATTATGAGATGAAATTAAAGTTTTGTTTGGACATGCGATATGGAACTTTTGTGTTGTACATTTTCTCATAAAGATAAAAATCTCATAAGTTGTAAAACTATTAAAATAGCCCCAATTATTTATTCAATCTTATCAAATAAACAAAAGTTTATAAAATCGCCTAATAAACTATTACAAAATTATTTGTTCTCCACTTAAGTAATTGTTTCATCTAACTTTAATTTAATAAGAAAAAATTAAACATAAATCGTAGTGTACAATCTTTAATATAATCCTCCCAGATATTACGGACAATTTCCTCACGTTGAACTTGCATTTCTCGGTCATGTGATCGAGAAGACGAATCAACATTGTTACTTTAAGCCATTTGTTGGTCAATATCATCCGCAACTATATTTTCATGCTCATAGACCATAAATATTTCATCACTTTAACAAACGGTTGGTGTGAGATAAAGTGCCTATATGTTGGTGAGAATAATAAATTTTATGTCAGTGAGAATAAAAAATTTCAAAAGTAATGATGTGATTATTAATTTTATTTACATATGAATAAATGGTTAGTAGATATAAATGTGGGGTTGTTTTAACAAAATATAAACTTGTGGATCTATTTTTGTATTAAAATATCTCAGATCATGATATAAAATCACCATAAATTTCATGTCATGATTTTTGAAGAATATGAAATCATGAGATAGAATCAACGCAAAATTTCATATCCAAATATAAATTTCATCTCACTGTTGAAGGAAGCTGATGGAACAGGTCAAAGGAACATGTTTGGTGATGCTGACTGACGAGTTAGAGTTTGAGATAAACTTGTACATAAATTAGGATTAAGTAGTCTAGTCCTAGTGTAACTCAAACTCTAACTCGTCAGACAGCTTCACCGAACATATTGATTTGACCTATTCCATCAGCTTCCTTCAACACTCACGATACCATATCACGATATGATAAAGAATGACCAAACGCCTACTTAATAAAGACTGGACTTATAATAACAGATGGTTTAACTTTTAAAGTCATCATGATATTATTTAATAAATATGTCCATAGAATTAATTAGTTCACCATAGTGGCCTTATCACTGTCTCTACATACAAAAGCATAAAACTCAAACAACTTGTATGGGCAATTAAACAACACAACTATACTCAATTCAGTTTGTTTTCTTTTTTAATTGAAAGCAATTCAATTTAATTTATGTCCTATAATTTATCTATAAATCAGAGGAAAGGCTCAAAATAGTCCCTCACCTTTGGGCTAAGGCTCAAAACACTAATAGTCCCTCATGTTTACAATATTGGTGCATTTTTAATTCTCCCGTAAATTTTGTCAATTTTTAGCATTAATTTTGTCCAAAATTTTATAAAAGGAATGTCCAATCGTCTTTATATATATATATATATATATATATATATATATATAATAGAAATAATAACTCTATCTGAGAGAAGGTGATAAGAAAAACACCTTGTTCTGTTCACTAGAAATATTATTGCAGCTAAACTAAAAACATCTTAACATATGACTTTGCAGGAATAGTAAAAATTATACTATTGCACGTGAAATTATCATGATAAACCTCTCAATTTTACCTGCAATACGATTTTTACTAAACAAAACAAAGTTTTTTTCTTTTCACATTCTTTCATATTTGTTATTTCTACTAAATATATAAAATGACGATTGAACATCCAATACATAGGTTATGGATAAAATCAATGCTAAAAAATAGGTAAAATTTTGGAGGAGGACCAAAAGTGCACCAATATTGCAAACATGAGGGACTATTAGTGCTCCATGTAAAAACTCGAGGATCACTTTGAGCCTTAACCCAAAGAAAATGGACTATTTTGATCCTTTCCTCCTCCTATAAATCATGAAAGTTTTCGAAATGTAAATTGATTTTTTTGTCATTCATTAGAAATCTCTATATAGTGGACAAAATTGTTATTTACTATTTTTCTTAAATAATTTTCATTTAATTTTGTAGCTATTGAATATATTCCTTTTTTTAATGTATAAAATGTAATTATATATTTAAGACCTTAAAATTGATTAAATTTTTTACTTTGTATAAATTCTTTCTTTCGGTATTTAAATAGATGACACTATTATATTTCTGTTTCTATTATATGGAAGAGTGAAGTGGGAGGACCAAGGGTAAAAATGTAATTTTACGCTAACAAAAATCTATTAAGAAATATAATTAATAATTCTAGAAACCTCTTTCTATATATGAAGTGAATAATGATGAAGGGCAAAAATATAATTTCAGGCTAACAAAAATCTATCAAGAATGATAACAAAAAAATTAAATAGTTATAGAAACATCTGAAGTTACTGTTATTTTGTTATTACTCAACTTTATTTTCTTTTGTGAGTTATTGTGATATCTATTTTATTATTACTCTATTTTACTATTACTTTAATTTAATTCTTAATTTTTGTTCTATTCATTATGCTTATAAAAAATGCATACTTTTTATATAAAAATTTATCATAAATTAATTATTTCCATCTTTATTGTGGTTCTAATTAATATACTTGAAAATAAATAAGTGTGATAACATTACTAATATACATTAGATTGAAATTAAAGAAAAAGATGTTAAAAAGTAACTTTACAAATAAAAATGAATAGGATGATATATTTGTATTTAGACAACTAAGAATAAAAATGTAATTTTATTCTAACAAAAATCTATCAAATATAAATAATTCTAGAAACATCTTTCTATATATGAAGTCTATGATGATCAAAGGTAAAAATGTAATTTCATGCAAGTAAAAATCTACCACGAATGATAACAAGAAAATGAAATAGTTCTAGAAACATCTTTAGTTATTATTATCTGTATTACCTCATTTTTGTTATGTTTTCATTTTTTATGAGTTATTGTGATATCTATTTATTATATGAAAGTAAATAAATAATGATTACGCTTAGCTCTTAATAATTATATATCAAAGTATAATATTGGGTGGAATCAATCAAAAATATTAAAATTTATATGTATATTAAATTTTGTGTATTGAAATATTTTTTGATTTTGTGATCTTAAATATGCTATATAAAAAATTAAAATTCAGAAGTTATTTTCTTTTTTAAATAAAATAAAAAAAATAAGTACTTATAAATCAAAAAGGAGGGATTCATATATTAAAAATGAAATATATATGTGTTATTATTAAAATGAGCTTTCATATATTTTTCTTTACAAAATCTTTTGACTTCCTTCTATTAATTTGTGCATATATGTGGAGTTTTAAAGATTTGAACATTTTAATATAGAAATATAATGATTTGAAAACTTTAATTCTTCGTTTTTATTCCTAATTTGTTACATATTTGAAAATTACATCAAAAAAATCTTAAAAACGCAATGTAACAATTTAAGATATTTTTAGTAAAACATAGTTAAAAAACATAATGAAATTTGGTTGACTCCCTTATTTTTATCGAAACAAAAAAAATTGCATATATTGTTTGAAAATAACGTAAGAACTAAAAAGTACTGTGAATCACAGTAAAATGACAATTAAAAATATGTGAGAATCATATAAAAGATTTCGTTGACTTTCCTAAAATCACTTGTATCACATAAAATAAAACAGATGTCGTAACATATATTATTCGAAAATGACACAAAAGGTACATAAATTAATAATTTAATATTTTTTAAAGAAACACATATAAAAAATTTAGTTCATTTTTTCAAATTTCATTTGTGTCACATAAATTGAAAGAAAAAAAATTAACATACGTTAGGCCTGCGATAGCGCAGGCACCTGATATCTCTAGTCTAAATACAAGCTTAGAATAAAGGGTCGTACGAGAAAATATAATTTCACCTCTAATTTGGATACTCATTTTTATCTACTAATCATTTATTTCATATGTAAATAAAATATATGATTCATATCATTACTTTTAAAATCGTTTATATCTTATATAACAATTATTTTACCGACATAAAATTTATTATTACTTTAAATCAATTCATACTCTACAATTTAAATTAACCAAATTCATTATCTTTTTTCAAATTTATATACCAAACAAATGGCTCAAAGTAACAATGATCGTCCGGCTTCTCGGTCATATAATCGAGAAATGCAAGTCCAACATGAGAAGAATGTTCATAGTATGTGAGAAAATTATATTAAATACTAGACACTACCACTTATGTTTAGTTTTTATACAGAATTAAAGTTTGATTAATAAATATTTTAGTATTTTAGAATAGCTTTGTGATAGTATATCATGTAATTTTATAAAATTTTGCTTAATTGTTAAGATTGTATAAAAAATTGAGACAATTTTGATAGTTTTATAAGTTATGGATTTTATGATTCTGAGAAAACATGCAACATAAAATGTACAAACAAAACTTCAATTCCATCTCATAATTTCATTTCATGATTTTAAGTCATTATTTCATGTCACATAACCAAATTGGGCCTATATATTTACATTAAATTAATAAATGCACAACATGTCATTACACATAAATGTTTTCTCATCCTATCATATATATATATATATATATATATATATATATGATAGGACGAAACACTGACTATTCATTCGATGAAATCTCCTAAAACACACACAATTAGCACAAATAGTTTCTTCTTTAGTTCCATCATCACCCTTCTTCACAAACTCACGACATCCATCAACCGAATAGTTATCAAACTTAGTAGCATGATTTTTTAGGCATATACCATATTTTATCGTCATATCACCATTTGGATTTGAGCTTGTGTTGCTTGTCATTTGCTTTTTTTTTTTTTTGCTAAAGACTTAAGGGTGAAGTTTTAGTTTTTGCTTTTTAGTTTGAGTTTAAACGGTCTTTAATAGTGAGAAAAATTGTTTAATTTTCAACACATAATTAATTTTCTATTGACATAATTTGTGATGAGATTATCTGTAAATGGTGTTTTTAATGTAGCATCACTTACGTAAATTTACTTTACTACAGATAATCTTATCACAAATTATGTCAATAGAAAATTAATTATGTGTTGAAAATTAAATAATTATTCACACTATTAAATACCGTTTAAACTCAAACCAAAAGGCAAAAACTAAAACTTCACCCTTAAGTCTTTAGCCAAAAAAAAAAAGCAAATGACAAGCAAAACAAGCTCAAATCCAAATAGTGATATGATGATAAAATATGGTATATGCCTAAAAAATCATTCTACTAAGTTTGGTGACTATTCGGTTGACGGATGTCGTGAATTTGTGAAGAAGGGTGATGATGAAACTAAACAAGAAACTATTTGTGCTAATTGTGGGTGTTTTGAGGAGTTTTCATCGAATGAATTAGTCAGTTATTGTTTCGTTCTCCAGTACTTCGATATAGCTTCATTCACCCAAACGCACCAATTAATTTTCATCCTTTAACGGCTCGAGTTATGCCAGTTAAGTATATCAGGAGACCTGTTTTCTACTATTATTCGTAATCTGATAAATCTTCAGTTCATGAGAATTTTCTCTGTGATCCTTGTTGGCGTCATTACTAAGAATGAATATGAACTAAGATGCCAATCTTTATTTTATTAGCATAAATTTACGGTAATACATTTCTAGTATATTTTTTTACATTAGAAAAGAGAAGGAAGAATTTAAGTTCATTTCATTTTAATGAATTGTGTAAGTTCATATTTTCATATGATTATCTAGATGCTTGATGAAATAGAATTGTGATTTGTTTGATTAATTGTTTCTTGCAACATTACAGTAAGGAAAAGAGAGTAAATGTGTACATTTAACCGTTAACCTCTGCTTCTTTCAAACTAAGCTTGATCAGCTTTTTCATTCTCACCTTCAGAATACACATTATTAGTTTGAACTGCATCATCTTTGTTCAGCACTGTCTAGAGGACCGGGTCCCTCATCAGGTTCATAATCTACATCAGCTTTCTTGAGATTGTTGAATTCATGACAAGGATGTTCTTTAACAAGATCACTATTTAGACCATCTCTCTGAATCTAAAGCAGCTCCTCCTTCAAAAAATCGTCTTTCTTTTGCAACATCTCAATTCTTCAAGACTCATCAAAAATCACATGAACATCTTTGTCAAGGCACATATTTTTTATACATCAGATAAGCTTCTCTAGGGAAGCGTATCCCACAAATACTCTTTCAACATCATTGAGATTACACTACTCAATATCATCATATTTGTCACAAAACATGCTACATTCCTCACTTCAGCACGAGGGTTCTTGAAAGATTAAAAGCTTGAATATTTTACCTGAATGATGGTCTGATCTGCATCTCTTTCATACCATTGTCACAACTTTTGTCATACGCAAATTTCATTTTGTGCAGACTAGGGACCAGGTCCCTTCTGACAGGTTTGTACAGCAGAGCAACACTCACATAAGCATCTCCATTGTGTCATACCTCAGCATTCTCACCTTGAGCATTAAGGGAAGTGAGATTGTCACTACGAGAAGTATTCAGATCAGCAATATACATGTCCTTGCATCTCTTTTCTATCAAGATCATCGCTCGAGAGAGAAAGTTTGTAACCACATGTTCTTTCTTATAAGAACTTAACTTTATTTCACTCATCACAGATTTGTGAAACACTTAAAGATTGTACTTCTACTATTGACATAGTACATATCCTAAATAGTGTGTTCCATAGATTTCCCAAACATGTCTTCCCAAAAAAATACCCTTTCTTGCCATTGTTAAATAAGACACCTCCACCTTGAAGTTCCTTGAGAGAGAGGAAGTTTTTCAATTTTCCTAGTCACGTGTTTGGAGCATCTACTTATTCATGAACCACCAGTGACTGCCACTACTTCCTCTCACCTCCATACCATATCACTTGTTAGCCTTGGGAACCCACTTTAGTCGGAGTTCCCAATAAGTATATAACGTAGTGACAAGAAAATCTTTTGTCCAGTGAGACAGACTGGATTTCTTCAACTTGGGACCATGAGTAGGACCAGGTCCCTTTTTCAGTCTATTCTATTTTTTGGAATAGTTCGACGAAATTCTTTCAATTTTTTTCAAAACTGGACAATCTTTCTTTAGATGTCCATCTCGACCACAATTCACACACAACAGATTATCAGCATTAGGAACATCTTTGCTTCAAGGATTGTAAGAGGATTTTATGTTGTCACAGCCCAGCCCTCTTCTACTGTTGTTGCCTTGACCGATCAGATTTGTAAAAATCCTAGAGGAATTAGTCCATTTGAAGGATTTTTCCAGTTCCTCTTTTACATGGACCAGGTCCCTTTCTAACTCAAGATTTCTTTCTAACGTTATTTTCATCTTTATTTCAGCTGTGTGCAGCTTATTTTCAAACTCCAGCTGCAAGTTGCATGCCTCGTTCTTTCCTTTAAAAATTATAGTAGTCGTTCCTTTTATCTTTTCCTTCAGTTCTAGATTTTTAGCTTCTAGAACAACCATTTGACGTTCAATATCAGATATTTGGGCAACTAAAGCAATTTTTTCATCGTGACAGATGCCTAGACTGTTGTTTATGAGATCTTTCTTATTTGTCGGCTCACTTATCAAATCAAGTAATACAAGAGCTATCTTTCTCAACTTACTAGTAGAAAAGGTATTCAAGTTTTGCTTGAAATGAGATAGAGTTACCTTTTCACCAGCATCTTCCTTATCTGACTTTGCCATGAAAGCATCATATGTGTGTTCAGAATCATCGAAATCACTTGAGCAATTTTGCCATGCTGCCAGATCCTTCTTCACCTTCTCGAATAAATCTTCTCTTATGCTTATCTTGAGGCGGACCATGTCCCCCTCTTTGTCTTCACTTTCTCCAGACTTAGCTATTTCAGAAATTTCACTTTGTGACACCTTAGAAGCTAGTGATTTATTCCTTTCTGCATCCCCCACCTGATCAGCATCACCAGTCAGATCTACCTTTATGTCTTCACCTTTGAAAATGAGACCATTCCCTTTTATATGCATCTCATGATCTTGAAGATGCTCAAATAGTGCATTTAGAGTCGTCTCTTTAGTATCCCTTGTCTCATCAACAAATAAAAATTCATTTGTCCAAGATCTGGGAAGAATTTCCAGTATCTTAGAAACTTGTTTGCACACCGGGACAGGTTCATCAAGAAAGATGAGCTCATTGGTGATGGTGAAGAATCTTGTGTGCTTTTCATGAACTGATTCACCTTATTTCATGGTGAAACTTTTGAAATGAGCAGTAAAGAAATCTAGCTTAGATTTCTTGTTTCCTAAGTGCCCTCAAAGGTAGTTCTAAGCAGATCCCAAATTTCTTTGGTTGATTCGCATGAACAGATCAGATCGTATTCTTTCATTCCAATGCAACACATAAGCAACTTCTTGGCTTTGTGATTTTTCCGAACTAATTGTTTGTCAAAGTCATTATATTGTTTTCTAGTTTTCAGAATGACTCTTGTCATCTCTCCAACCTTAACCTCCATGGTTGGCACATGAGGACCTTCACATATCACGTCCCACACTTCAATATCCTCAGCCGTGAGGTAGTCTCTCATTCTAATCTTCCACCAACAATAGAACTGACCATCAAGAATAGGTGGCCCTGTGGAGGACTGACTTTTTTGCACGCTCACTGTTGTCTCCATTCCTTGCAGAAATCTCTCTCTTGGTGTTAACCAGATAGAGAGTCCAAGCTCTGATACCACTTGTTGGAATGTATACGTCCACACATTTCGATGGCACCAGGTCCTCAACACAGTTATAATACCAGATAGTTAAATAAGTGCTGAAAGTAAAGATTAACAGACAACTTACGTAGAAATCTCCTTGCTCAAGGGAGAAAAACCACGACATGTTCTCAACAGGACCTTTCAAACTACTTTCACTAAGTTACAATCCGAGATTAGTCTGCTAATCTCCACACTAAGTAATATCTCCTATCACTTAGCTAAGCCTGGACAGATACAACATTGCCCAATATACTAATCCTAACCAGATTAATATAGATTTGAGAGTAAGAACCTACATTAACCTTAACTAGATTCTTACAATGATTCATACAAGTTCGAAACATTTCTACACAAGTGAAACGAGTTAAGCTGAAATACAAACAATCAAGAACAACAACAGGTACGGAAAACACTCTTTCAGTTGATCAGGTCCTTGCTGTAAGTGTTCTTGTGCTTGAGTTCTTCCTTGAAGATGGCCTTTTCTTTTAAGATGTTTGAGTTTTAGTTTGCCAATCTTGAGTTTGTGTTTGTTGGAAAGAGATTATATATTGAAAGTGAACACAAACTCCTTGGGATCGCTCATTGGCTGAGAGTCTGCCCTCTCTGTAAAGTTGTGCATGTGTTACATCAGAAGTGACAACCTTACAGCTATATTGTCGTCCTTTCATGTATGCAGTGTTGCTGGGACCACGTCCCTTATAGACTTCTTTGTGAGTTTTTTGAAAGGCTTGCTGGCTGACTTCCTTCTTTGAATGAATATATTAATTTGTTGTTTGTCATGTTGACTAAGTCAACCATAAAGAGTTATTGACCGTTGGACAAACAACTTCGCCCATTCTGATTGGTGTAGTACGTTGATGCCTCACCAACCTCTGACACGAAAGCTTTACAGTTGTTCCCAATAATGGATCTGGACGAGAGAACTTACCAAGGGACCAGGTCCCTTTGTTTGTAAGACATTGAAACAGACAATCTCGTTTGTTCTTTCTATTGGTATAGGACACTGAATTTTCACCTACCACCTAACATGCCAGCTTTACAGTTAAACCTCATTTGAATCTGGGCGAGAACACTCTGGCAGGGACTAGGTCTTTGCATTTGTGAGGATCATCAAAACACCTAGAATATAACATTTTCCCCCTTTTTGATAATTACACACAAATATTCCTCGAACTAAGTTTATTCATTCATTTCTCTGTCAGCAGTCCCAATAACAAGGATTTGGTTCCTTGTAGATCGATAAGTTTGTTAAATCATCAAAACTTCATATCAACAATAACATACTTATTCACCAGTTCCCTCTATTAACAAGAACTCTTCGGGTAATTGGAGTTTCATCATCCCTGAAGTTTGTCAATTCATCAAAACATCAAAATAGCATTTTTTCCTTTTTGATGATAATAGACTTATTCACTAGTTTCCCCTATCAACAAGAACTCTTCAGGTAACTGGAGTTTTATCATCCCCAAAGTTTTTCAAATCATCAAAACATCAAAATAACATCTCCCCCCTTTTTGTGACAAACATCTTCTTCCCCCTATCGACAAGACCTGGTCCTCTTTAGGTAGCTAGCATTTATTCTACCTATCGACATGATCATATCTCTGCAAGTAGCCACCATTGATTTCCCCTATCGACATGACCATGTCTTCTTCAAGTACCTATAACACTATTGATCTCATACCTTAACCTTAACAACTTTTCCCCTTTTGACATCATAAAAAAGGGTTAAAGCAGTAAACCAAGTTGACAGAAATGCAGTTCAAGCAAATTCATGGTCACTTGGGCAACACTGAGCATGAGTAAAAAAAAGGTATAAAGTAATGAGACAAGTCAGTAGAAACAAAATATTTTTCATCCATTAATAAAAGATTAGTCATCAAAACATTGCAGATATGATTACGAATGAAAACCAGAACAATGCCCAAAAAGAGGAATGAGGACTGACATAGAGAATTAGAAAGAGAAGGGATGACTTAAAGATAAGCAAATTGGATTCACTGGAGCATTGAATTATTATCGATCAATAGACCGGCAACACCATACTTTAATTCAACTTTTATTTTATAGAACAATAGTTAAACACACGAAGATTCATATGGATATTGCAGAAATTGGGAGGTTACAGCAGCATGGACAGGAGCTAAGATACAAGTACCAGTGAAGTTCATTGTAGGTGATCTTGACATTACTTACAATGCTCCTGGTGCCAAGGATTATTTACACAAAGGAGCTTTCAAGAAACTGGTGCCACTCTTGGAGGATGTTGTGGTATTACAAGGTGTTGGGCATTTTATACACCAAGAAAAGCCTAAAGAAATTAATGAACATATTTACAACTACATTACCAAAATTTCATCCTCTAAAAAATCACTCCAAGTCCAACATCTGTGCTATTCTCTAGATCATTTAATCAATTTCCCTGCGTCAACTCATGTACTATTATTTTTTTGTTTGATTAGTTTTTTAAGTGTGCAAATAAGGGTGATTGATTAACCAGATGTGAGCTTCGGTTTGTTGTTCTTTATTGGAATTGGAGTTTCTTGCACTTTTCTTTTTCTACTAATAATGATTCTTTTCTTCCAATTCTTGAGAAAATATTAAGCAGTGAGTTTCTTGTGCTTTATGAAGAAAAAAATCATGCATAAATTAAGGGCACAAAGAAAAAGAAAACGCAACTAATTATTCCTTTTAATATGGACACGAGTATATGACTCGCATGGAAAAGCCAAGAGGAGAAAATACAAACTAGTATCTTCTTACTTACTTAGTAATACAAAAGTTGGAAAGATATCACTTGCAAAGAACAACATCAAAGAGCTCATCGCGGAGCTAGATGGGGGTTCGTGGGTACGAACGAACCCAGTAGCTTTTCCGTAGATCCTATATTTATACTAGACAATTAAATAAATAATATGTATATTAACTTGTGAATCCTAACAAAATTGATTGAAAGCATGTAAAAATGCTTTCCGCTTTTTTAAAAAAAGGAAATTTAGAACCCCAAACTTCTAATTCTGGTCCTCTGCTTCTACGGGCTATTCACAAATTGAATAGAAGAAAATAACTTTTTCAGGTCTCTTGTGTATAAAAACGAAGATCTTTTGGGTAAAACTTGTAAGAAAGAAGACATAAAATTTAAAACAAATTTGTAAAAGGCACGTAAACAACGATATGAGCAAAATGGGCAAGTGCCTCTTGCGTGAGTTAGGAAACAAGTTAGAGTCCAATAACTCTTACTTGTGGAAGTATATGTATACCAACTTTTTTCTTATCTTGTATTTGCTCACCTTCACTAACATTATACACTTTATAAATTAAAGCATTTTAACTCTACAGAATAATCATCTAAAGAGAAAAAAAAATCAAGCAGAGGGATAGAAAGAGTGAGATGGAGAAGGTTGAACACAAGACAATGAGAGTGAATGGAATAAACATGCACATTGCAGAAATGGGTCAAGGCCCAATAGTTCTATTCCTTCATGGCTTCCCGGAACTATGGTACTCGTGGCGCCATCAAATGCTGTTCATGGCGGCTCACGGCTATCGTGTGGTGGCCCCGGACCTCCGAGGTTTTGGAGATACCACGGGAGCACCCAAAGGTGACTTCACCAAGTTCACCACCCTCCATGTTGTTGGTGACCTTGTGGAACTCCTTAACATCATTGCCCCTGATCGGAAGGTGTTTCTAGTTGGCCATGACTGGGGAGCTATGATGGCTTGGGCCTTGTGTTTGTATAGACCAGATAAGATCAAGGCCCTTGTGAATATGAGTGTTCCATACTTCCCAAGAAACCCCATTATAAGGCCCATTGAAGCTCTACGCGCTATTTATGGAGATGAATACTACATTATAAGATTCCAGGTTTATATCATCTTCTTCTTTTTCCTCTCCATCTAAATTGAATACTCGATTTGGCTATTGATGGTCTAGTTAATCAACCTTCCATACTTATAAAATTGTGAAGGAGCCAGGAAAAATAGAAGCAGAGTTTGCTCAAATAGGAACCAAGACAGTATTGGAGAAGATACTGACTATGCGAGACCCTGACCCATTAAAGATGCCTAAAGGAAAGCCATTTGACGACTCTCCAGTCATATTGCCCCCTTGGCTCACTGAAGAGGATGTCGATTACTATGCTACCAAATATAAGCACACTGGCTTCACAGGCGGATTGAATTATTACAGAGCAATTGATCTGTAAGTTCCTACCTTTAGTATCTATGATAAGACCACTAGCTACTCACCTCATAATTGGTTCAACGTATTCTTGAAATGCAGAAACTGGGAACTGACAGCACCATGGACGGGGGCAAAAATAGAAGTACCAGTTAAGTTCATAGTGGGAGATTTGGACCTAACTTATAATTTAGCAGGAGTCAAGGATTATATCAACAAGGGTGGGTTCAAGAAAAATGTACCTTTGCTAGAAGATGTGGTTATCTTGAAAGGGGTAGCACATTTTCTTCAACAAGAAAAGCCTGATGAAGTCAACGAACACATCCATGTCTTCTTCCAGAGCTTTTCTTCCTCTGAAACTTCTGCACTTTGATATTCCTTTGAAGTTACACAAAACCAGAAAATGGAGTTGCACAAGAATCATTTCATATGCTTTAATAAATTCTAGTATCGACGCCATGTATCCTTTTCCAAATAGTATCACCTAACCTAAATAAAGTTGGTTTCCAGTTCCCATTCGGAATTTCTTTTTCTTTACTGCCAAAACTTGAAAGGTAGGAGTAGAAAGAAACAGTATACTCCCTCCGTTTCATTTTACTTGACCTTTATACTTGAAACAAATTTTCATTTTTACTTGTCCATTTTAGCAAATTAAGAGAAATTTATTATTTTCTTCAATATTAGCCTTATCATTAAGTAAATATATAAAAAATGAAACAGAGGGAGTATATATATATATATATATATATATATATATATATATATATATATATATATATATATATATATATACATACTAAAACAAAGACACTAAACTTGAGGGGGGAAGTAATACACAGAAATCTACATTGTTGATTAAGCTCTGCTAAAGTCAGATGCTCTTAAACAAATAACAGCAGGATACTAATAACAATAAATAAAAGGATCTGATCGCATTCACACAAGGAATTTTTCACCCTAAAAGGGTACAGATAAGCATATCACTGAAGAAAAATCAAGCATCTATTTCAACTTGTAATTTTATTTGAAAAGATAAAAGTTGATGGTTTTATTATTGTACAACATATCTGGGTAATCATGGGAGGGAAAATTCAGAATATCCACAAACAAGTGGTTCAAGTATACAACAAACAAAAAAAGATAAACTTATTGTGAATCACTGCTGTTTCGCTCCTGGGCGTCTTCCAACATCAAAGTGCACAGCCAGGAGACCTGTTATGCCAGCATCAATCTTTTGACCAACCTTAACAGGACCAACTCCTTTGGGAGTCCCTACAGAAATTCAGCAAATCGAAACATTGAATCAACTAACTATAACAAGAATTGTATAACTTGAACAAGAACGTTTTAATGTTCCCAACACACAAGGTGAAGTGAGACACTTGCTGAAATTTAGAAACAGATCTCCGACAAGTAAAATAATTAATTGCTCAGTGAAATATAGAAAACAGTGGGTTGGGTTACCAAATTAGATATTAACAGAACCAGCGTGCAGCATTCTTTTAGAAAAAAGATTCGTGTAAACTGAATCAGTTCCCTTTGTTTCTCAAGTGATACACAAGCATTGAGCCTTTAAGTAAGTTATTTAAGAACTGCCAATGGTGGTAAGCCAAGAGACATCCAATAATGTAACAGACCAACAAAAACACGCTCCTCTTCTCAAAACCACACACGTATATATATCAAGAAAACACCAAGCTCACAACAGAGGAAGCCTAATGACCTCAGTTTATTATTCCACCTAATATTTGCAAATGTTTCAATGACTTTATTATAATAAAAACTGCAATGTAAATTCAAAAAGAAAAAGAACTTCCACTGAAGGCTATTTATCAATTGAACAAAAAAGCAACATGAATCATCTTACCAGTTAAAATAACATCTCCCTGGAGAAGAGTCATGATAGAACTTATGTGGCTAATCAAATATGGGATCTTAAATATCATATCTCTTGTTGAGCCTTTTTGGCGAAGTTCTCCATCAACCTGCAGAGTAGCAGATCATGATTAGCTGCAATTGTGAAGACCAACATCAAGCAGGCAACAAGATAAAATTATCACCTTTAGCCACAACTGTATGTCATGGGGATCTGGCACCATGGACTGTGGTAACTGCAAGGAAAAAAAAAAGGGAAAAATGACCATCAAATAATCTCAAAAATGATATATAACACCATCTAACTTTAGGGGAAAACCAAAGAGAAAATGATAACCAACAGATGACATCACCAAAACTTCTTACAACTGAGCTGATTGGAGTGAATGTGTCTTGACCCTTAGCAACAGTCCATGGCAGGCCTGCAGACTGTCAGTTTGAATTGGTAAAAGTTGGTATCGTCATCCTTGAGAATGACAATGAAGGTCAAACAGTAATAATTGAAGAACAGAAATAAATAACATAAATCGACATGGTTATTCAAAATATATGATGTAAAGGAATTCAAACCTTTGCGGTAGCTTGGATCTCCCTTGCAGTCATATCCAAGCCAAGTGCATAGCCTGAAACACAGAATGTTCAACCACCTGATTATAGTCCACATGTTTATTGGGACAAACAATTTATTGCAGGCTCAGAAGAAAAGAAAATGGATGAATATTGTCTAAAGAACTGAGACACAGAAAGAAGGAAAAACAATCCCCAAATAAATTAACCTTGTTTTTTGGTTGCATTGCTTCCATTTTTTTAAAACAAAAAGGCTATCCCACAAAATCAATCGACATAGCTTAATAAGCTACTTGAATTACTCCAAATGAACTTATTTCCAGCAAAAGAAGTAGATCAAAATTGAAAGCAGACAAGTGAACCTTGGCCAGATAGACACTCAGTATTTACCTAAGCCAAGGACCAGCAACCCAAAATTGTTCAGGTGGAATTCAGTGAGGTCTTAAATCTATTGTCCAAGAAGTGGCTGTACTACCCAGACAGCTTGGCTGATGTTTGCAACAATCAAATGTCTTGGCAAGCCTCAACTTGATTTTGTGCTCAAATAGAGACAAAAAAACTCTCAAAAGCAGCCAATGCTCTGCAACATTCTGTGGCATGGGGTGGAATGTGAAAGTTCTCCAACAAAACAGAAACAGGAAATAAGCAAGCAAATAAAATTGAATCCAGATTAATTACTTCTAATCTATTTCAATCAAAGCCTTGCTGCCCAATAATCTATTTCAAGCAACTTGAGCCTCGAAAATCATTTATTGTAGCCTGTCATTATAGTATTCAAAAATAGCATGTGCCTGCCATGGGTTTACTTGGGCAGCCCCTAATGACCTACTGTGCCTAATGACTCTACGCTGGTATCTAATTTCTTGTATTAGCGATACCATGGTTGAGCAATAGTTCCTAAATTGCTCACAATGTCACTTAGACATGTAATTCCTTAAACGGGCAATACGCTTGTCCCCTGGACGGGTCAATTAGTTGTCCCTGTACAGACTATACGCTCGTCCCTGGACATGCCATACAATTGTTCCTGTAACGGGTGATACAATCTTTTATACATGATCATACTTGGATCCGCAATACGATCATTTAAGATGAAATAAAACAAAAGTAACAGTCTGATCACTAGGTAAAGAGCTACTCTCTTATTCTCTAAGACATGGCTCAGCAACTATTGCATAAACAAAGAGCTATCTTCCCACTTCTATGATAAGACTCCGTTTTTTAGTCAACTACCACCAACCAAAGTAGTAGCTAGTTGAACTCTTAGATCGCTCTATACAAAAGCTCTCAGCTCGCTGCAAAGGCATTCCAACAGAGGACATCTCCTCGAATACACTTGCAGAATATTACAGCCAATAATAGGGAGCCCCCCAAACTCTCCAACAACAAAGGCGGATATGTAATCTCGACTAGTATTACATTTTTCTTTTGATATAACATTCGTTGTATCTCAATAATACATGATCAATACACGGTCATAAAAAAAAAAGAATAAGAATAAGAATACATGATCAAGAAGATCTCTACTCCTCTGCATTTTAGTTTTACATTTTTGTCTCTCTACATTTATTGCATTTACTTTACGATTTAAATTCACATTTATGCTATTGGTGCTCCTTCACCAATTAACCATAGATAACTTTTCAACAGTTTGGCGTCCACTGTGGGTCCTAACAGCAAAATCTATTGATCTCTTCTTATCAGTTCTTCGCATGGAAGAAGTTCCAATTATTCGGGCAAACAAATGACTCAAATTTAGTGCCAAATCGGACACCACCAAAATGCAACTTTATACCAAAAGTTTCAAAACACGTCTTCAGATAGGGAAAATGGATAAGTACCATTACTTAATAACCATTTTGAGCAATATAATTTCTTCGCTTGCTTCAGAATGGGTCTGCTAGAGAACAATATTACTTATACAAGTAGGCAATTTAGCTACATATGGTTGCTGAATGCCTATAATTATTCTAAATGAAAGCTTAAGTTTATGGGAGTAACATTAACTTGATACCTCATGCTATTTTTGTATCACTATTAGCTTGACATGTAATGCTATCTTGCTTCATTAATGTGAAACATCATGTTTTCCTGTTATAAGCTTGATTGCATTTCACTGCCTTTGCCACCTGAACAACTATTGCATGTCATATAAAAACATATATTTGTAATAGTGATTACAAGTCCCTTGCATACTAATTGGTAAGCATTTATAATATATAAACTTGTGAAGAGTTATACAATTGTCTCTACACCATGATTATTGTTCAAGTACAACCAAAAGTGATGAAACTTTACATAAGTAACTAGAAGACAATGATATCATATACTGCATGTATACATTGCTATGACATATTAATTGTTGTAGCAAATTGCCTTTTCATATCATCTACTCAACTTCTCGCTACCAGTGTACTATTATCTCATTGTTGCTTGCCTGACCCACAAACCCAAGATGATCATTACTAACTGGTACTACTTCTGAAGGGAAATTACATTTCTGTGGAGCTATTTTCATCCCCAATGTTCTACATTTATTCCTCCTAAAATGGAATTAATTATATATTCATTTTGAAGACCATCCTTTTTAATAAAGTGCAAGATCATTGTCATACATATTCTGTATGATGAAATTCTTTTGAGAGTTCTTTTTTTTTTTTTTTTTTTTGAGAATGAATGTATGACGAAATATTATGAAAAGAATTATATCATTTACAATAGAGCTCACATATTGTCTTACCACAGGAATTTGCTTTCCAGGTTCGCAAACAAACTCATGACTTCGCTTTCATGATTTATTACATTCAGTAACTGCATTTTATTTGCAAAATACTTAAAATAGAAATTGAACATGATTGGTTGAAGACATAGACAAACCCTCAAATTTGCCTGTAATTTTCAGACACCTCAACTAAGGGTCTGAGTCCGACTTATTGAACACTTACTGTTAGTTAAATATGTGTCTATTGAACACAAGATGCCAAGACAGGCAAATAAATAATGTGTGAAGTTATCACGCAGTGATGTGGAAGACAAACCAATGAAACAATGATATGTGGCATCCCAAATATAGTCCAAAAGGAAGATCTTAAGCCAAAATAGATTTAAAAAAGTTTTTACACCCACACCCCTCATATACCGTCGTTTTTTCCCCTCTGAATCACATCTTCTTCGTTCTACTCTTTTTACTGCAGAAAACAATCCCACCATTGAAACCAAACTCAATCTCTCCATCCTTTTTGCCACTTGGTATTGTCTTTGATCTGACTCTACCATTGTAGTTTGGACCGTATAAGTTATTTTTTGTTGAATCAACAAACAACAAAAGCCT
This sequence comes from Solanum sitiens, assembly GCA_016801875.1. Classification (NCBI taxonomy): domain Eukaryota; kingdom Viridiplantae; phylum Streptophyta; class Magnoliopsida; order Solanales; family Solanaceae; genus Solanum; species Solanum sitiens. The sequence goes on along the minus strand of JABWTJ010000057.1, from coordinate 292,092 downwards.
CAGACATGAAGTCTATGAAACTTGGATCTCCGCCTGAAACTTTCTATGCTACTGAAATTGTTGAATAACTTCAATTTTACACATTATACTTGTTCAGCTGTTCTCTTTCTGAATTAAGAATACTTCTTCAAGTTACCTCTGAAATCTTAGTGATCTATAGTGCAAGTAAAGGACATTGGGTATTTACTTCACAAAATTAAATTCGCTACTCAATTGTGACTTCTGCATTCCTTCCCTTTCCAGATCTCTATTAACACTAGCAATTCATTCTAAAACTCCAAGCTCCTGACTATATACTCTAATTTAAGAGTGTGGGACAAAGTTGCAAAATAGAAAACTAAAGAAGAAAGAACAGCTTTTCCGCTCAACTCCACACAACAGCCTTTTCGGTCTTCAGCTTAAAAAGAACTAGGAGATTGATGAAAGAATAATGACAAGTAGGTGGTAGGAACTGATGTGATTAAAGAAGGGTTAAAAGAGGAGGTTGACTGTAGTGTGCTTTTACATTATTACTTTGACATTTGTTGATATATGATAGAGGTTTTAACTGGTTCACTGTGGAATTTAACCAATAGGTGATAAGAGATCAAATGGAGTCTGGAGATAACCACAAAGAAGAGGAATTCTTTATTTCTTTTACCCCCCTCTTTTTCTTTAGATTTTCAGGGTAATTAGAACCTCTATACACCCAATATCAGGAAGGCTTACTGTGCGGTAAGGTTCACTGCTAATATCTTCTATTTATAACCTTAAACAAGTGAATAGTGCAAAAGCTACATCGAGTCATGCAATTGATAGGTCGGGGGCACAACATATTATCTGAGTACTAGTTAAAGGGCAAGATTTAATGTAGCTTGTCAAAGATCTCCAACCAAAGAAGTAAGTTAACATCTCTAAAGATTTCTTTTATCTTCAGGATCAGTAAAGAATTTATGCTGATAAATCTATGAAGAAAAGAAAAACACAGCATTCAGTAACACCAATCCACTACACCCCTTTAACAAAAACTTAGCATCAGAAAAAGTAAAAATCATTTTCAGTGGCAGAAGCAAGTATCTCTGATGAGCACTCTAATTTTTTATTCTCTGCTTTATCAATTAAGACGCAAGTCAAAAGAAAGCTCCCAGCAGTAACTTTCTCCCATATGTGATGCTTTAGTAGCTTAGAGAGTAGACACAATTGAATGGACAAAATTATAAATCATGATAGAACATCAACATTATATTGTAACCTAAAAAATGGCATTGGATGTCAAAAATTGCACAAGTCAACAAACTATTGAGGCACTTTCTTCTTTTTATTAACTACAATAACAATCACATATGCATTATATCAAACAAAATTAGAGAGCTAGACTTGCAAAATAAAGTCAAATTCAGCTCAAGTGATCAACTTTGAGAATCAAAAATACAAAATCGAGCAAACAAGGTTTGCCAAATTTGAAAATTTTACAGTATGCTACATCAAATGCTAATATAATACCTCCAACATACTCCATAGCAGTGGCTTCAGGTACATCCCTAGCTCTTTTGCTGATGACAACTGCCAACTCCACCTCGTGATCCAGTGATTCCAATGGATAAGGAACTTCTATTGTCCCTCCTTTCTCTAAATACGATGATGTGGGCTTCATAAACAACACTGGCTCCTTGAAACATTAAATCATGATTACACATAAATACACCTAGTACAATAATCATGCTCAATCAACTTCAAGAAAAGCATCAATCACAGATCAGTACTCTAAATACCACACTATTGGTTTCATAGAGAAAACTATCCCTTTTGAAAGCTAAAAATTATTCATAGATCAATTCTTCAAGTTTAGGGCAACACCAACTGCTTCAAAAGCTAAATCACAATTAAACATAAAAACACCGCGAGTTGAACAATTATGCTCAACCAGCTTCCTCAAAAGCATCAATTACAGATCAGCTCTATAAATACAATATTGGTTACATAAACAACACTGGCTCCTTCAAAGTTTAAATAAACAATTACACTTATTAAAAACATCGAATATCACCTTAAATCATCAGTGACAGATCAGTTCATCAAATAAACTCAGATTCATAAAAACACTGCCTCCTAAGGTAGTTAAATCAAATAACACCTAAAATTCGAGTACACTAAAAAATTCTGTTTAAACAAAACAACAATCAGATATAAGAGTTGACAGAGATAGTGAAAGAGAAGGAGAATAACCTTAGGCACCGCGTTGCCGAGTTCTTTGGCGTGAGCGGCGTAGTTACGACCGACGGCGATGATCTTACTTCCGACGCTGATAAGGTTCTGATGGTCTGCCGTCGCGGCGCCGGTGGTGGCCATGTTCCTTGATGAAAATGATTTAGCGATTGCTCTACCGCTACTGCACACTAGGTTTCGAGCAATGGTGAATGTTTGAATTTTCGCATACATAGTAGTATATATATATGTTTGTGAAAAGTCTGCCAGAAATGGAAATGGAGACCAACAATGTGAAGTAGATGAAGAGAAATTCTCCTTTGCTTTGCTGCTGCTTCAGTGCTTCTTTCCCAAAATTTGGTTTCCTGGGAACTCTCCTTAAAGCTTGATGTACCACTATTTAAGCATAAGTGCTAATTTTTTTCTGAAATTCAGAAAACCAAAAAAAAAAAAAAAAAGTTAATGGTATAATTTCACAGGCTTTACCATCGTAAAATAAAAAGGGATAATTATAGGGAATGACAAACTAATAAATGTAATTAAATGGAGTAACTTATCTTTTATTTATTCTCTTTAATAAGCAAACTCTCGGTCAATTTGCTATATTAGGGTCCATGAAATTGTATAAAATATCTCCCCCAAAATTAAACCGTTCTTTTTCTGTTTCCCCTTCATATTATACAAATTTTTTTCCTTTCCTTCAATTTCTCCATGATATTCTCCACAATTTCAATTTCAAATTTCAAACTTCTTTAGCAAGTCCTTGCGTTTTCAAAAGTATTTCAAAACCTTCAGGTACCATCAAAAACTCATCTAATTTTGTCAATTTTTTTTAATTTTTTCAAACTACCTTTTCACTCCACTTCATAATCCATTCATATTTTTGTGAATTAACATGGGTATGTTGCTTTCTTCAATTTTATACTCAATGTTGAATTTAATCACACTCGTATCAATCCCTAGTTGCATTGCAATGACATTATACAACTCATTATACGATGAACTTTTTTTAAAAATCACTCCCTCAATTGTATAATCGACGTAACAATTGTCATTGTCCCATCTACCAGAATGCATAACCAAAATAGCTAATGAAGCCATTTTTAGAAGTTCTGTATAAAAACTAAATTATATACATATACATTTGTAAACTTAAGAATTTCAACAACAAACATAACATATATTTATACAAATTCTAGCAACTTCAGTTTTTAACTTATACACATTTTCAAATTATATCAAAAGCATTTATATACACAAAATTAAAGCTTTATACAATTATACAATTCACCCAAAAACACTAAATATGTATATGTATATAACTGACAAATTCGTATAAACATACAACAGTTCTATACAATTACACAATTCACCAAAAAACACTAAATAGGTATATGTGTATAATTGACAGATTCGAATAAACATACAACAGTTACATACATTTATACATATACCTATTTATTATAAGTGAATAAGTGTATGAAATGTATAAATGGCGTCTAAAATTATACAGAAAAAGACATCCGTAGCAAATTCAAATTTTGCTACGGAACGCAATTTTGTAAAGTTTGCCATGGACTAAAATTAAGAATTTTATATTTACTATATATAAAATTTGCCCAAATAAAAAAAAACTGGTTTACTTTTTATTTTGATTTTTTTAAATAATTCTTTATAAATATTTATTTTTTTAATATAAAATAATATGAGTTGGAAATTTAAACCTTTATGTACCAAATACTCATACGAAAAGTTGACTCTTGAGTCTGAAATTTGTATTAGTTAAAAGATATACATCGTTAGAATTTTTAAATTTACACCTTTGTTTAATTAATTTTATAAACATTTTTTCAAAGAATTAATTAATTTTCAATGTCTATTTTTAATTACTTCCAAAAATTTATAGTGTTATGCTAAAATTGCTAAAATATAACACCTATTATACGTCACAATTTCTTCATCGTCATATGTAGGTATTGCTTTTGTACGGTTTTGGATGGAATTGTTGAGTAATAAATCAAAGGTCTACCTACATATGATAATTTTACTTTACTGTAATTATAGAAATGATCTGCTATTTTAGTGTTTTTGCAAATCAGCATCTCAAAAAAAATCTCCTCATATAAAATTGCAAATATATATATTTCTTTGTCTTAATATTAAATATTTAATGCTCGTTCATGTTTAGCATTTAACATCCAAACAAAGAATAGTTGGGGCAAAACGTCTCATTTACATATATGTGGAATGAGTGTTTTAAAAAAGAATGTAATCAATGAATCTATTTATAATATAGAAAATATAATTGTTTTTGTTTCTATGTTATTATTTTATTTTGACTTTGATTTAATTATTATTAATTATGCGGAAATAAAACATAAACTTATAAATCATTCAATAATTTTTTGTAAAAAAGAAGCTTCAAATATCAAATCAGATAAGACAATAATTTCATAGCTTAATATAAAAACTTAGATAAAAATAATAGAATTCAAAAATAAAAAAGTTTGGAACGCAGCTTACAAAAACAAAATGGAAGAGGGACGAAAAAAATTGTATATTCATTTGCTATGTTTTAATGATTAAGATTATAAAAATAATATTGTATTATTTTATTTTATTTTGTACTCTGTTTGGATTTGTTTTTGTTTGGTATTTTATATAGATTTTTGATTAAGTTTATATTTTCCAAGTAACTAATGACTCCAAATACACCAGTAATGTAATTAAACTTCATATCAAAATTAAACAAGTAATGACTCAATAAACTCAGCCTCCATCTTCAAAATAACTTCATCTCTCTTTTCTTCTAATTTCTCCTTCAATAACATAAGTTCTTCAATACTGCTACATTCTTCAACATTAAAATTCTCCATACGCCAATCTTCATACAAATTTGACCCCAAATCAGTAGAAAGATCGGAATTTGAAGAAAACCCATTATTCTTCAAGTTGTCATTGACAGCGGGAAACTCGTTGGAACTGTAAAATCTTCCATCCGGCGAGAAAATTTCACTACAACGTTCAACATTGAAATTTTTCAGATGCAGAGTACTTGGTTTTGCATATGAATTTGATGAAATTTCAGTAGAAAGATCGGAGTTTGAAGGAAACTCATTATTCTTCAAGTCGTCGACAACAATGGGAAACTCACCAGAACTGTAAAAGCCGCCGGGCGGCGAGAAAATTTCACTATTTCCCTCGAAATTTTTCAGCCAGAGAGTACTCCAATCTTCATAGAAATTCGAACTGAAATCAGTAGAAAGATCGGAATTTGAAGAAAACCCATTATTCTGCAAGTTGTCTTCGACGATGGGAATCTCGCCGGCACTATAAAGTACGCCGTCTGGCGATAAAATTTCACTGCATCCTTCAACATTGAGATTTTTCAAACGCAGAGTACTTGGTTTTACGCGTGAATTCGACGCAATTTCAGTAGAAAGATGGGGTTTTGAAGAAAACCCATTATTCTCGAAGAGAGAAACATCGCCGGAAGTGTAGAGTCGGCCGGACGGCGAGAAGACTAACAGAGCAATTCGAGCGCCGGATTTGGTTGCGAGTTCTTCAGCTTTCTTGAAAAGACCAGTGCGTCTTTTCGAGAATGTGACTTTTCTTGATGAATTACTGGCGAGCTTTTTAATGTCAATCTTCTTCTTCCCTGTTCCTTTCGTCATCTTTACAATTATAATCACCGGTGATGTCAAACTGTGGCGGCCTGAGTTGAATACATCCGCCGGCGATCGTTCTGAGTTCTTTTTAGTTTTTCCGATCTGAGAGAGAAGACGCGCGTATATATACATATTAAAAACAGCCCTAAATTTAGCGTGGATTATTAGATTGGTCCACAAACTATTGACATATCTAAAAATACCTCTATAATTGACTAATTAAGCTTAAATACCCCTCTCATTTGAAATGCTTTTGACCAGTCTCATTTATGTGACATGTACCTCTAATAAGATATGAAGTCATATGGAAAGAATGGTTTTTTAAAGATCGATTTTCACATATAGCAATCACAAAAGTAATGAATGTTATAGTTATAATTTGCATAATTGTGCTTCATAGCAAACATGTTATGGTTATTTCGCTTTATATATATATACAAAAGAAGCTAAATTATTTAGTTATACATATATACAAAAAAAACAATTGTATAGTTCGCTGGCTTCTTTTCAAATTTGTATAATTTTTCTGCCAGACCATTTGTATAAATTGTTGTAAGCCTCTCGTTTGTATAAATCGTTGACAGCCTCTTAGTTCAATTTTATGCGTTTGTATATCTGTATAAAATTTGAATTTGTAGACAATTGAATCGAAATAAAATATTTATATATCAAATATCACTCTCTCTCTCGCTTTATACAAACATAATTACACAAAAGAGACCTGGGAAGGAAAATTTTATATTGTATAATTATAAGTGTATAGGATGGATATTTATGTATTTGCATGTGTATATACAATTTTCTCTCATTTTATACAAACAAAAACACAATTTATACATTTCTGTTTGTATAAAACGAGAGAGGCGAGAGAGACTGGCGAGCAGAGAGGGAGAGTGACGAGTGAGAATTTCAGGAAGAGAGGCGAGAGAGACTAGCGAGTAGAGAGTGAGAGTGAAGAGCGAAAATTTTAGGGAGAGAGACGACTAACAACAGTTTGCTATGAAACATAATGGTAAAAACATTTAATTTAAATATAATAATTTGTCATTATACAATTTTTCCTTTTGCAAAACCATCAAAGCTATTCGTTAAAAAATAATAGAACGAATGGACCCTTCTATAATAGCAGTGACATATTTGAATTTTCTCTCCTCCCCCCACCCCCCCTTTTTTTTTTTAAAAAGTAATAGCAAGAACCTACATAAATTGCATATCATAGGAAACTCGAACAATTGTTTCAATTAGAAAGTGTTTGGATTGGATGTAAAGATTTCATTTTCTAGATTGAAGAAATTACGATCTAAATTCAATTCAAATAAACTAGAATTTGATAAGATATTGCTTTTATTTCTTTTACTCAAAATTTGGATATTATGAACTTTTAATTTTGACTTTTGAACATCTTCTCTAAAATAGATTATAACAAGTAACAACCTCTATTCACCTAATATTTTGCTTCTTCAAATATAGAACTTTCTACTACCAACAAGGATTAAAGGCTACCCCTGCTGCCATGCCGCATAATTCCATATTAGATTAAGTACTATAATGGGTAAAATTATACGGAAACTTTCATATGTAGCAAACACAAAAGTCATATTTGTATGATATAGCAAAGTTTGCATAATTGCGCTCCATAACAAATATATATATGTATAATTCGCTATACATATACAATTGAAGCGAATTGAATAAAACGAGAAAGAGAGAAATTATGTACATTTGAATTTGTATAAAATGAGAAAGAGAGAAAGACAAAAGAGACTTGCGCAGAGAAATATTTGTATTGTACAATCATAAGTGCATAGGACGATTATATACAATTTGAATTTGTATAAAATGAGAAAGAGAGAAAAGCAAAAGAGACTTGGGCAGGGAATATACAATTGAATCGAATTGTATAAAACGAGAAAGAGAGAAATTATATACAATTTGAATTTGTATAAAACGAAAAAGAGAGAAAGGCAAAATAAAATGGGCAGGGGAGTATTTTTATTGTATTATAAGTATATATGATGAAAATATATGTATTTGCATGTGTATATACAATTTTCTCTCGCTTTATATAAACAGAAAGACAATTTATACATTTAGTTCTTTTTGTATAAGCGAGAGAGGCGAGGGCGGCGAGCGTGATTAGGGAGAGTGGCGAGCGAGATCTGAGAGAGGGGAACGAAAATATATGTATTCATACGATTTTCTCTCGCTTTATATAAACACAAACACATTTTATACATTTGTGTTTGTATAAAAAGCGAGAGAGGCGAGCGATACTGCTACCAAACAAGAGTGGCGAGCGAGATTCCACCAAGGAGCGTGGCGAAAATAGCTATAATTTGCTATAGGGTACAATTAAATCCAAGTATATTTATTACATTTAATTTGAATTAATAGTTTGCTATTATATACAATTTCTCAAAAATTATATGGTTCTAAACTACTAATCTATTAGACCTTTGGAAAATTAGACTTATTAGCACAAACATACTATAAGTAAAGCTGAATATAAGACAAAAAAATTGGATATTCAAAAATCAGTACAACTGAAGTGCATATCCAATCCGAAATCCATAATTTAAAAATAAAAGCCAAACCAAATATCCAAAAAGTTCGGATTTCGGGTTGACCCAAACTATGCCAACCCCAACGGACTATACAAATAACTAGCTTCACTTCCTGCAACATTAGTATTGACAAGTGCTGGCTATAGTAATAATAATCTTGTGCACCATATAACAGACAATGTCCCCAAGCAGGACTATGAAAAAGAAAATGATCATCTTAATAAACTTGAGGGAGGCTCTTCCAATTGCTCATCTATTGCAGAAGCTGCAGCACTTAGCCCAGAAGGAGAAGTCATTTCAAGCTGATCACTTGAAGAAGTATTGGTGGCTTTAGGAAATCCTCCAACTCCAAGCTGTAGGCATGACCTGAAATATGTAGTTTATGTTTTCACCATGTCGAATGGAACCGCATAAGACCAACAACTTCATTTTGCTGAGAAACAACTCTCTGCTGGTAGTACATTTTACAGATTTAACACAGTATGCTCATTCTCAAAAACACTTAACATGGTATGTATTGTATCCTCTATCATCCTCATTACCACAATTAAATATTCTTAATCTTCATAAGCTTCCATTCATACCATCACAACCCTCAGCTTTAGTCAGTCCGTATAGTGTTGAACTTGTTTACGAATCACAAGATTCCAAACTTTCTAAAGCTTACAAAATGGTGCGTCTTTCCATAGTAAAAAAAGACTTTTGATTACAGCTTTCCAAAAAAAAGACAAACTAGAGCCATTTTATAACTATAAACTTACCGCAGATGGAATTTGGAGAGCTGGAGATTAGATATGAAGAAATTTGAACAGCATCCTTTCACTCGAGTCATCTTATCAGATAAATCCTTGGTTAACTGTACAGTACACACCCAAAAAAACTTATTATACAAGATCTTATTTGATTACTACCAATCACGTACAGTATGGAACAAAAGAATAATAGATGTGTCACAATGAGGAAAAACATCAACCGCAGATGCAAGGAAAAGATAAAATGCTGGCTTGTGGAGAACAACAGTTCTTGATTTAATCGCATACTTACTGTTCCTTCTTGGGAATTCTGTACATTGGAGAGCTCAAAATCTTGGGATGCCTGCCTCCTTTTCTCATTAATGAGAACAAATGCACATTTGCAAATGAAGAATAGAAGTATCACACCAAAAGAAAGCACCAGAATGGATTCGACAATAATTGCTGATCCAAAAACTGCAATCAGACGCACTTATTATTAATACCATAATAAATTAATAAGTTTGTCAATTCTTCGCTTATCTCAAATTAAATTTCAGATAAAAAATTAAGAACATTGCACAATTTGATAGAAATTTAGACTATTTCTCATAGAATTAATGCAACTTCAAAAAGTTACCATGCATCTGCCTTTCCATGAATTGCATTTTGTATGAAAAACAATTTTTTGACAGTCTCATCGGAGACCTGTAACTGCGTATTTTAACATTTCAAAATCTTACCTGAGATCTGTGGTAGGTAGAAGAAAGCACCATTTTCAGTTATGGCTTTACCAAAAGCAACACATTTGGAACCAAAAAGCTGAAGTATTTGGCGGGTGAAAATGGAGTTTGGCATTAGGTAAGGTAAGAATTTAAAAAGTGGGCACCTGTGGTAGGTATGCACCACAAAGTTCAGGAAAAAAATGCAAAGGAAAAGCTTCATAACGACAAATGTTGCACCTTTCTGATGCATAACTTACCATGTGCAAATAATGAACTCAGAGGTTTTTCTCTCATGAGTCTAACTGAAACCTCAACAAAATGAGGCATTGACATCAAATCAGTGCAGCCTGGGTAGCACCCATAGTTCCCCATATCATTCACCGTCACAATAAGACTAGCACGATGTTCATTACCCTGCAAAGCAACTCATGTAGTTATGCAGATCGGAACAGGAAAGGGAACATGATAGATAGCAACATATATGACAAAGAACGAGTCCGCAATTCTCCAGTACAATGTAGAAGTGATAACAAATCCATTTGCAAATATAACTCTAATCTCCAAGGATTTTCAGTATATGTCATACAATATAAATACAAACATTCATCTAATTCACAAAGTCCTTAACTAGCCATAAAAGAAGTCATAGAAAAGGAGAAAAAGGAAAAATGTGCTTATAAAGGCGGCATTCAGAAAACCATAACTGACTATCTTAGATCACTCATGATGTCTCATGACACTGCCTTTGACATTGCCTGCGCCACTTCTCAAGTAGTGGTATATCTACCATTAGCTAACCTGCTGATTCTCGGTAGTTCATAGGCATAGTGGAAGAAAACGAATGAACTGGAAAACCAACAGAAAAATATGAAAGATGAGTGTGAAGTGAAAGAAACCATATCGCTCAGTATTATTGTTTATCACATCTTCCAATACTGTTTCTTGATTTTTGTTTTGGTTCTTAAGTTCATTAGACTAGTTTGGAGGGGAGGTTCCAGGAATAGCATATGTGGCTACATTTGGAAGAGTGCCGCAGGAAACCAAAAGTGATCTCAGAGGGCAATGAAATCATTATCAGAACTGATCTTAATTCTCTCCACCTTGTACTGATTACCTGCTGTCTTATGAAACAGATAGTAAGCATAAGATCTGATTAGATTCTTTGTTCTTGATGCACTTATTGCAGACTAGGTAAACGATACTACCATATTATCAGGAAACAATACATCACTAATATAGCAAAGGAAGATATGAGGGAAAGAACCAGCCGAAAATGATAACAGTTGCTTAGAATCTCTAGAACACACATGATATAGCAATTGCTCCAAGACACTGTTGCAGTCTTCTAGTGTACCCCGAAATCTAATGCCTTTGGCTTTGACCATGAAATGTTCTGAGATGGTTACAAATGTCTGAAGAGGCTGCCACTGGTAGCTGGTTTTAAATTTTAATTCAGTTGTGCTAATGAGGTTAGCAGGAAGCTTTGTTGAAAGGAAGCCGGAGCTGACTTCCATGGAGAACATAACCAAGAAACGAGACGCATTCCCTGAAAATAAACTTAAATATCAAAACTGTAAGATTTGAAGGAGGAACGCAACTATGTTTCAGATGTAAAAGAATCATATCCCTCTCCCTTATTGCAAAAGCATCAGCAATTATAAACGAAAGAGGTTTCTGTGAGACTTGCATAATAGAAGCCATTTTCAGCAGAGCACCACACTACCAGATATAGAATGTTTTGACCAGAAAAGCAGGTTTTTGTTTTTTTCTAGAATATAAAGTTCAGCTATCTATTTCAATTAAATAAATTGCAAATCCTTAGGTGATATCCTTGATTCTTACCTATAACTCAACAGCAAAACTTAGCGCGACTCTCAACCTTCATTATCCATTTATTTTACAAACTATTAACAATCCTAAGAAGGTGCTGGGAATATCTCCTATTACAGTAGTACCCATTGATTACATCCACATTGGGTTGACTGCATCAACAAACTCACGTACCAGGATAATGCAGTAGATCTGGATCTACAACAAAAACAGCAGACTTGTTCCTGACTCTGCTAAAAATGGATACTTCTTCACTCCCTTGATCCATAATAACAAAAGGAGGGAGATTAATCAATGGAGGATCATTGATAGGTTCAACCAATATAGGAATATCTAAACTGTTCTTCCCATTTGTGTTCATCGTAGAGACGTGAATTGTATCAGTGCCGTAGAAGTTCTCATTTCTGATTCAAAGAAACACATGAGACTCGTTAACATAACATGTTTAATCCTACTCTAAAGTTATTAGTCATTCTCAGCATTTAATAGATTTCAATGTTCATGTTAGCAAGAAAGGCTGTCCGGGTGCCCTGGCTTATTATAATGTTTAAATATAATTTTATTTTTTTTCAAAGAAGAGCAACTAGAATGAATGAAATGAGAGACAATAAGATAGTTATTAATGTTGTATGACAGGAAAAAGGAAGAGGAAAAGGTAAAATATGCTGATAGTCTGATACAACAAAATAGTTCGTAATTGTCAAAAATTATCTGTCTTCCGTTACATAGACTTCTCACTAGAGGATGAAGGAGAAAACAGATAGCCATGTGAATATGTGAATCTAAATTAGTCTGGAATATAAGAATTTTTGTTAGAAGAGAACTTTTGCGCAAGTTATACAAGAGTCCGTATATTCTCAACCTGTCCCTAAATGTTGATACAAAAAGAATATTGCAGCTCTATCGGTAACTGGTTCATTAGCAATGAAATGCTAGCACAACAATATTTTCTTCTGAATTGTTGGTTTATCAAAAGTAAATCTCAAAGAAACACTTACAAAATTAGAAATTCCCAACTATATTCTTTTATTTTCACATATCATGTTGCTTTGTGAATATAGCACTATCAAGAAAAAACCTTCACTTTTTAACTAAAATATGATATTCCTATCTAATTACGCTCATAATATTAATTGCTAAACTAATATGTTTATTCTCACCCATCATTCTTCTGGACTTTTACTTGTTCTTTCAGTATCTCCCGCTAAGAGCCTACTACACATTCTATAGAAGCAAATAATAACTAGCTTACTCACTTCCAAAGAAGAACAGATTTAGAAGAAAAATAAATGGTGAGAATTTATGTACAAATAATCATACCCAAAATACTGCAGCGACTGTATTGCAAAATTGATTTCTTCTACACAACCTGTTAAAGTTAACTCAGTAGACTTTCCAACCTCTCTGAACGTAGAAGAAATACTCCAGGCAGGCTGCCAAAATTGCATTAACATAGGAGACAGAAACACGATCCCAAATTGTGCATTAAATGTAATGCTGATGTTTTCAGTTGAATCTGAATAGATAATCTCAAGTCCAGAGAAACCACTGCATCCAGTTAGCAGACCAGATTACAAACTCTTAGACACCAAAGCAACACAAAATCTTAACTAGAACTTTACCCGAATCTTGGACTAATAACATCTTCAGTTGCCAGCAATTGACTTGGAACTGAAATGAACTGAGGAGGGATGCTTAGAACGAATATATCCACACCACCGGAGGCAATGTTCCCATTCACGTCACATATTGTATAAGAGAAAGAATCCCTCCCGTTGAATCCTTTGAAAGGTGTATATCTAAAGAGATGGCCATATTGAAGAATTGAACCACGACCTGGCTGTGCATAGAAATTATATTGAGGCAACTTCTCACAAAGACAACCAAAAAAGAAAGGACAATATAAACACACAATCTAAACTCTGTTAAGAAAAAACTTGATCAGCTGTAGATAGACTACTTGATAACATATGTAAGAAAAAATGTCTAAACGCATTTTTATACACGTACGATATACATAGTGGAGAATATCCACGAAGTTTCTCGTACCTCTAACTTTTAGTTACAAAGCAAAAAGTATATAATCTTCAATTCATGTGTGATGGAAGTACACTTACCTTTGAAAATTCAACAATGGTAATGTTATGGCCAGCAAAATAGTCATTCTCTAGAGCATCAAAAGCAATTGAATCATCCTCCCAGACCCAGACCGAATCATTCTGTACTCTAGGGAAATACTCACCTGAAGGACAGAAGAAATGCTAGGGTCAGATGTAGTCAGGTCATGAAAAGAAAGAAATTACCAATTTCAATGACCATGTAGTTGAACGATTAAAGTGGCAACTCCACATTATAACAAGCCTAATAATTTCATTTTAGCTTAAAAGGAAAGAACTCACTAGTGTATACATTCACACCAAAGGGGCATGGCATTAAACGCATTCCGTCAAAAGAGGCACATAACTCATAGGAGCCAACATCCTTTGCCAGGTAGCTTCCACTATATGTGCCATCCTTATTATCATTTAAAGGCCATACTGAAGAACCTGAGCTGTTAACTGAACTAATCTCCAACTTTAACTTTGACTGCTGTAAGAGGACTGGATTAGAATATGAATCCATGAGTTGTACTGTGATTTCATTCTTTGTCAGCTTTGATACTTTTGGACTGGGTTTCACAAGTCCTGAAAGAGATGTATTAACTTTTCCTGCGCCAAAGCAATGAAACATCATTGAAATTTGAGAATCAGAAGGTCCATGCATCCTCCTCCTCAATAAAGTCAGACAAATTAATGTATGACGTATACAAATGTTTGGTTGGATAAACATTGTGTTGCGACTATTGGTTGATTTTTTCAAATAATTCCAAAGCTGTAAAAATAGGACTATTTCAGGACAAATAAGAAAGTTCTGATATAAGCACCATCTCTTCATATCAGCAGAAAAGCACTACTTTCCTAGTTTAACTCCCACAAATTGGATATTTCATGAATACACATACATATTAATAGCATAAACACGTACCTGCACTTACTGCCTTTCTGAATGGATGACCACCATTTAATGGAATATTTCCACAAAATACACGAATTTCATAGATTCCACTCCTTTGTGGTATATAATTAACATCAAAGGCACTAAATCTCATGTTTCTCGTCTGCAACCAAAAATTAACTATCAGTTCCGTCTATTCTAAAGCTTAACATAAAGAACACTATCAAAAAAAACTTACATCAAGGTTTGTTTCAGATAGAGGAGTAAAAGCAAGTTCCACATCATTAAGTGCACTGCAATTAAAATTTGTACCACATGGAGTTCCTATTATAATGAGGCAATCTATCAAAAAAATATCAAGGTAAGTATCCTGTTTATCAAAAAACGAATTCTAATTTTAATACCATGGACCATCTTCATTGGATGTATGCTTGCTTGTGGTTGATAGGAATCAAACTCATTCACTATTTGTACTTGTAGGCTTTCTAGTTCAACAAGTGAAGGATATAGATAAGCATCCTTCAATAAGACAGAGAACCTTGCAGCTTCACCAGCAACAGATTCATTTAGACCCGACCCATTAACAATACTATTCATCCCATCACAATAACCTATAAAAATTTGAAATAGTAGATTAGAAGCTAAATACTGGAAACTCTGATACATAGCTTCAGACGCAGAAGGAATATCAAGATGATAAAGTATCAGAACATAATCAGAACGGGGCAAGCTACTTATTGCATTAACAAGCAGTTAAAGTTCAATCTGGTAAATCGGAAGAGATTGGGAACTTTTCATTTCTGAAATATTCTTCCCCTAATTTGAGATTGTTCACAAGGTTACCTGCTAATGGAACCTCCGACATGATTTCTTTTCAGTGAGAAGCTCTTTTGAGTCTAAAATCTAGTCATACATGAACTGCTAGAGCGCTGATCAGGTAACACAGAAGCAACTTAAAGACATAACTCCATAGATACTGTTAAGTAGTGTAAAGAGTTAACAAGTTGTATGGTTGAGTTAGTTAAGTCATAAGTGTAGTTAGTTAACAGAATGCTGAGGTGGCATGAGTTAGCTACAAGGTTAGTTTTAGATATTTTGTATCTTTGGACTATTAGACTAGTATAAAGGCAGAGATGTACAGATTCAGTGTATCAGTCTTAGTTGCAGGGACTCTTCACTTTTGATGCCGCACCCATCTCGGATTCTTCAAAAATACACTACTTTCGGCAAATTCGACATGTACCCGTTGGCATTTTTGAAGAGTCCGAGCAACATAGGCATCAGTGATCATATTCAATACAACTCTTCTTTCTTCTCATTTCTCTGTAAATTGAGCTAAGACTCAACCATACATGGAGTTTTCAGATACCTAAGCTAACAGAAATAAAAATAACACGCTCAACAAATAAAATTTTAGAGCAATTTGTTGATATGAGAAAAGCATAATAAGCGTAAAGGAAAGAAACCGAGAAATGTAAGTGGCAGCAAACACAGTTGCTAAAGTACCTATATACACTGTAAAATGAAACGGCATAGTTGAGATGGAATTATTCTGCTCTTTATGATATATCATAAGCTTGAAATCCCCTGGTTCCATTAAGCTGAAGGAGAACAACTGGATACCCAGTCCAACCTGCCTGAATTGAATATCTGTCACTGGAATAGTCAAGTTTGTTCCATTTTCAATAACTTCAACATCAAATTCATACAACCCTGGAACAAGATTTCCATATCGATCGTGCTGGTGAATAAAACCTTCTACCAGAGAAAATATTTGAAAGTACTTTGTTTCAACTTCCCACTGCAGCAAACATTTTGAAACAACCAAAAATCCTGCAAGATGAACCTAGGAATCGGTTACTATCCACCAAGAGAAACATTCACTATAACAAAGGGCCACAGAAGCATTCACCAAAAGTATGTAAAAGAAGTAAAAATCAGATTTTGTCAAACCAAATAAAAATCGATTACAACTTTATCAATGTGTGAGCATAGTAATATTATCATCCTTATGCTTACATGAATCACCTGGATTCACTATGAAGATTAGTGGAGAGCCACTCAATGTTTGGTTATCTCCTTGTATATTAAGTAAAAGAGTTCCAGCTGTAGCGGCAATAAACTCGGCAACTAGATAACCAGATATATCCCATCCTTTATTAGTGAAATCAAGGATCGTTGCAACGGAACCATTGAAAGTAGATACAGAGAATGTAAAGTTGTAAGAGTTGAGCCCTTGATCAGTTGCAGAAGAGATATTATTCCCAAATGCATCTTTAGGAAGAATCACAAGTGAAGCTAGCATTCCTGCTGCAAATTCACTCACTCCATTCTTCCATGACACAACGCTTGCAGATGGATACATATTACCTTCATATACAAAAACAAACATAATTTATTTTTATACCCAACTAATTCGAATTCGTATCAAATTTCGCGAATAAAAAAACCTGGAGTGACATGAAAATGCAGTGAAGAATCAAAAACATTGAAGTGATTATCAGTAATCAGCACGTTGAACAACCCAGTCCTAATAGGAACGAATGAAATCCTCCAATCCCCAAAATTAGCACCAAAATTTGACGAAACACCGGAAATGTAAGAACTGTTTCCCATCTTATCATTGACACTAATGTTGGGATTGAAAGGGTGCTTGAGTTTGGCAGGATCAAAATTTCCAATAACTTTCACGATTATGGTTGCAACAGATCCAGCCATAAATGTATCATTGTTGTTCACCCAACTGAATGCAAAACTAGGAACTGCCGAATCTTCTTCTGCCAGAAGAAAATCAAAGGGTTGTTTTAAATTCTTTCTGCATTGACTAATATACAGTAGAAGCGTTGATTGAGGAGTTTAAAGTACCTGATAATGAAAGTTGATGAGTTAAAGAGGGGAATATAGAGATGAAGAACACTAAAATGGTGCAGAGGAGAAGTTGGTTCGCCATGGATGAGAGCGGGAGAAATTTGAGCGGTTTATAGAAAAAGTTTAGCGGTTTTCTTAATATTTTATATAATCTATCTTATATCTATAATCTATAATCTATAAATATAATAACAGTACAAAAAAATTACAAGAAATATTATTTGATTTTATTTTAGAAAAGACATGGCAGCAATTAAGAAATACATATATTTAGATTCTTTAATATTTGATTTTAGGAAAAAGAGTCGAGAATGTCCTTAAACTATGCGCAAGGAACAAAAATGTACTCCTTGTAGTTTGTTTCAAAAATGTCATTCTCATTAATATTTTGATTCAAAAATGCCCTTATTGATATTTTGGGTAAGAAAATGCTCGTTTTTTTCAAATAAATATATTATTTATTTTCTTTTTAAAACATTCTTTTTCTAATAACATTTTTTAAAATTAGCAAATGTTTATCTTCAATTAAAAAATAAAAAATGAAAATATTTATTTTTTTATTATAATTATATGCTATGATTATATAAATATAAATTAATGATGGATATACTATGATCTTATACATATGACGTATGTTATCTGTCGAGATGGTACATGAAGTTACTTTTATTTTAATTGATAGGATGAGATTAAGCAAGAAAAAAAAAATTCCTACATTTTTATTTGTTAAAGTTATTTTAGAAGAAAGAAAACAAGATCATAGTTCTTTAATAATATAATTAAGAAGTAAATGTGGTTAAAAAGAAAAAAAAATATACTTATTCGGAAAAAGGCATTTTTGATCCATTTTAGTAATTATAGAGGCATTTTTTGATCAAAGTATTGACTGTATGACATTTTTTAACCAAAGTATTGACAGCAAGGACAATTTTTAACCAAATTATAAACAAAAAACATTTTTATTCCTTTCAGAATATTTTTGACCATTTTCCCTTGATTTTAAAATATTAAAAATAATTATATTTCAAGTAATTTATTTTTTAATCTAACTACTTCAAATTCAAAATAAAAAATTTGTATTCAAATTTTAAAATATATTAACTTTTATATATCTATAAATAAAAAATTAAAATAAAAATAAACACGTATCCACCTTACACAAATACTGACAAATGTTAACTTTTCTAGAAACAAATTTAGCTTTTATTTAAATACATTTTATCGCTAAATTTTTTTAATTATCTTTTATATGACAATTTTAAAAAGGGAAAAAGAAACTTACATAAGTTAACATTAACATTGCCACTTTAATTATATCTCTAAACTCTAAATTTTTCTAATTATATTTTATTGAAAGAATAGTATTGATTTAGTTTAAATTATATTATTTTAAACAGTACTATTGCTTTATATTTTTTATAAAAAGTAGAAAAAACTAAATAAACAAAAAAAATATTGTCCATCCGTCATTTAAATTTTTTTTAAAAAAAATACCAAAACCGTCCACTAATCAACAAAAAGACTGTTAAATGAGAAAAATAATAAATAAATTTTAAAACATTGTCCAGAAGCCATTTTAAATAAATAAATAGCAAAACCATCCACTAATTAGCAAGAAATTGTTAAATGAAGATACACTTTATTTTTCAAAAAAAGTGATTTTAAATGAATATTTTCAAATCTATCTTCTATCTATCTAATCGAAAAAGAAAAAATGTCACGTGTCGGCACCACAAAAATAATTTTTTTTAACTAATTTGAAAAATAATCTACTATTTTTAAAAAATAATTTTAAATCAGTTCTTCAATTTAAATGAGATAAAATTTTAAAACAATTTTAAAAATTAACGTAATGTAACTGTAAATTATAGATCTTATCTTTATTATTAATTCAAATAATATATATATATATATATACATATATATATATATATATATATATATATCAGATTTTTTTATTTAATAATAAAATTCAAATTATAAAAATTAAATCTGCGTAAAAACGTAATCAGTTTTAAAAAATAATAAATTATAACATTCCTAATGGCATATTTACTCTTCAGTTTAGAGTCCTAAAAACGTTTAAATATAAATCGATGCATATTTAGAACTCTTTTTTTTTTTTTGAAGTTTTCAAATGTAAAATTAAATATTATATATTATATTATTAAAAAAGTATTGCTTTTGAATTATTCTCACTTTTGGATTTTAAAATAGTAATGTGGTTAGTGAAAAAAACAAATTTATATATAATTGCACATTTAGTTTTTAAAAAATCAAAAAATCAATTAATCAATTTCTATTATTAATGACAAATGTAAACGTAAAAAATATATATATAAATTAAATTTCAAAATATACATGCTAATTATTGTGGTTTCCAAGTTTAAAATAAAAAATTAAGCTTTGAAAATATAAAAAATAAAAATAAAAATAAAAAACACACGGAAGTTCTACATTCGGAACTTTGTTTTTGAGCCTAATTTAAGCATTATCTAATTTTGTGGAACTATCAGATATTATCCTTTTAAATATTTTAATTTAAAAATTATTAAGCCTAATTTTGTGAAATTATCAAGCATTATCTAATGAAATATATATTAAAATTAAATTTCAAAATAAAAATGCCATTCTTTTACAAGAAAGACAAAAAAAAATATAAAATAAAATATAAAAAAGTAACGTGACTACATGTTAAAAATATATTTTAGAAAACATCGAGATATTTTGTTTTTAGATAAATGTTTAAGATATTGATACTAAAATTCAGAAATTACATTAATTAGTTTCATTTTTTAACCATAAATGAGTTACATTCAATTAATAAAAGATTATAAATGAAATTTTGAAGTAACTACACATTTATAAATTTGTAAATAATGAAAAAAAGAATTCAAAAAATTATTTTAACTGCATGTTAACTTTTCACTTCTATCGCAAAATAAAAGGAGTGATTATTAGTGGTTAAACAATCAAACAAGTGGATGAAATCTTAATAAATATTGACTAATAATTTGTATTAATTCAAATTCATTTGCAGTAATATCAATAATTAAAATTAAATATATCACATTGAAAAAATATATAAATTGTTTATTTCATGATTTAAATTAAGGTAAATCGCTATCTAAATAATAATAAAAGGTATTATAATAAACAAATGATAACAAGAGGATAATGGAGAATGTGCGCGTTCATTTATGATTTTGATTAATTTTAACAACAAATAAATAACATAATTTTAAAAATTATTGTACACAAGGATAGATAATGAACTAAGTTTATATTGATTTGGCAGAACACATACGCGGCCCCTTGAACTTGTCAAGATTTTCCGTATAGACACTTTAACAAGAGCTCCTTCCTATTGAACACTTAAATCACTCAAAAAGTGTACCTATCAAACACACTTGTCTGGCTTGTCACCTGTCGTTTGAGGCACGCCTTTTGAGCGCGTGAAGTGAGAGAAAAAAAGCTGATGTGTCTGATTGACACACTTAACGCTCCAAATCTTCCCCTTTTATTTATCCAACCCTAGATTTTTCCCTTTTTTTTAATTTCTCATCTCTTTCTTCTCCACATCTCACCATTGTTGCTGAAAATCAAAAAAAATTCTTCATTCATCTTCATGATTAAACAAAACACAAAGTTGCTAAAAATAACTAAATACGGAGTTGTACCTTTTTAATTTCTTGGTAATTTCAAGTTTTAATCATATTTGTTAATGATAAAAAAGAGAGGAAGAAGAAGAATTGAGCTATGCAAGTTAGAGAATATTGTTTGGGAGGAAAGGGAGGATAAATTATGAAATAGTTTTATATTGTTTGGGAGGAAACGGGAGGATAAATTATGAATTATTTTTATAATAAAACTAAAAAGAACAAATGGAGAGTTCATAAAATTATTAATGGTGGAATTCAAAGAAGAAGATACAGAGGGAGCTGCTGGATCTGATAATTTTTTTTTGTAAAAGATACTTTTTTTTTTAATTTGCCACATGTCACGGTATGATTGACTATTTTTTCATATTATAGTGTTTGAAAGTCAGGCATTCTATATATTTTTGGGTAATGTCCTTGAAATGTCTAATAGACACACTTTGTGTATACATAAGGTGTTCAATAGGAATATGGCCTCATTAAGGTGTCTAAACGGAAAAATCATGCAAGTTCAAGGGGCCTCCTATGTGTTCAGCCTATTGATTTATTTTCATAAAATATTTTATTAAATACATATTGATGTCGATTTTGATGTGCCAAACGTGTTAACATTCTCTTATATAAACTTTGTAATATCATTTTTTAATAATCAAAATTTTATAATTACTCAATATTACGTTTATCAATGAACCGCGCAACGCGCGGATATGTATAATAGTTAAGAAAAAGTGATCAAGTCTTAATTATGAGGAGAAAGAGTCTAAAATACTTTTAGAATATTTTTGATAGGCGATATTAATTAGAAATAGTCTATGAATTTAAATTTAGTCTATTTTATCCATTGTTTGGTTGTTTTACTTAAAATTAGTTAATGTATAGAAGGCAATGGGGCGGGTTCAAGCTTAACCCCTGAATTTTCAACCTGCCCCGCTTTAACATTTCCTTTTTCATTTTTAACATGTCCTATCTCGCCCCTCTCCATCCCGCTTGTGTTGTATCTATTTTTTTTTCCTTATTATGTTATTTTGCTAAAGTAGTACACTTATTTACCACTTAACTCAATTTAACACAAATTACAACTAACTCAATTACAGTTAACACAAATTTAACAATTAATACAATTCAACTCAAAGAGAACTAAAATCCAGTTAGAAAATTTGATTATAAGAAATCATATAGAAAGGTACTTATTTGAAAGCATTTGAGAAAAGAGAATATGGTAACATTTAAGCGCTACATCCATTTAAAGTTTGAGAGAGCCAAGAGATTAGACTAGGAAAGTGAGAGAAAAAAAGTTTAAACCCGCTACTCACTCCGCCCCGCCCATAATAGCCCTGCTTAGACTTAGACATGTCCCGTCCTGCATAGACTTAGGCCTTATTTGTTTCCATTAAGATTAAGAGGTCTAAATCTGAATACACATCTGAATATTAAGATTTGCATTAAGATCTTAGTGCTTTGATCGGAATACACATCTGAATATTAAGATGTAGTCTCTAAATCTGAACACTAAATAATTAATAATGTTTATTTTCAATATCTGAATGTCGAAGTGAAATTTAATATTATATTAATAAAATATTATAAATTTTCATTTCAACAAACTATATCACTTTTGATTAAAAGAAAGTTTTTAAAAGTTTTAATAAGGCGAAATAGTCTGGTGGACCCTTGTACTTATATCAGTTTGTATTATGAAACCCTTCTACTTATCTATTTGTCATCTGGATCCTTAGACTTAATAAAACACAATTTATCGGACCCTTATGACCGTTGACCACACTTATGTGGCTTTAAGATGGCTGAGTTGGCGAAAGTGTGTGATTACACACTCCTTAAGGCGAGTGAGTACTATATTTCAATTTTAAAAATATTAATAAAAAATTAAAATAATACAAAAATTAAAAAATAATTAAGAAGACCACATCTTCTTCACCATACTCCACCTTCAACAGCAATCATCTCCATGCCCAATTCTTTTTTTTCTTTCTTTACTCTTGTCATCAGATCTTGGCATTGAAACCTTCTTGACTCCATTGATTCGCCTCCAAAGGGAGAGGTCGATAGTAGTGCCTCGTCGGAGAAAGTGCGGCGGCGATGGCTAGGTTGAAGGATCTAGTTACAACATTGAAGAGATTTCGGCCAGATCTGGTGGTATGGCGTCTACGACGGTAGTTTTGTGATGGTGTGGCGGCGAGGGCCAGATCTGGCGGCGATGGCCAGTTCTGGTGGTGTGGCGGCGGCACCTTCAAAATAATTTTTTTTCTTTAGTTTCTAATATGGTGTCCTTCCTTTAGTTTTTTCTTTAGTTTCTAATATGGTGTCCTTCCTTTAGTTTTTTCTTCTCATTTCTATAAATTTGTGAGGTAATACATTTGATAATTTTGATGGGTCAAAAATAATTGTTAAATCAATATTTGGATATATTGAGATATTTTAATGGTGATAAATTTTGCATTAATGGACAAAAGAGGTTTATGAAGTTTCAAGTGATGAACAAAGTTTTACAAAAAATTATAACTGAATTTATGAATGATGAAAACATAAAAAATAATGGTGATTTTTGTGATATAGAAAAGTGGTGATAATGGTGAAGATGATGATTGTGGTGGTGAGATGAAATGTAAAAAATGGAGACATGGTTAAAGAAGAATGAAAGAGAAAAGAAGTGAAAAATAAATTTTTTTTCTTAAAATAAATAATTAATGATGTGTCATTTAAAATTTGACGTGGATGACGACGTTTCACTTTTGTTGAGCGTTTGAAGTTCACACAAAGCCAAAAGGGTTTAAAATGTTGAGTTTCGTTGAGTCTAAGGGCTCAGTTGACAAATAATTAAGTAGAAGGGTTCATAATACAAACTGATACAAGTATAAGGGTCCACCAGACCATTCCGCCTTTTAATAATCATGATTTAGAGTACAATTTTTTAATTTAAAAACCTTGATAAACAACAATACACCAAAAATATTTTTTGACACACTGATAATACTAGAAGATTATTAATATATAAAAAAAAAGCTTGAAAGGATTTATGAAAACTTACCAGTTGGAAAAAATGGTGTTTGATTGAGAAAAGTGAGAAAAAAAGTTTTGAATTATGAGATAAAAAGTCACGCCCAAAGCAGAGAAACTATGATTTATTATTTGATAATCAAATGAGTCTGAATGTTATTAAGAGTCTCCTACAGATTTGATTCGTTCAGACCTCTTCAAACCCATTAAGAGTTTTTTTTAAAAATAAAACAAATGAACTTAATAGGCTGAATCTGAATGATTCAGACCTAAAAACCAAACGTACTTAATGGGCTGAATCTGAATGATTAAGATTCAGACCTCCATTTAGTGCAAACAAATGAGGCCTTATACATGCCCAACCTCACAATCAGTGGCAAA
Organism: Solanum sitiens; assembly: GCA_016801875.1. Classification (NCBI taxonomy): domain Eukaryota; kingdom Viridiplantae; phylum Streptophyta; class Magnoliopsida; order Solanales; family Solanaceae; genus Solanum; species Solanum sitiens. The sequence continues at coordinate 267,473 of JABWTJ010000057.1, read as the reverse complement.
GCCAGAATTTTCAATAGAGCTGTCAATATAGGTTGGCCCACCCATTTGGGCTAATCCACACAGGCTTTGAAATTTGACGGGTTAGGCCAGGCTAGCCCATTTTTTGTGTGGGTCGAAAAATGATCGGCCCATCCGACAAGTATGTGGGCAACGGGATTTCCGGGTCATCCATTTTTTTGTAAAAGTATATTTTTTTAATAATTTTTTAAATTAAATTATAATCTAAAGTATTATCATGAATATGGACAAGACAATATTACATGGTGTTAATGTTACTACTTTTTAATCAGATACACAAATAAAATTATCTTTATAATATTTATCAAGTTTGATTTCAAATAAAAGCATAAATATCTAAATAAAAATTTAACCTAATTGTTTTCCAATGATCATAATAAAGCACAAAAACTATGACAATATTCCATAGGTTATGACCTATATAGTGATTCCCTAAAAATTTTAGAAAAAATTTATTTTATGTAGTACATATTTTATTAACATAATTTGTATTTAAATTCTAATATTTCAAACTTTTAAATAGATTTTGAGTTTAGATTTTTGTTATTTTAATACTCTATTTTATTTTTATTTGCTCACGGGTCGGCACTATCAATATTTCTCAAGCCCCACAAATCGACTGACTTATTCAGGCCGGACTAAATTTTTTTTTTCTTAAATAGACTTCAATCGTAACTCAACCCTATCAAATCACGAATTAGGCCAGGCCAACCCAACGGGCTTAGCCCATATTGATGTCTTTACTTATGTGAATTGTAGAATCCCCTTTTTTCACAGTATGATCATGTCCTGACTAGACTAATGGGTCTATAAGTTTTGTGTCATTAGTCTAATAAAAGCAAATTACTTTGCTCTGTCTCCATGCTTGAATTTTCTGCATCAAGTGTTCTTCTCATGAAAATCTTTTTGGCTCTCTTTGAACAATGAGAAATGTCTCTTAAGTTAATTAGAATGAGCAATAATTATTCCTTGTTTTTAGTGAAAGGAATGACTTCCTAAGCTTTAAAAAATGATAAAAAAACTTCTGAAACATAAAATGAAGTAGGACTTCCTAAACTTTAAAAAATGATCAAAAGACTTCTGAAACATAAAATGAAGTAGGATTGTAATCTACCCTCAATCTAAGTTATCATAATTGTTGCTCCTCAATATACACAAAAGTGTACGTGGTCGCGCAAGTAATATAGATTCTTAAAGAAATGAGTTATCGTTTCCAAGGGACTTATGATTAATTAATATCTAACACTTAATTCTACAAATAAAAGTAAAAAGTAACCGTTTGAGAGATATTTATGATTGTTAACTACTACTAACTATACAACAAATAAAAGTAACCAATTGCGAACGACTTTAAGATGACACCTTAAGCAACTAAAAGACAATTCGAGGGCTACAACATGTATTTAATCTCATGTATCATATTATCGGCTTAGAACTAAGTGCAGTTGTCAAGTTACTGGTTTATAGGGTTAATTATATGAGTCGGGCTATACATATCTCGTTGCCTACTCTAGTTAGCTATCTAACTACATCGTTGAGCGGGAATAAATAGACTAACTGGAGAGCATTTATATTTCATCATATTTAATAACCAAGAAAGGTGTTCGTCCGTCACTCCTGAACACTAATCACCTCAATCAAATGGATCGACCGACCTCTGTATATTCTGTGGTCTATCTAACCTTTTCTGTCTCGATTTTAAGATTAGATAATAGATTTATCTTATGGTGCGCAAGCATAAAATACTAAAACAAGAATATAGAAGTAACTTATAATGACAATCAATAAATAATACAAATTATTTTAATAATCAACAATCCATTCGTATCTACAACCCAGAATTAAGGCGACTAGTCACTCATACTATTGGAAAACCACAAATACAATTGTTCATGTGATTTTGAAAAATAAAAGAGTTCGAAGATCGAAACCTATTGCACACCAATAAAAAGTCGAACCCTAACAATGGAGCTCAAAGGGTCTATTAATAATAATAGGAAAATTAGAGCCAAAGTCTATTACAATTAGAAATCCTTTTTTTACACTTTTTGATTGGAAAAATTGGCAAAAGGGTGGTGTGTCGCGCCTAGCATCACACCTCTAACTCACCTTAGAAGTCTTCACTGTGGCGTGTCGCGCCTAGCATCGCGCCTGAGAAGCGCCTGAGAATTTTCGACACTAGCGTGTCACGCCTATCAGTAAGCCACAAAACCTTCCCTGAATTTTCGTCAGTGGTGCAGCCGCGCCAACCAGTGTGCCAACCACTAGTGGGTTTTGTCTTAGCCATTTTCTTACATGTCTTTGCTCCTTCTTTCTTCGTTCCAACTTCAATTTCCTCGAAAGTTTCTGAAATAACAAATCATGTGTGTAAGTGCACAATCATCACAATTACACACAAAAATCAAGCCAATAACTAAAGATCATTCTTTAATTCAATCAATTCATGGGTAATTATTGACAACTTAAGCATATATGTATGCCTAAGATCAATAATCTTTGCCATTATCCCTTATGTGTAAGAGCAATAAAAAATCATTATGAAGGCCTTAATATTTTTCTAGGAAAATACCTTTCAAAGAATAAATTTTCCTAACTATATTTTGAAATTGGTTAGACAAAAAGTTGTTGACAGATGATAGAAGTAGAGGATTTCGACAATTAAGGTGGTTTTCGTGGATGTCTCCACTAGCAAAGAATAAGGGTAGTATTCACATATTAATAGGTGCAGGAGATATGAAAATAAGAATGAAGAATGCTGTACAGAAAAAAATATTTGTGTCATTTAGAGTTGTAAATTCTTCTTTCCTTTGTGAAAAATATTGTTAGAACATTTAAAATACTTTTGACAAATAACCACCTTGAGACAATGTTATCAAGGAAACATATTAATATATACATTTCAAGAAAAGCAAAGAAACTAAACTGAACCATCTTCTTTGCAAATGAAGATCAGCTCTGACTATTAAAACAAGAAGGAAAATGATGTACGATTCTTTGATAGGGTGGTAAAAGGAATAAAGTACTGATTGAAAACCTCTTATGATTATTCTTGTTTCAGGGATGAGGGATAGCTTGATTATATATCCTTGGAAGCTCCCTCAAAAGACTTCTCCCACAAGTGTCACTTTGAAGTCATACAAAAAAAAAAAGTCATAGAAAAATCATTGATGGGGGTACTGCTTGAAAACTTCCTTTATAAAGAGTTGCAAATGAATTTTTTCATGGCTTATAATCAAATGCTCTTCATGTTGCGGAAGCCAAATATATAGTGAGTGATAGAATCACAACTGCTATATCTAAATGTAGCTAATAAATAGTAAATGAGACAACAACAAAAAGAACACCAAGAATTAACGAGGTTCGGCAAACTTTTGTTTTCTTTTGCCTAGTCCTCAGACACAACCAACCAATATTTATTTCACTCCAAAAGAGTACAAGTGAAATACTACAAGAGAGAAAGAAGAACAAACGCCTTAGGAGATGAGAAGGCATAGTGAGAGCTGTGTTACAAATGAATTAGGAGCTACCTATTTATAGGAGTGAATTCTTCCTATTGATGTCATCCATGACATCACAATATGTCAAAATGTCAAGATTTACCTTGTGAAACCAATTTGTTGTTCACCTAAATTTCACCTACAAAAGGTGCTATCTTTGACTTTCCTACCAATGAAGAATTATCCTCCTAACTACCATATCTTCTCATTAATCCATTTTTGAATCTTGTCAAATTTAACAAATCTCCACCTTGGCAAGATTCTCCATTTTCAACTTTTTCTCAACAACAATTTTGATTGTGTCTACAACCTCAATCTTCAATGTTCAACAATGTTAATCAAGTTCAAACAATGTTGAAACTTGACTGCAGTCACCACTTTTGTCAACATATCGGCAGGATTATCCGTAGTATGAATTTTCTGCATTATGACTCCACCATCTTCTATGATGTCTCGTATGAAATGATATCGGACGTCAATGTGCTTCGTCCTTGCATGATAAACTTGGTTCTTTGCTAATTGAATAGCACTCTGACTATCACAAAATATTGTGATTCCTTCCTGTCCAATACCAAGTTCTCTAAGCAATCCTTGAAGCCAAATTGCTTCCTTCGCAGCCTCTGTAATTGCCATGTACTCTGCCTCAGTGGTAGACAAAGCAACTGTTGACTGCAAAGTAGACTTCCAACTAACTGGTGCATTTGCAATAGTGAAAACATAACCAGTAGTCGATCTTCGTTTGTCCAAATCACCTGCATAATCTGAGTCACAATATCCAACAAGATATTGACTATCTTTCTGCTCGAAAACCAAACCAACATCTACAGTATTATGAATATACCGTAGAATCCATTTTACAGCCTGCCAATGATCCTTTCCAGGATTGTGCATGTACCTGCTTACAACTCCAACAGCGTGTGAAATATCTGGCCTTGTGCAAACCATTGCATACATCAAGCTACCAATAGCATTCGCGTATGGTACTCTTGACATATATTCTCGTTCAGCTTCATTCTTAGGTGACATAGCATCACTAAGCTTAAAATGAGGAGCAAGCGGAGTGCTAACCGACTTTGTTTTTTCATTCATACCGAATCGGTTTAGTACTCTCTTCAAATATTCTTTCTGAGATAAATAGAGTTTCTTTGAATGTCTATCTCTTTTTATCTCCATGCCAAGAATCTTCTTTGCCTCACCCAAATCCTTCATCTCAAACTCCTTTCTCAGTTGAATCTTTAGCTTCTCAATTTCCTCTTGACTTTTAGAAGCTATCAACATATCATCAACATATAGGAGAAGATATATAAAGGAATTATCTTCAAGCTTGCGCAAATACACACAATGATCGTATTTGCTTCTTATGTACCTTTGCTGCAACATAAACTTGTCAAATCGTTTGTACCATTGTCTAGAAGATTGTTTCAATCCATACAACGATTTTTCAAGTTTGCACACCATATTTTCTTTTCCATCAACTTTGAATCCTTCTGGCTGAGTCATATAGATTTCCTCTTCCAAGTCTCCATGTAAAAAAGCAGTTTTTACATCCAACTGAACTAGTTCCAAATTCAACTGTGCTACCAAAGCCAACAAAACTCTAATGGAGGAGTGTTTCACAACTGGAGAAAATACCTCATTATAATCAATTCCCTCCTTTTGAGCATATCCTTTGGCCACCAATCTTGCTTTGTAGCGAACATTTTCTTGGTTAGGAAATCCCTCTTTCTTTGCAAATACCCATTTGCACCCAATTGCTTTCTTGCCCTCTGGGAGATTGGCCAATCTCCATGTATGATTCTGATGAAGAGATTGCATTTCTTCATCCATGGCATTCCTCCACTTATCTTTTTGTGAACTTTGGACTGCGTCTTTATAAGTGGTAGGAATGTCATCGGCTGCAATTGAGTTAGCACAAGCCACCATATCTGTGAGTCGAGCAGGTTTTCTTATTGTCCTTTTTGGCTTGCTCGTTGCTATTGATTCAAGTTGTGGTTGAGGTTCTTGAGATGGAACCTCCTCTTCGACTGGCTCTCCTTCAAGAGGAAAATCTTTTGTTGTTTCCTCGTTTGATCCCTGTGTTGGGAAAATTATCTTTCCCTCAAACTCCACCTGCTTTGAAGCACCATCAATTTGTTTGGCTTCTTCAAGTGTTACCTTATTTGTCAAGGCAGATTCATCAAAGGTAACATCCCTGCTGAAAATAACTTTTCTTGTCTCTGGACACCATAAACGGTATCCTTTGACTCCAGAAGTAATTCCCATAAATAAAGCTTTCTTTGCTCTTGGGTCCAATTTTGACTCTCTTACATGATAATATGCAATTGAGCCAAATACATATAAAGTACCATAATCTTCAGCAGGTTTTCCATACCATTTTTCAAATGGTGTCTTCCCACCAATAGCAACAGATGGTAGACGATTAATGAGATGGCACGCATATGTTATTGCCTCAGCCCAAAATTCTTTGCCCAAGCCAGCATTGGACAACATACACCGAACTTTCTCCAGCAAAGTTCGGTTCATGCGTTCTGCCACTCCATTCTGTTGTGGTGTATTTCTGACGGTGAAATGTCTGACGATGCCATTTTCCTCACAAATTTTCTGAAAAAGATCATTTTTGTATTCGCCACCATTGTCTGTGCGAAGACACTTGATCTTTCTGCCACTTTGAGTTTCTATCATCGCCTTCCATTTGAGAAAAATTCCCAATACTTCATCTTTTGTTTTCATCGTATACACCCACAATCTTCGAGAAAAGTCATCAACAAAGGTTACAAAATAGTGTTTCCCACCTAATGAAGGTGTTTTGGAAGTACCCCAAACATCTGAATGAACATAATCCAAAATACCTTTAGTATTATGGATAGCTGTTCCAAATTTAACCCTTGTTTGTTTTCCCTTGATACAATGTTCACAAAACTCCAAGTTGCAAGTTTTAACTCCTTTTAGCAATCCTTGATCTGATAAAGTTTTCAAGGATTTCCCTCCAGCATGTCCCAAGCGCATATGCCACAGCTTGGTCATTTCTGCCTCCTTCTCGTCATTGGATATTGTTGCCGCTGTCCCAATAACTGTACTACCTTGATAGTGGTACATGTTATTATTTCTTCGAATTGCCTTCATTACCACCAGTGCACCAGAGCATATTCTCATCACGCCATTATCTGCAATGACTTTGAACCCCTTTGATTCTAGGGCTCCTACAGAAATGAGATTTTTCTTCAAATCTGGTACATATCGAACATCTGTTAATGTTCTACTTAATCCATCATGGTTCCTTAATCGGATTGAACCAACACCATATGCGGTAAGAGGATTATTGTTTGCAGTGTGAATAACTCCACATTTTCCTTCTTGTAAATCAATAAACCAGTCCCGATTGGGATACATATGATAACTACAAGCTGAGTCCATCAACCATACATCAAATGATTTGAATGGATCTGTTGTAACTAGTGAGTAATCGGAGTCATCACAATCAGCCATATTTGAATCCATGACAGCCTTCCCATTATTTGGTTTGGCTTTGCTATTCAACTTTGGGCAGTCTTTCTTCCAATGCCCTTTTTCTCGGCAAAAGGCACATTCATCTTTGTTGAGTCTCGATCTTGACTTGGATCTCCCTTTCTTCGTTCTCATATGATTTTGAGAACGACCTCTCGCAACCAGTGCTTCTGCTTCTCCGCCTTTTTGTTTTTCTCTCTTTCTTTGTTCATAACTGTATAAGGCAGAACAAACTTCTTTGAGAGATACTTCATCATTCCCATGCAGTAGAGTCGTTTCAAGATGCTCGAACTCATCGGGAAGTGAACTTAACAACATTAAGGCCATATCTCCATCCGTAAAAGTCACGTCCATATTCCGTAAATCTGTCGCCAACTTATTAAAGTTGGTGATATGATCATTCATTGTGCTACCAGGAATATAAGTGAAGCGTAACAGTCTTCTTTTCATGTAAAGTTTATTTTGACTGTTTTTCTTCAAGAATTTCTCCTCCAATGAATTCCATAATTTATTTGCAGATGTTTCCTTCGTGTATGGATACTTTTGTTCTCTTGCAAGGTAAGATCGAATGGTACCGCAAGCAACACGGTTGATAATCTTCCAATCTTCTTCTCCTACACCGTCTGGTTTCTTTTCTTCAATGGCAATATCTAGTCCTTGTTGAAAAAGAACATCAAGGACCTCGCCTTGCCACATTCCGAAATGTCCTGACCCGTCAAAAATTTCAACTGCAAATTTCGCATTTGACACAATTCTTGTCATAAGCGAAGATGCCAATGATGACGTATTATTGACACTTGATGTGGACTCATCATTTTTCTTGTCTCCCATTTTACTACAAATACTATTTACTAGCTAACAATGCAAAGACCAAAGTAAATCTTTTTCTGATGTGGAAGTTCAGACTATGCTGCAACCACAGAGCATACTCAGATAATACCTTGGCTCTGATACCAATTGTTGCGGAAGCCAAATATATAGAGAGTGATAGAATCACAACTGCTATATCTAAATGTAGCTAATAAATAGTAAATGAGACAACAACAAAAAGAACACCAAGAATTAACGAGGTTCGGCAAACTTTTGTTTTCTTTTGCCTAGTCCTCAGACACAACCAACCAATATTTATTTCACTCCAAAAGAGTACAAGTGAAATACTACAAGAGAGAAAGAAGAACAAACGCCTTAGGAGATGAGAAGGCATAGTGAGAGCTGTGTTACAAATGAATTAGGAGCTACCTATTTATAGGAGTGAATTCTTCCTATTGATGTCATCCATGACATCACAATATGTCAAAATGTCAAGATTTACCTTGTGAAACCAATTTGTTGTTCACCTAAATTTCACCTACAAAAGGTGCTGTCTTTGACTTTCCTACCAATGAAGAATTATCCTCCTAACTACCATATCTTCTCATTAATCCATTTTTGAATCTTGTCAAATTTAACACTTCAGAATATCCATGAGTTCTGATAATCAGTAATACAAGTTTTGAATGAATGTCATGTCTGGTTTTCATTTTGGTCAATACAAAAGAAAAATTACTGGTGGAGCCACCTAGCCAGGCCTTAGCCCAAGTATGAAAACATTGGCAATACTATTTGCAATTTCTTAATTATTTACGAGTACTTTGGTGGTAAATTAATCAAAGTGTGACAATCCTTGAACCGTCTCAGCATTATAGGTGGTGACAACCTGTTTATTTGGAAATTTTAGCTTGCTTTCTTGATGATCTACTAAGATTAGGGGTCTTTCTCATTCATAGTGAGATCAATATTTTTATTTGACTATTATTATTGGAGATTTTCACTAAATCTTCTTGTCCATTGACATCTAATTATTCTCAATGCACATATATGTAGAACTGTTAAGAAAAATCATAAGTTGGTGAAGTTCCTCTCACATAATATTTTCTACATATGCAGCTGGATGGAAAAATCTTTCTAGCGTCAGTACAAAGTAGTACTGTACATACTGCTGCTACAGTGCTCTTTCCAGTAAGCCTAGGAATTACAAATACAACGGTCTACATTATTTTAAAGTTGTCTCCACGGGTACACTTGGCCGTTTGGTACAAAGATTCATAACGCATGGATTAGTAATGCACGGATTAGTAATGCAGAGATAAGTAGTGTATGGATTAGTAATGCAGGGTTTATTTTTATCAAGTGTTTGGTTCATTTTTTCCCACCTCATCTTGTGTTTGGATTATAGCTCTATGAAAAGCTTCTTTCCAATTATACCCTTGAATTATTATGTAATTGGATCAAGATAGATAATTGTTGGACAATATTATTTTTTATAACCTTCTAACTAGCTATGGGAAGAACAATTTAGTTGTCTTGTTTATTATTATTTTCACTTGAATTATTTGAGGATAAATAATTGTCATATTAATAAATTGATCACTCACAAAAGGTCATTTTTCAATTAAAAAAAGGTAAACCATCTACTTTTAAAATCGAAAAAACGGTCAACAATGGTAAAATTGAATAAACCATCTACATGTACACATAAAATTGCAACTTTTAGTTTTAATATGTATGTAAATTTTTTAAATTGTTTAAAATACAAATAATTAGAAAACCAAGCAAATATATATATACACACAATTAAATTTAGATCACAAACTTCATATACAAATATACAACTCACATTTCAAATTTGTATTGATTTATATTGAATTTATTAGTAACAAACAACTCTCTCTAAATAATTTGTAAGCTAATTTATTTAAATAAACTTACTTGTACAATTATAAATAGTAAAATCAAGAAAATACACAAAATAATTAAAATGATTGAGGATATTTTTGTTTTTACATAGCTTATCCCATGGTATTATATCCTATGTATTACTAATACCTCCAAATGGAAGGTATTAGTAATACATCCTATAATACCATGTTGGAGGTATAACTAATCCATGTATTAGTTATACATAGACTCAAATTCCTACCAAACATGGTACTAAATAATATCTTACATAATCCATAGACTATTTTGTTCTAATGCAGCCTACCAAACGACCCCTTATAGTTTTACTGGTTACAATAATACTCTCTGTTGTCTACTTTGTTGTACATGCTGAATCTTTTACAACTCTACTTTTCCCTCCGAGCTCACCACGTGTTGGTTAGATTTTTTATTCCTGAAGGGTTCCATTGTGTAAAACTTTATGATTCTTTTTTTTTTAACATTTGGTATAAATTGTAACTTTTGTTCCGTTAAATTTGCCTTCAAGACTTTATGAAGTTATTAAAATATGTCTGGGTCACAACACATTAGCTGTCATTCAATAAAAATACTTTATAGCTAACGATTTTAGTGTTTTAATTAGTATATTAACCTTTTTTTCTATTTTGATGTGATTCTATTTTCTGATTGTTCATTACTTGTTCTAGACTTCATTCTGTTAGTGATCCTGCTCCTGCTTCTGCTAAGTTATTTAACTTGGATTTATCTTGTCAGTTAAGTAATCAATCTATCTAAAGTAAATCTTAGGTGTATAATTTAATTGTGTAGGCATAGGAGCTATACATTGAACTTGATTAGAACTAGAAAGTCTTAATCTAGTAGAACATATGATTGTCTAAAATTTACGCCGTGAATTTTTAAAAAGAGAACTAGTTAATAGACTATCAAAGAAATAGAAACCTAAATAAAAATATTATAGAATAAAATAATATATATTAGAAATTACTGATTATAATGGCGGGAGAAGAAGAACAGTTCCTGGTGAAGAATGGAAGCAACAAATCCCACCGAGTTTCAAGTTTTATCCTTCAAATGAAGAGATACTACAATATTATTATTTTTGTCATGTCACCGAAAATAATATTCTACTTGAAATAATACCTCAAGTCGACCTCTATGAATATACCCTTATCTCTTTTCAGGTATCGTAACTTGAGCTTCTTTCTTATATGCATGACTTATATATGAATTTAGCTTGTATTTTTTGAACTTGTTAACAAATCTGAAATCTAGAAATAATATATTAAAAAACTAAAAGATATTTGATTTATACTTGGTTTTAAAAATAACAATAATGATAATCATGAATTTGTTTTCTTATTTATAAAAGAACTTATTTATAAAATATGAAATATGCCTAGCTATTGAAATTTATTCTATAATTACATTAATTTTTTGAAATTAGAATATAGAATAAGATAGCAACCTCCCTTCTTGTTTTTTTTCTTAAAAAAATTTATTTCTAAAAATCATTATTTTAGACTTTAAACTAGTTTCAAATTTATTTGAGGATTCTAGATAATTGTTTTCGTTACTTAAAAAGTCAATTCATTTTCTGAAAATAAATGGTCTAAATGAGTATGGATAAGTAAACTTAAACTTCAACCTATTATAATTATTTTTTAAGACTTTAAACTAGTTTCAAATTCATTTGGGTTTCTAGATCATGAATTTTCTTTTTCTTTAAAATAAATGGCTTGATACTTAAACTTTATTTTAAGTTAGAGATATTATTTTCTGATTTCAAAAGGTTAATGAAATTATTTTTTTACCTTTATAATATAAGGAATACGAGTGAGTATACTGTGATAATTACCCTTATCACATTGGGATAGTTAAAGGATATTTATTACCTAAACCATGTAAAACAAGATAAAGTTTAGAACTCAAATATATTAGAATTAGGAAGTCTAAAAAACAAGAAATATAATTAAGAAATAGAAAGCTAAAGAAATTAAAAATAAAATAAAACAATATATATTAGAAATTATCATTTTCTAGCTAGGGCAAATTTGTAAGGAAAAAAAAACATATCTAATGTGTGGAGAAGAAGAATGGAAGCAACAAATTTCAACGGATTTCAAGTTTTGTCCGACTGATGAAGAGATATTACAATATTATCTTCTTCGACAAGTCATCAAAAACTATATCCTGCCCCGAATAATACTTCAATTCGACATCTACAAATGTAACCCTTATCACCCTTCAAATAACTCATAGATTAATGTGGCTTGATTAACTTTTTCTACAAAAAGGAGATATTGGCAGTTTACTAGGAAGAGAGATTGAGGGATTTTATTTAGTTTGGCATACATATTACTATATACGTAATATAACATCATTTTTCATACATTGTATTTAATAGTGTAACTATTGCAAGAATTAATATGGATTGGGAGTATACGTACTTCTTCACGAAGAGAGATCGAAAATATGTAAATAAAAAAAATACTACTCGAATTACAAGAGATGGAAGAGAATATTGGAAATCAATAAGCAAAAAAATTAAAGTATTCGCTCAAGATGGCTCAAGAGTTGGGTAAAAAGACCACACTTAAATACCGTTTTAAAAACTCAGCAGGTGGAAAAGTGAATGTCCCCATAGAATGAATAATGCATAAGTATGTAATTTCAAGCAAGCTCGTCTTTCCCTCAATATCATCATATGAACGAATATGTACGTATACCCTCTCTTTTAATTTGTTTGTTGATTTTAACTATGCAATTCTTTTCATATTGTTGACAAAAACAGGGACTACTAAGATTATTTTTACTTTATGTTACTTGCAGTACGAGGATATTGCAACTTGCTGAATTTATAAGGGAAAATCAGAAATCAAAAAGCGAAGGGACTTGATTAATTCTTTGATTGAGCCCAATCTCTTCACTATTGATCATAACAATGGAGAACCACAACCATCACTAAAGCGAAAATTCAAGCCCAATATGAAAATCCTAATCACATCTGATCAGTCACATGATAAAATCATGAATTCGAATTATCTATGTGATAACTATGTTGCATTAATATTGAATGGTATGAGATCCATTTGTGAGATTGACCAAACATCAAATACTAACTTAACACCATCCGAGATTGTCCAAACATAAAATACTAACCTAACTCCACCCGAGATAGGACAAACACCAAATATTAACTCAACACTATCCGAGATTGTCCAAATGTCATATACTAACCCAACACTATTCGAGATAGTCCAAACATCAAATAGCAACTCAACACTATCTGATATTGACCAAATATCAAATACTAACCCAACACAACTTGAGATAGGCCCAACATCAAATACTAACTCAAGATCACTCAAGATTGGTCAAACATCAAATACTAACTCAACACCACCTAAGATTGTCCAAACATCATATACTAACTCAACACCACCTAAGATTGCCCAAACATCATATACTAACTCAATGCCACCTAAGTTTGGCCAAACATCAAATACTAATTCAACACCACCTCAAGAATATATTGTGCTAATGGGAGAAGGGGTGTCTGGACCCACTGATCAAGCCTCGATGACTATTTATCAAAATCAGAGTAATGAAGTGAAAATTGAAGAAATTAATCTTGTTTTTAATGGATTGGATGACATATTACACAATAGGTCGCCTCCACATGAGCTATTTGAGAAATACTAGCAATCTCTTGAAATTTGAGGTCTTCACCAAACGCTACCACCATATAACACACAAAAGGATGTTTTGTAATCTGATGTTCGTGATTTTTTTTTATCTCCATAGGAGCTCGTATCTTTTTTGCTTTCTTGGCTAATTAGGCTTATAATCAATTTTGTAGAGTAATTATTTTATAAGATTTCTGCTTTTTCGAATATTATTCCTAATAAAAATTTTCTTTTAGTCTGTTCCTTAGTATTAGTTTCGTCTCTGTTCTTTTTAATTTGTTTTTGTATTTCATGGCTATGTCTACTAGTATTTACTTACTTTGTTTCTTTTAAATTGTCATGTATATTAAAAAATATTTACTTCATGTTAATATAATAATTAATTAGTTTTTTCCAACTTTAAACTTAGCATTAATTATTTTAGAATTAAGAAGTACATAAACAAATTTAAAGAAGTACTCATTGCGTTTGAATTTATGTGCCACTTTTTGGATTTGGAGATTTAGACTAGTCTATATTTTCGTAACTTTTTCATATTCTTTTAAATATTTTGAATTGTCAATTATTGTGACATATAATTTTTCAATAAAGGGGTTCAAAATCTATTATATATATCTAAAAGATAATATTAACCATGTATATGTAGTAATATTTTTCACTGCAGGGTTTTTTGATGATCTCCCTAAGAACATGTTTTCTCCGACCCTGTCCACAATTGTTTCGCCTCATTGTCATCTTTAGTACTAAAAATGGTCTTATTTTATCCCAAGGAAATGAAGAGATAACTAATCCTAGATTTAACAATCCTTGGATAAAACCCCTAAATGACTGAACTATTCTCATATTTCATTTCCTAATTTATTTCGTAATTTGATTTCCTTTTTATTTATATTGAAATGGTTATAAATGTTGTTTTTGATTCTCCAAATTCGTTTAGTGTAATTTGATGACTTCACTAATATTTTTTTCTCTATATTTTCTATTCACGGTAGTTCGTTGATTTATCACTTGAATTTTTTTTTTTAATAATCTTTAGGTATTGAACAATTTAAGAAGCCTTAAACTTATGTTAAGTTTAAGATATATTTATATTAAGTTTAAGATATATTTGACCTATAAAACATTAGAAATACACCTTACCATTAATGATCTTCGTAGTGGTACATCACATCTCAAAATAAATAACAAGAAGGTTTTATCCCTACAAAGTTCTTTGAAAAACTAAAAGAATCCCTTAGAGATACCAACGACAATAAACTAGGAATTAGTAACTAACTCTTTGATGTTGAGATTAGGACTTCCATACGAGACTCTATTCTCTCAAGTTCTACTTCATTCGTGCTACTAAAAGATATTACAAATCCTGTGATACTTGGAACTCCTTTTATAGAGGAACTTATACCTCTTAGGGTAACTAACCAAGGAACCGAAATTGAAAGTATCAATATTTCCCCTCCTTTTGATAAATCTCCAATCAAGAAAGTCTTTTCTACCTTGAAACACAAGGAGACTCAAATCAACTTTGAAGAACATTATTTTCTTGCAAGATCTCTCTCTCTCAAGTATACTTGGTTAGAGTTTGCTCTCACCCATCTTTGTATTTTTCAAGTTAGTTTGATAATAATATCAAATTTCATTTTTTAAAACTGTCTTTTTCTTTACTTTCTTAATCTGTTATTTTATTGCTTTAATTATTTATGGTTGACATCGTCACCTACTTTTAGTTAATTGCTTGCACTTTTTCAAGCATATGATCAGCCCTACCGCTTAATTTATTGCATTTGTATTTACATTTAGGTGCTTGCATTGTAATTTAATTATCGTACTTTTATTTCCTATCCTTCTTGTCCTTTTCTCCCCTTTATGGGATTTCGCTTCCGGATACTTGATATCAGAGCCATGGGGGGAAGTAGAGATTAATATTCATGTTTCTCCATCGAATGTATGCTGCCACTGTTTTCTTAAAATTCGACATCAAATCTGGCTTTTGACAAATTCAAATTGATCCAAGACATCATTATAAAAAAAAATTACGGTATCTCTTGGCCAATATGAATGTGATGTTATGCCATATGGAGTGAAAAATGTTCCTTCAGAATTTCAGAAAACAATGAATGATATATTCAATCCTTTCTCAAAATTTATCATAGTCTACATTGATGATGTTCTAGTATTTTCTACTAGTATCGACCAACACTTCAAGCATGTGAAAGTTTTCTTTAATATCATCAAAGATAATGGCTTAGTTTTATCTAAAACTAAGTATAGTCTTTTTCAAATTAATATAAGGTTCCTTGGGTACAATATCCAACAAGGAACTATTATCCCTTTCCAACGATCCATACAACTTGCTGAAAAATTTTCTAATCAAATACTGAATAAAACCCAACTTCAACGATTTTTAGGGTTTGTCAATTATATATCAGACTTTATTCCAGGTCTTAACAATTTATTGAAACCTCTCAATGACAGGCTAAAGAAATCGCCTCCCACGTGGACCAACACCTACACCAATGTTGTTAAGGAGATAAAATTAAAAATCTTCTTGAAGGATTGTGAAAGATCTATAGGTACATCTTTATCGAGGGTGTCTGGAGGTACATGATTTATAAATTTCTCAATTCTAGTATTCGACGTTGAAGCCCGAAAAATTGGGGAAAACCATTATGAAATTGGAGTTCTGTGGCAAATGTCCTAGGAATTTCATAAGGTTTATTCAAAGAAATAGAAGAGGTAGAGTTTTCTGCTAATTTGAGGAACCCGTAGGTGTAGATTGTTGTTTTGACATGAAAAGTTCTCCTAGATCATGTAAATATTTATTTGTGTAGTTATTTTGTTAAAAAATATAAATCTAGGGATTTTTTCAACTTTCTGACCTTCAACGTCGAATTCTGAAAATTGAGAAATTTATAAATCCTGTAGCTCCCGACACCCCTGATAAAGATGTGCCCTCTAGATTTGTCATAGGCCTTCAAGAAGATTTTCTAGATCAACAATCTTCTTGTTGATCCGAAATTTACTTGTAAATGAAATTCTAATTTTAAGATTTTCTTTGTTAATATGAAAATCTTGCGTCAAAACATACAGTTCTCCACCGAGGGACAATTAAGTGGGTGATTAAGGTTGATCATCATTGACTTTTGTCCGAGGAGGTGTTTCCACTGAGTATTTAGCTTGCGGGATCCTAGAGCAAAAATTAACGGCCTCAACTCTAGTAGGAAATAAGGATACCTTTAGGCTAAGGGATCTTGAAAAGAAATAAAGATTATTCCGCTTGAAAATAGTTGGATCTGAGAAACTGTAGTATTCTTAGGTTTTTCTGCTGGAGTGTCGTCTTAACAATCAGTTTTGAGGTAGCGAAACTTGGTTCCAAAATATAGGATTGGGCACCGATAGATGAGATCGTTGTAGATCTGTTTTGAAAAGGATAGTTTCACCTTTATAGCTACTTCTCATAGCTTTGGTGTTGAAGGCTGAACTCATAGTCTTGTACTGATTATTATAAATAATTTCTACACGGATGGATTCGGTTTTGGTTTTGTAATTGGATGTCTTAACATTTAGTGTTAAGGAATCCAAAATATTTATATCTCAGAGAGAAACAATAAAATTGTGAAAATAATCAAAGTAAATTGGACCACTGCAGAGACTGGTTTCTACCATCCCTAAAAGAGAATCATTGAAGTCTAAGAACTGCGAGTCCGTTTAGACTGAGAATGACAGAGGCATCTAGACCTTTCCTAGAAAGAGGTTTAGTAGCGATCTAGGCTAGCCTATTTGGAGAAATACTTAGCAATCTTAAGTGTAAAACTCTTTCTCACTTTAGAGAATATAAAGATTCTTTCCTCCCTCGAATCTATGAATAATCAGATGGTAACCTCTCATTGGAAAGAAAAATTTCTGTACGGTTTGGCTAAGTCTCTTACGGACATAGTCAAAGGAGAACTCCAAAACCTTTACCTTGGTGATGTTATTCCCTATGAAAAAATTACTTACGACCAGCTTGATACAACATGTTGCTCTTAAGATTTGCCGTCAAGATTAAATTTTAAGACAAATAGCAAATGATCGAGCCCAAATCCACCGAGATCTGGAAAGTTGCTGCGAACAATTTGGTCTTTCACCACGTAGAAAGATATATTTTCAAAAATCAACCACAAGAAAAGAAGAATATGCTTCCAACCTTCCAAGGATTCAGCATAGTCAAAAGGACTACCTCGGCGACACCCAATAATGGTAATTGTTATAGGTGTAATAAGTCTGACCATATTGTCAAATACTGCAAACTCTCCAAAAAGGTTTAAAATCTTAACCTTGATGATTTTGTCCTTAACCAAATCCAGAACCTCTTACTGAAAGACAGTGAAAACTCTGAGTATGCATGAGATGAATTTTAAAATAGTTTCAACCAGATTGAAAATGACGACTTAGAGTCCTCTGAGTCTGAAAAAGACCATACCAGCCAAGTTGCGGTAAATGTTCTCACTAAAGAACATGATCTTCTCCTTGAACTCATAGTAATTTACATGTTTTGAACAAGAAAAGACACTATATTGATCAATTAAAAAGAGCTTTAGATAAACCTTCAACCTCTTCTTCCGATATATTTTCTCACCCTCAAGTGACAAACACTTACAATATTACTGATATTCTAAGCCGTTTTGCCTTCAAAAAAATCAAAAGACATAACCATCCAATATCTCCAATCCGAAATAACTTTCCTTAAGGAAGAAATTAGAGAAATCAAGGTTAGGCAAGAATTAGACCACCTTATCCTACAATTGATCTCATCCTCACCTAATGTTTCCAAAAATGATCCAATAGACAATGGAGAAGAAAAAGGTGATTTCCTTAACTTTCTCTTGCGAATCTCTATTCATAAATGGCATATGAGAGTAACCCTTGTAGTTAAAAAATCCTTCATCATTGACAGCGTTGCTTTTTTTGACACAGGCACTGATCTTAATTGCATCCAAGAAGGACTCATCCCTACAAGGTTCTTTGAAAAAACAAAAGAAGCCCTTAGAGCTGCCAAACAATAAACTAGGAATTAGTTACAAACACTATGATGTTGAGATTAGGACTTCCATAGGAGACTCTATTCTTTCAAGTTCTACTTCATTCGTGCTATTAAAAGATATTACAAATCTTGTGATACTTTATACTCATTTTATGGAGGAACATATACCTTTCAAGGTAACTAACCAAGGAATTGAAATTGACCTTCCGTTTGATGAACCTCCTATCAAGAAAGTTCTTTCTACCTTGAAACACAAGGAGGCCCAAATAAACTTTCTCAAAGAAGAAGTCGTTTTCCAAAGATTGCAACAACAACAATAGGAACCTTCTCTCTAGTCCAAAATCAAAACCTTAGAAATAAAAATACAAAAGGAGCTTTGTGAGTATCTTCCCACAACCTTCTGTAATCGTAAAAAAAAATCTGGTTAGGAATCCTTATGAGCCGGGCTTTGATGAGAAAACTATCCCTACAAAAGCTCGCCCTATCCAAATGAATCATGAACTCATGATCCACTACCAAAAGAAAATCGATGACCTTCTAGAAACAAATCATTTCTCCAAGTAAATTGCCACGCCCCAAGCCTACACCCTGGGCAGGACTGGCACTCGGAGACTATTGTTGGTCCCAAGCAAACCCTTGGTCTGACTTAATTACTCAGCGCAAGACTTAAACTCAAGAAGTTTAACTCGTGCAATAAACTTTAAGAAATAAAATGGCAACCAAAGTTTTAAACGTATACAACTTAAATGAATAAGACTAGATAGCTATAACCATCTGTCTATGAAGCCTCTAAAACAAAGAGGGGTGTCGGGAAATTTCTTCTTCGTTTTCGGCTATAAACCCTCTAAACTCCATGGGTTCTTTCCCCAAACAATTAGAATCAATCAAATGTTCAAAATACATCATATTCTACTCAAAATTGAACTTAAAATCACAGATTAGGATCCAACAACTCTTCAACGAATTCAACACAACGAGAATTTAATGGAACTTCAACAAACCCATCAAGAATTCAATTTCTAAGCTTTCAAAAACTTAAATTCGCTGGAATATATCATGATTGGCGCATGGACGAATGAACTCATGATTGGCGCATGGACGAATTTACCCAACGCTATGTGATCTCACATACTTTGTAAGGATCACCCCCGACGAAATCCACAAGTTAATCTCGGCGATCTCGAACGAATCTTGAACATTCTTACTTCCTCTTCTCCTTTCTCTTTTCTCCAAGCCCTAGTGTGAAATTTTCTTTTCGAAAATTGACTAAAATCTTATTTTACCCCGATTAAAATCTTAAAAACGAATTAGCATAATTAGGTAAGAAAAAGACTAAATTACCATTCAAATTTCCGTATTTAGAATTTCCTTAATTCAACATCCCAACTTTCAAAGGACATAACTTACTCATACGAATTCGAAATTACGCAAACTCAGCGGTGTTGGAAAGATTATTCCAAGAGCTTTCCAACCATCTCTGAAAGTACACCTAACTCATCTTGAGCTAGAAGTTATGATTGTTTGAAGTTGACCAAAAACTCAACTTTTCCTAACTTAAACAAATTTCCAGATTTTTCATTATTTCCAAAAATGACTATTTCAACTTCTAAGTTTCTTCCTAACTATTTCAATTTACGAGATATTACATAAATACCCTTGGAGTTGTGTTGCCTTCTATGTCAACAAAAACTCTGAGATTGAACGAGGAATACCACGATTGGTCATCAACTATAAACCTTTAAAAGGTGCTCTTCGTTCGATTAAATACTCTATTCAAAACAAAAAGGTCCTTCTCCATCGACTATATGCTGTCACTATTTTCTCAAAATTTGACTTCAAATCTAGCTTTTGGTAAATTCAAATTGATCCAAAAGACCGTTATAAAATAGTTTTTACGTAACCTTTTGGCCAATATGAGTGAAATGTTATGCCATTTGAACTGAAAAATGCTCTTTCGGAGTTTCAGAAAATAATGAATGATATTTTCAATCCTTTCTCAAAATTTATCATAGTCTACATTGATGATGTTCTAGTATTTTCTACTAGCATCGATCAACACTTTAAGCATTTAAATGTTTTCTTCAATACCATCAAAGATAATGGCCTACTTTTGTCCAAAACTAAGTATAATCTTTTTCAAATTAATATAAGGTTCATTGGACACAATATCCAACAAGGCACTATTATCCTTATCAACGATTCATATAATTTGCTGTTAAAATTCCTGATCAAATACTTGACAAAATCCAACTTCTAACGGTTTTTGAGTGTGTCAATTATATAACAGACTTTATTCCAGGTCTTAGCAATTTATTGAAACCTCTCCATGACAAGCTAAAGAAACCTCCTCCCCCTTGGAGCAACACCCACGCCAATGGTGTTACGGAGATAAAATTAAAATTAAAAATTTTTCCATGCTTATCACTTCTTGACCCCTCTGCTTTTAAAATAGTTGATACAGACGCTTTTGACAAAGGTTATGGTCGATGTCGTCGCGATCAATCAACTCCTCGTCTTTCTCATTTATGAGTTAAATCAATTTTATACCCCAATAATTAATAATTCAATTCTTACATCATAGATTAAGACATCAAATGTGTGAGTCTAGTCAAGAAAAGAAAAACAACTCCAAAGAGCAAAATCTCTCATTGAGTAGAGAGCCCATAATGATGATTAAACATCACTTAAAACTAGAATTTTAAAATTACTTGTTTGTTAATGGTAATGAGTATTGATTTAAGGAAAACTAGACAACATATTCATTGGGTTAAAATTCCTTACCCAAAATAAGTTAATTATAATTTGTTACATAAAATTGTCATTCAACCACTTCCAATTTCAAGTGCAGTGCATTTTCCACTACTTACCTTCCTGTTTTTTTTAATCTTCTAGCCATTAATGGCTTTTTTCTGATCCTCCTCCTCATCCTCCTCTACCTCCCCCTCCCCCTCCCCCTCCTCTGCCTCCGCCCCCTCCCGCCCTCCTCCTTCTTATTCTTTATTTCTTCGTTGGTTCCTCCTCCTTCATTCATGTTCAAAGCTCAACTTAAAAGTATGATGTGCCTCAAATATGAATTGTTTCAAGTGAACTATTTTTGGCTAACTTTCCTTAACTGGACATCCTAACTTCAAAAGGCCATATCTCACTCATCCAAATTTCAAAACTTCACAAACTTGGTGGAGTTGAAAAGATAGTTCAAAGATCTGTCCTATGATACCTTGCAGCACACCTAATTCATCCTGTTTTAGGAGTTACGGTCGTTTGAAGTTGACCCAAGTCTCATACTTAACTTAACTTGCAAAATTTCAGATTTTGCTATTTCCATTTTAGTTCTTTTGGAACTCAAGGTGCTAAATCTAGTGAACTGACCTTAATACTTAAGAAATTTTTAATTCCTTGGTAAAATCTATTCATTAGGATGAACTGCTCAAGTCTTAGTTCGAAACGTTTTTCCTGGGGTGTTACAGAATGTACGAGTAGGCAAGTTGGAATGCTAAACATAACATAGACTTGAAAAGATTTTGAAGGAAACACTTACCTTGGCTCTTCTCAACTCATGAGTGAGTCAAATCAAAATAAAGCAGTAAAACACATGCAATATATATATATATATATATATATATATATATATATATATATGAAAAGCTTTATAAACAGTAAACATAACTTAGTTCGTTAAGGAAAATGCAACAACAAACTCAACTTTTACTCATATAATAAAGTAATATAGTTACTGTGGGAGATTCTCTAACCGACAACCATCACTATGAGACTAAGTGATGGTACAACGTCTTACCTCACGCTACCAACGACCGTGTTATACCTTGTCGGGGGCATATAACTTAACTCACTGAGTGGATAGTCTATGCAAAAATCGTCTTAAGGGGTCATCTAAAAAGTATGATCCTTTACTACCCATGATGGCTATATGGTTTATGGAGACTTGAGTTAATATGAATTCGCATTCCCGTATCGGTGCTTAATACTACTCCGAAAATATACTTAGCTCATATGTTTTTAAAATAAATTTTCTTTCTTTGGTTTGAGATAATTACTCAAACATTGCTTAAAATCTCTCTTGAAATCGATGTTCCCTTTCTTGCTCAAAACTCTTTTGGGAATCTTAGTTTCCTCTCATCTTAAATGTGAAAACATTTACTCTTGGGAATACTTAGTTCTCATATATAATTTTAAAGAAAATAAACTCAACTCTTTGCTCTTTGCTTAATTTAAAACTTGAGTCTTAAAACAAGGTTAAAACGTTTCTTAAAGACTTTTGAAAAACTTTATGAACTTTTCTTAACTTGACTCTTTGATCTTAACTACTCTTGACTTGACTCTTAACTGGTCCTTGAATTCAATTATGGATTCAAGGATTGTGATTTGTGATTGGAAAGATCTCATGATGTTTTGAAATGGTTTTAGATAGCTAAACATGAGAAAACACTAAAATTTAACTATTTGAGGGCGCGTCCTCGATGCGGAGAAACATTTAAAATTTGGTTTGGAAAAAGTCTTTTGAGGCTAAACGCTCCATTAAAGCTCCGTGACGCGAAACAAAAATTTCCAATTCTGGGAATCAGCTCCGCGATGCGCCACCACCTTTAGATTTCGTCCGACTAAATTTCTTCTTTTTTTGGCTCTAAACCCTCTAAACTCCGTTGGTTCTTTCCCCCAAACACTTAGAATTGATTAAATGTTCAAAGTACATCAGGTTCTACTCAAAATTGAATCTAAAATTCACGGATTAGGATCCAAGAACTCCTCAACGAATTCAACACAACAAGAATTTATGGAACTTCAACAAACCCATCAAGAATTCAATTTCTAAGCTTTCAAGAACTTAAATTCGCTGAAATAAATCATGATTGACTCATGGACGAAATAACCCAACGCCATGTGATCTCACATACCTTGTAGGGATCACCATCGACGAAATGTACAAGTTAATCTCGACAATCTTGAACGTTCTTATTTCCTCTTCTCCTTTCTCTTTTCTCCAAGCCCTAGCGTGAAATTTACTTTTCTAAAACTGAGTAAAATCTTATTTTACCCCAATTAAACTCCTAAAAATGAATTAGAATAATTAGATAAGGAAAAGACTAAATTATCCTTTAAATTTCCGGATTTAGTCCTTAATTCAACATCCCAACTTTCAAAGGGCATAACTTACTTGTACGAATTCAGAATTGCGCAAACTCAGCGGCCTTGAAAAGATTATTCCAAGAGCTTTCCGACCATCTCTGAAAGTACACCTAAATCATCCTGAGCTAGAAGTTATGACCGTTCGAAATTGACCAAAAACTAAACTTTTCTAACTTAAATGAATTCCCAAGTTTTTCATTATTTCCAAAAATGACTATTTCAACTTCTAAGCTTCTTCGTAGCTATTTCAATTTACGAGATGTTACATAAATCCCCTTGGAGTTGTGTTAACTTCTATGTCAACAAAAGCTCTGAAATTGAACGAGGAGTACCACGACTCGTCATCAACTATAAACCTTTAAACTCAGCTCTTCGTTGGATTAGATACTCTATTGCAAACAAAAAAAGATCTTCTCCAACGACTATATGCTGCCACTATTTTCTCAAAATTTGACCTCAAATTTGGCTTTTGGTAAATTCAAATTGATCCTAGAGATCGTAATAAAATAGCTTTTACGTTACCTTTTGGCTAATATGAGTGGAATGCCATTTGGACTGAAAAATGCCCCTTCAGAGTTTCAGAAAACAATGAATGCTATTTCCAGTTCTTCCTCAAAATTTATCATAATCTACATTGATGATGTTCTAGTATTTTCTACTAGCATCAACCAACATTTCAAGCATCTGAAAGTTTTCTTCAATACCATCAAAGATAATGACCTAGTTTTTTTCCAAATTAAGTATAGTCTTTTTCAAATTAATATAAGGATCCTTGGACACAATATCTAACAAGGCACTATTATCCCTATCTAACGATTCATACATTTTGCTGATAAATTTCCTGATCAAATACTTGACAAAATCCAACTTCAACGGTTTTTGAGTGTGTCAATTATATAGCAGACTTTATTCGAGATCTTAGCAACTTATTGGAACCTCTCCATGACAGTCTAAAGAAACCCCTTCCCCCTTGGACCACCGCCCACACCAATGTTGTTAAGGAGATAAAACTGAAAGCCAAGGATCTTCCATGCTTACCACTTCTTGATCCCTCTGCTTTCAAAATAGTTGATACAGACGCTTCTGACATAGGTTATGGTCGATGTCTTCGCGACCAAGTAACTCCTCGTCTTTCTCATTATGAGTTAAATCAATTTTATATCTCAATAATTGATAATTCAATTATTACTTGGTCGATTAAGGCATCAAAGGTGTGAGTTTAGTCAGTGCAGTGCATTTTCCACTACTTACCTCCCTTTTTTTGATCTTCTAGCCATTAATGGCTTTTTTCTGATCCTCCTCCTCCTCCTCCACCTCCCCCTTCCCCTCCCGCCCTCCTCCTTCTTCTTCCTTATTTCTTCGTTGATTCCTCCTCCTTCTTTCATGTTCAAAGCTCGACTTAAAAGTTTGATGTGCCTCAAACATGAATTGTTTCAAGTGAATTATATATTAAAAGACTTGAAACACTGAGAAGAGCTCATATCAAATTTTTAGTTGATCGTGATTCACGGATATCATTAGCCATTAAAGCTTTTGCAAATATATATAATATACGCTATTTATATAGTATTGATACATTGCATACACATAATATACACTGTTGATACATCAGATATTGTTAAAATACGAAACATGAGGACATTTTTGTTGAATTTGTTTTCGCCTGTACATTTTAGTAAGTATGCTAACTCTTTGGATCAGGGATTTGCTAATGAAATGCCAATAAGGTAGCTACAATCAAAACTCGAACATCTATATGATCCAAGTTGTACTTTTATCTTCCCAGATTCTGAAATATGTTATCCTTCCAAAAGAAGCTCCAACCGTGCAGTATATGACTTCGAGCATTTACATTACAATAGGCAAAAAAGACCCTTAAACTTTACGTGAATTATTAATGGCACATCTAACCTATTAAAAAGTACTTTTGAAAGTGCTAGAACTTATTTTTAAAATAAATAGTTATGTATTTGGATAAAAGTGCTGAATTTTAAAAAAAAATTGTTGATGTATTTGGCAAATAAGTGCTGGTAAACACTTTTTTTAATCAAAATGGCTAAAATACTCTTAAAAGTTGTTAACATGATAAAGTTAATTAATTTAATAATAATAATAATAATAATATATAATATATAATAATAATAATAATAAATAATAATAATAATAATAATAATATATAATAATAATAAAATAATATGAAAATAATAATAATAATAATAATAATATAATAATAATAATAATAATAAAAATAAAAATAAAAATAATATATAATATATAATATATAATAATAATATATAATAATAATAAATAATAATAAAATAAATAATAATAATAATAAAATAATAAAATATTAATAATAATATATAATAATAATAAATAATAATAAATAAATAAAAAATAATAATAATAATATAAATAATTAAATATAAATAATAATAATAATAAATAATAATAATATAACAACATAAAAATAATAATAATAATAATAATAATAATGATTATAATAAATAATAAAATAAATAATAATAATAATATATAAAATATTAATAATAATAATAATACATAATAATAATAATAATAATATATAATAATAAATAATAAATAAAATAATAATAATAATAATAAACAATAAAATAAATAATAATAATAATAATATATAAAATATTAATAATAATAATAAATAATAATAATAAGATATAATAATAATAAATAATAATAATAATAAAATAATATGAAAATAATAATAATGATAATATAATAATAATAATAATAATAATAATATATTATAATAATAAAGGTTAATACAATAAATAAAAAATAATAATAAAAAAAATAATAAAATAATAATAATAATAATATATAATAATAATAATAATAATAATATATAATAATAATAATAAAGAATAATAAAATAAATAATAATAATAATAAAATAATAACATATTAATACTACTACTACTACTACTACTACTACTACTACTAATAATAATAATAATAATAATAACAATAAAATAATAATAATAATAATAATAATAATAATAAATAATAATAATAATAATAATAATAATAAAAGAATTAAGGGTAAAAAGATAATATACACAGTCAATATAAAATGACTTTTAAGTTGAAAAAAAAGTACCCCTCACCTAGCTTTTAGCTTTTGGCATAAAATAAGTCATTTTTTACTTAAAATAAGTTACTTTGATATCTGTCAAACACTCTAATAAGTCAAAAATTGACTTTTAAGTCAGTTTGATTAGCTTTTAAGCCATCCAAACAGGCTCTTAATTATCTCCCTGAACTTAATTACTTGATAGCCTTGAACTCGAACAATGCTTGTAGGTCTGTAACAATTTGTATAGAGTAGAATACCACAAATGGAAACAAAAAGTTTAAAATGAAGAGTTGCAACAGCTAATATATATATAG
The DNA here is from genome assembly GCA_016801875.1 of Solanum sitiens. Classification (NCBI taxonomy): domain Eukaryota; kingdom Viridiplantae; phylum Streptophyta; class Magnoliopsida; order Solanales; family Solanaceae; genus Solanum; species Solanum sitiens. The sequence goes on along the minus strand of JABWTJ010000057.1, from coordinate 240,456 downwards.
AATAAGATGGTTACAATAAGTTACTTTCAAAACCAATGCTTATTATCAAGAAAATAGTCTCTGTAACAATATTTCTCTTCTACTTTTCCAACTGTTGTCACATTCCGACAACAGACAACAGGAGACTAGGTAACACTGCCTTTATCTATTAGATTTAGTGATTCTTTCTTTCACGACACCTATAAGCTTCAAATGATCTTTCTTTATACCCACAAAATAATGATAAGGAAGGCCAAAATGAGCCTTTGTTCTTAGATAACAAATAAATTATTTCTGATCAAGTCTCGGAGACGATAATTATCTTGTATGCAACAATAGGAGGTCTGGCTTTTCCACAAACTTTTTCCAGTCGTTACAGAACCTTGCAACAGTTGCTCCATCAAGAACTCTATGATCTGCACCTATATTTATCTGAAAAAACAAAACCATCTGTATGAGATACTGAAACATGTTTATTGAACTCACCCTGGTTCTGATGCATTGCACGACATGTTGCTGATTATAGAAATGGGTGAAAAGGTGCCTCGTGAAGGTCTTTAAATCACTACATACCGTCATGACTGATGCAGGACATACATTCCCATCTTCAGCAAAGTGTGGAATTTTCTGGATCCGGCCCATTGCTATGATGGCAACTTCAGGTGAATTTACAAGCGGGGAACCAAACTTTCCACCAATTCCTCCAATATTGCTTAGAGTAATAGTTCCCCCTGATATATCATCAGAACTAAGCTTGTTTATCTTAGCACAATTCAGTAGCCGTGACAGTTCCTTTGTTATCTGTAGCAGAAAACATATATCCAGTTGACAACTCAAAGGGAAGCACAAACATGCATTTAGTAGTATATAGATATATACACATAAAAGATAAAGAGGAATTGATCTGGGACTATGGGAACAGTATCACTAGGAAAGGGGGGAAAGTTCCATTCCGAGAATACATAGAAAAAGTTTTCACAGCCTCCTTTCACACTATGGTAAGACAAATCAAACAAACAAAATGGGTACAAGTTACTTGAATTGAATAGAACAAGCAAAACACGATGAGCAATAGCGTCAGAGAGGAAAAGAAAAAGGGAGGAGAAAGGGGAAAAGACCAAGTGCTGAGTTACATAACTCAAACAAGTTCTTAGCCTTACTTTAACAGAATGGTAAGAATCAGATGCAGGAAGTATATACAGGTCACTAGTGTGGAAGAGATCTAGCAAGATACTGCATTCTATGTTCTAAACAAGGATTTCTGGTCATCCCTTCACTTATAAACTGGGATAACGATGGAAGCAATTAATTATCAAAGTATTCCTTTTGTGCACAGTCTTGTGTATCCTCTCCTTTTATCCATATTTTTATGTCTGAAGCATATATAATCCAATTTCCAACTAATTGTTCCAAAGTTTTATAAGTTGAATTAATCAAATTCAATTTTTCTCGTTCTATCTCGGAGTATCCATTCACTCGAAACTGCTCGGCTTCGGTTTCTACTTTCCGTAAACGAGAACGAGCTTTTTCGAGTTGTTCAATAGCCCTTCTCCCCCCCCCACCACCACCACCACGCAGTTCTTCTGAATTTCGAATAGTATTCAAGATCCTCTGTTTCCGAAGCACCTCTCCTATCATTTTCATTTCATTACAAAATGATCTTTATCAACTAGAAATTGTTATATTTTGAGCTGAGCAAAATCTTTACCAGGACCAAATGCCCACATCTGAGTCCCTCTCCCTATCATAACTTTATTCTCTCTCTTTACTTAACATCAGATAGTTCATATCTGGAACTTGTCCTTATACTCATACACTCAAATGAGAGGAGTTGCAATTTTTAACATGGTAACACCAAATCGACTCAAGGGTAATACAAAAAAGTATAAATAAACTAAGCCGGTGGAATAGTTGAGGTGAGCACAAGGTGTCTAAGCTTTGGCGGGTAGAGTTACCTAGTACCTACATTGGTGGCAGGTAGCTGGTACCTGGTGAAATAGTCTTGATGCGTGCGAGCTGGCCCGGGCACCATCACCATAAAGAAAAAGTATAAATAAACTAGCCAAGCTCCACTGCCTTTCAATCATCCTCTATTCATTTCTCTGTAATTTCTCTATAATTTTCAGCTCAAACTAAACATTCTTCTATAAATTTCTTGATTTTCAATAATAACGTTCACTCTCTGACTCTCATAAAGGAGAAGGCTGTACCCACATCATATGATATTAAAGTAATACTCACACACGAGAATCTACAGAGTACCAAGGAACTTCTACACTTCTTTCTAGTAACCTCGGCCTCCAATATTTTCATCAGGCAAGTGTACATGTGCCAGATTCTCATCTTAATAATATTTTGAAATTGTCATGTCAACTAGGATTTAATAAATAAAAGATGTGCTTAAAAGACTATATCGAGCGATGTAGAGATGTAACTATATGAGAGGAAAAGCAATAGATAGAAATGTCATATTTCAGTACAAAATAAGCAATGTCAATACTTGAATTCACTGGAGTAACAGCTGCCAACTAACCTCCAAGATTGAGAGAGACTGAACATTTTTTATGTTTGGTACAACCAAACCATTTGGTGTAGCCATTGCTATTCCAATGTTGTGCGAACCTAGATTACGGAAAGAAAAAAGTACCATTAATAAGGATGAAGAATGTGGAAAATAAGAAAAGAAATGCTGTATCAGCCTAATAAACAGAATCTATAACTGTCGATATGGTCACTAATCATATGAAGAAACGGAAATATTGTATCAGCAGATAACACAAAATCTATAATTGTCAATATGGTCACTAATCATGCAAAACAAGCTATATTTACTATGTTAATGAGTAGGGTACCATTTAAAATTGATAGATAGAATTTTACATTTGTTATACCTTTTAGGATAACCTCGTAGGATTCCTCACTGAAGCGACTATTTAGCATGGGATGTGTAGTTAAAGCCATCGAAAGTGACTTTATGAGGACAGGAAGGAAAGTGTGCTTGATCTCCGGATCAGAAGTCTCATTCTTGAATGATGTTTTGAGCTCCACAAGTGCATCACAATTTATCTCTTCGACATAATGAAAATGTGGAATTTTTGCAGCTAATGTCATTGACTTAACCATGGCACGCTGATACCCCCTGTAAGATAAAGACAGAAATACATGACTATAAAAAAATAGAACATCTTCCTTATAAAAAATATGCATCTAAATTTGCCACCACAAATTGTTGATGCATTTCAAACTGATGGACACCACTTGCAATGTAAGAAATATATTTAAGCATCTTAAGAAATAAGAGAAGAGTTATGAGATGCTTTCAACACACACAGGGAAAATGTTCTCTAGTATAATTACTCAGAAACTGATATAAATCTATAGCCAACTCATCTGGAACTCCTACTGCACCATCAAAGTTAGTTGAATCTAGAGACTAAGAGTGACAAGCAAGCAGTCACACATGCTTTTTTAAGCTATAATTTTGGTTCTTTATTGTGGTAATATAATTCTCAAATTTGCAGTACACTTGAAAAACTTGTTCAAAGAACATGCTTCCTATCAACAAAATTTTGTTCAAGGAATTCTCCCGCTAATGAAAATCACGGGCCATCTGCAGTCAGAAGTCCCCAGTAACATAAAGAAACAGAATAGTGAGCAAGTGAATTTGAGTTCTCCTTATGTAGTAACTAACCTTAGCTGAAGCGTCTTATCTTCATATCCCCCTCCAATGAGAGGTGAAACCTCTGAAAGTTTTTGTTGTGCACATGCTGGTGCTCCATTAATTAGTCCTTTTTGCATTGCATAATTTATCACATCCTCTTTAAGTATTCTTCCACCTTTCCCAGTTGCAGGAACATCATTTATGTCCAAACCATATTGCTTTACAAGGTTGCGGACAGCAGGTGTTGATAACACTCCACCCATCTTGGTTTCTTCAGGCACAGAGCTGATGTCACTTGTGCCACTGAGATCAGATTCCACCGATGTCATCTTTTCTGAAGCATCAGAAGTCTCAGTAGGATCAAGAATGTCATCAACGCCGATCTTCAAAAGTGTTTCTCCAACCTACAAAATTTGGTAGAGAGGATGATCTAGTTCTTAAACATCCTTGGAACTTCTACAGGTACACATGAATCATGAAATACCACATATTGATGAGGCAGTCCACAAAATTAAAATAATTCAAGGAGAGAAATCAAACCCCAAGTATAAAGGAGCACTGGTTTCTCCTTGTGAACAATATGTTTGCGGAAGTTTTCTTACAAGCATAGTTCCAAAGCACACCATACTAAAACTAGTTTTCAATATGGCCTCATATTTTGAAAAGTGAGTCTTCTCCGTGTCTTTTGCTCATAAATTTAAAAGTGTCTTTAAACAGGACGAAAGTTATTTTTTCCCTCTTTGACAGTAAAATAAACAGAATGGGGTCGTGACACTTCAATATCTCATATTATATATCCAACTACAAACTGATGTCATCATTGAGGTGCAGTCAAATAAACAAAACCATAAGACAAAAGATCAGACACCAGAAGAATTACAATGTGGTTAATACACTATGACTGTGGTGTTGTACCTTTACGATGCTACCAGGAACATGAAGAATTTGAGAAATTTTTCCCTTGTAACGACTTGTTATTTCAATCGTCGCCTTGTCACTCTGAACTTCACAAAGAGGTTGGAATTCTTCAACCTGGTCCCCCTGCCAAAAAAAAAAAGTACCATAATGAATTTTGTGAAATGCTTCATATACTACATGGTATTACAAGTAAATTATAAACCAATGAGTGCAAAGTCAGCAATCCAGCAAAACGAGATGGTACAACAGGAAAAAAAACAAGATAGAGAGGAGGGGAAAGAATCAGGTATTGCCAAGTTTTTTTGCATACGAAACAGATGGTTTTTACTGCTGCAATTCTATGCTGTTAGAATCCTGATCGATAAAGCAAATAGAGGAATATGACCCCTAACTCCTCCCACCAAATTATATATGAAAAAAGGGGAAGAGCCTTTAATGACTATCTTAGACAAGAATACAGCATACTCGTAAAACCAAGTAACAAATGAAAACAATGAGTTTATTTGATTGATAGCTTTTAACAAGAGAAGATTGGATAAACGACCAAAATCATGAGGAGCAAAACCTTAATTGCAGTATCGTGTATGAGTATGGCCAAAGAGATGCATGTAAATTGTACTTCAAAGTATAATTGACTTGAAGTTCCTCCAAGCCAGAAAAAAAATCTAATGCACCTCACATCAAGTTAAAGTTTTAAAACAAGTCAATCAGTTGGGCGTCTAACATAGACACATAACAAGAAAAATCATTAACCAAAGCAGAAAAGCATGGCTTGAAATACCCTATATATTTACAAGAAACATCCACTAACCTCCTGAACAAACCATTTGATAAGTTCACATTCCGCAATGCCTTCACCAGTTTGCGCCAGAGGTATATCAATTATCCCACCAACAGGAATATCCAACGCAGCTTGAGTTGAAAACCCACACCCTCTTAGAGTAAATGAAGCATTTGACTGCAAAACATATTGGCATAAACAATAGGTAAAAACAATAGAATAACCAGATTTTGCTAACCTACAGAGAAAAAAACTTGTCAAAATATATTGCAAGAAACCTGCATAGAGAACTTCTGATAAGTTTAACAAGAACTGAAGCAAAGCATACGAGACGAAACATGTTGCAGAAAGAAAACAAGCGAGCGACCTCTTAAAATTAGGAACCAATTCCATGATCTGATCAACAATGCTAGTACTAAACTACTAATGATCCTTCAGTATTAACACCACTATATGAAAAGAAACACCAACTTTAGAAAATATTATGATATGTCTCCAAACTGTCTAGGATCTTTCAAAAGTAGTGTTTTTATTTTTGAGAATCCGACACGAGTGCAACATTTGTGAAAAAGCCCGAGCAACATAGCTATTGTGACACTGATTCCAAATAACCCAGAATCTTGATATGGGGATAACGGAAAAAGGAACAAAAAGCAGTCCCACAAGATTCCCCTTTTGAATATTCATTTTGACAAAATCAACAAAAAGTAGCACAAAAATAAATACTCTCAGTTACCCTAAATTATTTCGGTAAAAGAAACAATATTATAACAAAGAAGAAAAATTGTCACCTTAGTATATGAGCAAAACGGCGTCGTATAGTTTCTAAGAAAGTGAAGTTGAGACTGAATTCTCTTGCTACTAGATAGAGTAGAAGTAACAGGCGTCACCGGAGTTTCAACAGAAGACTGAAACCACCGGAAAATGGTCTGCCGGAGGGCGGAATTGGGGAGCTTGCCCTGATAAATTTTCCGGCAAATCATGGTAATTGAACTGATGAGAATGTAATTGGAATTCAATTATTTATTGGGTGAGAAAATCAATAGTTGTCCAATTATAATTTAATTTTCGACAACTATTGTGTGCTGTTTATAAGAGTTTATAATTTCTCTGCGTTGACCAAAATTCAGCCGAATTTTTACTCTTTGAATTTTTGAGAAACTTCTCAACTGATTTGTTTTGCTTTGGGAACGAGAGATGATGGGTTGTTATAACAATGTGACCAACTTTTATAAGTGAAAAGTCCTATGATTCTAATCTTTGGAATTTACAACATATCATAATGTATTTTAATAAGATTAACAAAATATCACAATGTATTTTATGTTTTGTGATTATTCAAGTGACATATTTTTCTATTTGGGAATGTTATTTTATTAATAGAAACTTTCGCAAATAGTTATTATAATAAATCTAATTATATTTTATACTTATAGTTTGCATATTTACGGGTTATAGCCATAGTTTAAGCTGAATCATTTATATAATTTACAAATTTGTAAAATTCACAGGTTTGTATAATACATGGGTACATTTATATAATTAAGTTTTTTTGTATAAACTCAAAATAACAAATTTATACAATTACAAACATTAGAAGTGTAAACAGTTATACAAATTATATTATATAAACTTCGAATTATACAAAAGTTATACAAATTTTGAATTATACAAACGTGTGAATTATACAAAACTAAACAAACAGAGTTGCATAATTATAGTCAAAGTAGATCGTGAATTGTAATTAAGGCAAACTATAATTATATTTACTAATTAACTAGTATATGTTTATTTATACGCATAATTTTTCCTTAACATGTAGTTCTACATAAGGTGTACACATGTTTTACTTTGTATTGTATTAGAGGTGACCCAAAGAAGTTATTTTTGAGAAACCCCAACCTCAAAAGAAAACGTACTTCAATTTTTCAATGTTCATTCACGCAAAATTTTAAAGGGTAATTTACATAATTTTTACTAGTTTAAGAGTTAATTACTTAAATACATGTTAGTGAGCAATATTATAAATATTCTTACCAATTTTTTGGTGCATGTGGATACATGTATCTCGAGATATGTGATGTTAAAATTAGGTGTAATTTTTTTCTAGATACATACATTTGGATATAGACCAATCTCGCTCGCCCTTCCTCACATCTTACTCGTGACCCTCATATCTCACTCGTATATCTGGTATCCAAATATATTCAAATCACACTAGATATATGTATATAGTTTTTACCTAGTGTAATTTGTATGTATCTTACTTGAAATTTGATAAAAATTTATTAAATAATAAGATAGAATGTAGTTATTTCAAATCATAGGAAGAATTAGTATATATCGTAAGAATGTTAGTGTAATTAGCTCATTTCTCCAAATTTAAAAGGTTTTGTGATGGATTAAAGTATATGTTACATAAATCAAGTGGAAAAAAAAATTTTCTTCTATCGTCTCGTATTAGTTGATCATCTTACTAAAACTAATTGTCTCATATTAGTTGTCCACCTTTGATTAAATCAAGAAAATATTAATTAAATTTTTATATATTACCATTTCAGTTAAATTCTTTTGAATGTGTTAGCACTTGTTTATAAAATTTCCAAAAACTTTTCTAAGGAGTAACTTAACAAAATTATTTTCTTATTTATAACTAAAATAATAATGAACCAAAGAAGTATACTTTTGTTGAAAACTAGCTATTCCTTTTGTCAAGGGGAATTATTATTATGAATTATATTGAACAAGATATTGCAATAATATTTGAAGTTATTTAAAGGGGAAAATATAAATATATATATTCTGAAATAATTCGAACAAGTCGACTCCACGTTCCAGATTTGATTAGTTGAAATGTGAAGTTAATTTATTAGTTATTTAATGTATTTTTCCTTTTTTAAATGATAATGATCTCTCTTTTCTTCCCCTTTGAATATTAAGATGATAAAATCCACGTGCGCTTATCTTAATTGAGATGTGCAACACACATCATCAAAGTTATCTACTACTTCCAATTTTGTCTTATTTGGCAAATACTTAGGGATTGGTATACTAGGGGTAAAAATAATTATAATAATAATATAAAATAGAATATAAACATATTTTATTTTGATTTTGATAAAAAATATTTACTAATTTTTAAAAAGTATTTATTTCATCATTTATATTATTGTAATCACATAAATAATTTTGTATACATGATAGAAATAATTTTATTAATCTCTTTCGCATATCAAACGGTTCCTTAATCCACATTTGATTTGGTGCATTAAGAAAAGCTATGTCTTTAACAATATTTATCTATGAATTAATAATCTCTGTATTGTTAATATTATAATTTACTATATATTTGTTTTCTATGCTATGATATTGAAATAGTTAATAGAACATATGCATTAGTTATATGGTTGCAACAAATTTTTATAGCGTTTCAAAATTAACTGAAATCAAAATAAATAAATAAAAACTTGATTTTTATTAATGAATTTTGTGAGTGCAATTCTGTTGTTTTCTTGATTCTTCTCTACTAAACTTCTCGTGATTTGAGGACGGAAAACAACGTATTTTTAAAATGTAGGATGATGTAAATCTCTTTGAGATGTAAAACTCCTCGAAGGAGGCAAAATTGACATGAGTAGTTTCGTGTACGTAGAAGGTAGCGAAAGAGGCAAAATTGGCATGAGTACGTAGTTTTGCATGCGCAGATGAGGAAGTAGAAGACAACGAAATGCGGCAAAATTGGCGTGAATAGTTTTACGTTCAATTATTATTAAAAAAAGAAGATTATAAATGTAAGAGAGTATGAGCGTGTAAATAGTTTCACTTTTTAGGGTAAAAAAATGATTTTTCCCGAAAAAATTAAGATACCTCCCTAAATATTTTGAGCAATTGACACTTTCCCTTCTTATTCTCAATCGAATGATTCATATATTTATTTTACCTTCTAAATTTATCAGTTTTTAAACTTTTTTGTTTTACTTTTTTTGAGATTACAATATTTTTTTCTCTTGTTAATCTATATTGTGAACTTATATCTATGGAATAAATAAATGTTGTTTAAGAAGTAATTATGTGAAAACAGTTTCAAGCATAATATAATCTTGACTTTTTTTTTCTTCAAAAAAAGACATTGCATGAGATTTGTTAGAGGGGGATTTGGGGTGGGGGTGGGTATACAATTATTGAAAATTGATAAAGATGTTTAATTTTAAAATGAAATTGAATTAGAAATTGATTTTCACCCATAAACATTTCTCCAACTTTTATTGTCAAAGAATATATATTTCAATTGTTTAATAGCTCATGACTCATGACTAAAATAGATCAGAATTGTAAAATGTTTTAATTCACATTTTATATCGCACATAAAGTATGCGTCATATATAAAAAAAAAAAATCATTTGTATGAGTGGTTATGTTATAACTCAGTTGTTTATAAGGAACAAATTAATTAAATATTCTTTTGTTACTTTAATTTGATGCCTTCTAAATTAATTATAAATAAGTTCCATTGTATTTGTAGTGTCTCTTGTATTTATTTTTTACAAAAATAAAAAGGATAAAAGAAATATTGTTAACATATCATAAATAATTTTAAAATGCTTTTGTTTCATCTATCAAATCAATATTTTTTGTTAAATCTAAACATGTCTTTATTAACAATAAAACAATAAGGCAATGGTGACATGAATTACGACTCTTTTTTTTTTCTTCATTAATTTAATATATTCCTTACTTCTTTTTTTCCTCCCTTTTTGTTCATGTGATGTTTTATTACTATTTTTCATCATAATTAATTTTGGCTCCTTTAATTTTTGAGTTTTTTTTTTTAAAAAATAATCAGTTCATTTATTTCTTATTCCTTTTCTAAAATTCTCTCCATGATCTAGTTTTATTCTTTATCTTTTTTCTCCTTTAATTTTATCATTCATTTTTTTTCTTAAATCATAATTATTTTTCATTACCATCTGATTAATACTCAATTTTGACCTCTTTTTATTTTTCAATTTTCTTATTCATTAATATTTTTTTCTTAACATTTTCTTCTAATTTTCTGATTCCATTAATTTTTTTGTTCTTTTTCTTTGTTATTATTTTTTTTCCTTATTTTTTGGTGATTTTCATGGGAGAACTGCTCCAATCTCATCAGGGTTTCCATGATACCATCAAAATAAAGAGGATACTTATTATGTAATTAAGTATAAGAAAGAGGTTGGAAACGTTTTAAAGATGCATGGTATCAAGTCGGAACTCTTATGAGTTAGAGTTGTGTTTATTGAAGACATCTCATAGATACGTTTAATATTTATTATCAAACTATTTTAATCAATTGCTCTATTGTCACATCATTCGTCTACCTATTCAAAATCAATATTACCCCATACAAATACAAACTATGTCTTAATTTATTTTTAAAAAATTCAAATAAACTGTTTTCTTTTTAAAAAAATAAAAATAAAATTGTCACATTAACCTTCTCAAAGAACTTTCGAAGATGAGCTTTGGAGAAAGCCATCTTCATCTCTGTAATTTGATTATTTCATCTCGAGATTGTTATCCCATGTTAGATATGATATATATATATATATATATAAATATTAATCTACCAAAACAATGATACAAATAATCTTGAAATCAATTATATTTAAATAGTTTCTTTGAAAATAATCTCATGTTTAACCTAAGATTGTTATCCTAATCCTAGTAACAACTAACCCTTTATGGTGCTTATATGGCTATAATAAAAGTTAAATTATATAGAAAAAGATATATAGTATCATTGTTTAAGTTATAATCATGTTAGTGATATTATTACTATTGCTTCCATAAATATTCAACTATATATTATCATAATTTAATTTAAGCAGCTAGCTGTGCATTGAATATCCACAATTTGACAGTTCAAAACTTTAATGGTGGATACGCAACAAGCACCTTTTTCTAACCACTCTATTTTTAGGCCACACTAATTATTTGCCAAACGCAATTAATGTTTTTAATTCTATTTTAAAGAAAATGGTATAGCTAACACGTTGCCAACGAAACCAAATCTTTCAAGTATATTAACTTGGTTTTATAAATAATTTTTTCTAATAGAAGTGCTAAACATGTTACTAAAAAATGTACCATCTCGAACGTGTTTTTTAATCAAAAAATAAATAAATTAAGTTGAACGATTCTTTGAGGAGATAATGGCGAATGACAAAAAGTAAATAAGTGGAGAATGAGTTGCAAATTTTTATTTTAAGATGTAGAAAAGATATCATCTCGAACGTGTTTTATACTAATTAGGATAATATTGTCTTATAAAAAATAGTAATATTATATCAAATTTATAGATATGAGTTGTGTTTCATTTTTTTTTTAATAATAAAAAAAGGAAAAAATATTTTTAAAAAAGTATGAACAAGCATATTTTGGAACACCGTCTGTACTACTTCACAGAATTTTCAAGAAATATTTAAAAATCTGTGATTGGACACTGTATGGGGTCAGTTGGATAATAAATAAATTATTTATGTACAAATTTTATATAACTTATACGATATTTTGTAAGTAAATAAAAAATAAATTACTTGTGCATAAAATCAATATCGTGTTTGGTTAACAATTTTGAAAATCGCACAAATAATACATATATAAGTTATACAAAAATATATATATTATTTTATGTATAATAAAAAATGAAATTACTAATACATATACAGCTAATTCTTATATAATAAAGAACATATATAAAATAATCTTAAAATATTACACCATAATTATAACATGTGTCCAAATATCTTTTGTTAATCTAAATACTCAACCCTCTTACCTCTCTAGAGCGAATAAGAATTTCTTTCACATTTTTCTCCCAAATCTCTCAGGCATAAGAGAAATGTCAAAACTTCAAGATGATTTTATTCGGTACATTTTTGTGTAAATGCCGCAACAAAAGAATAGGGTTATTTTAGTAATTTTTCATGCGTAATGGTGGTTCAAAATTATCAGAACACACTATAATAACGTTTATAATAATGTCATATCCCTCGGTTAATGTCACAATCCAGACCGTCGTGATTGACACCTACATTAACTCTACGGTGGGAAAACTATTACTACAACCCAAACAAGCAACTAAACCAAAAACTAAGGAATATTAAGAAAGCATATTTAAATAACTAAATTATTTATAATTAATGAGTTCTCATAAACTCCGAAAGTTTAATAAAACAATACAATCCCAGAACCTGAAAGTCAATGTACTAAAACTCTAACAACGACAAGTTTAAGAACAAAAGGTACAACCCCAAAACTAAACAACAACCTTAGACAAATAGACTGAGTCCGAAGAGAGTGGACTTAAACAAAAGAGATCCCTGGAAGCCTAAAAGAACTGGTTCACCCTTGAATCTGGTAACGCTCAATAATCACAAACCGAGGTCTATCAGTAGCCGCTTGAAGATGCGCTGTACAACAAAAATAAGAGTAAGTGCAGTATCAGTACACAACTACCGCGTACTGGTAGGATCACGCGACTATCCCATTAAGTGAAACTTATATAAGTAATTGTAACAACATAATCACGCAATATATCGAACATATACAATATTGAATATCACATGCTTCAACAATTTCACATTTATCAATTATCACAATTATGTCAAGTAGTTGGTCCTTTCATGGAACCCAATTCAATGATCCTCTCATGGAACCCAAACCCAAACTGTTAGTGCATTGGAATGCGCGTGGTACCCGATCCAAAGTTAGCTTGCCGAAACGTGGCAATTCGATCCCATTTTTATGCCGGAACGTGGTAACCAATCCCAGTTAGCTTGCCGAAACGTGGCAATTCGATCCCATTTTTATGCCGAAATGTGGCAACCGATGCCAATTAGCTTGTCGGAACGTGGCAATCCGATCCACAAACACACACCACAATCACAATCACAATCACAAGTATATTCTCAATAATCATATAATCAAGAAGTGATTCATGACATATAGTTATTTGTTCATACTCTTTTACAATTAGTGTGATCAATAATGCATCATTCACATACATGCATCATGAAGCAAGAACAAACATATATCACACAATTATGAAATCACAATCATCGCCTACCTTGAATCCAAGCTTGAATCCCCTAAGAAACTTGAATCTTCCCTTTCCGAATTCTTTCCGCTTGTTCTAGGTCTACAACCAATTAATATACGCAAGGATCAACAATCAAAGGTCTAATTATCCGGATTATAACAAACCCAATAACTCTAGACCAACCCAAGATCCTAATACCCAATTTAGGGCTTTTTTCAATTATAATTCTCATATCAAAACTCTTCCCCATTGATAATAACCCAAAAAATAGGTTTTACGGATCAAAAATCGGTTTTGGGAGTTAAAATATTACCTTTAGCCTCAAGAATGGTGAAAAACTTCAAGAACTCGTTTGGGGTCGCCTCCTTAGCTCTAAAAATCAAAAGTGTCAAATAAGGTCGTTTAGAAATTTATTAACGACTTTAAGTCGCGTCTAGCCCGCCACGGCGGACCCATCCCGCTATAGCGAACCTGCTATGGCGCCCAAAATCCCGCCGCAGCTGCCTCAATGGAGACAGAATGTACCCGTTCACGCTAAGATCATTTCCAAGCGTCCTACTTGCCCAAATTCGATTCCGTAAAGTCGTACGGGATTCTTATCGTCTTAGCTATCCACTCACATAATCAAATTCACAACTAGATCTCTCATTCATTACTAAATTTCCCTACACCTTAATGACTCCAATTTTGTCCAAATCTGAACTAAGCTAGATTGAAAAATTCCAAGTTACTACAAAAAATTTTTCTAGCCCCAATTCATTCTTCGCTAGCTTTTTCCTAACGACGGAATCAGGTCGTTACATAATATAATTTTTGTTGTTGTATAGAGTGGTTAAAACCATCATAACTGTAAAAATTTAGAAAATTAATTAAATTTCGATGGTTTTAAATAGTCATAGTGTGTACTTTGTGATTGTAGGATTTTGTTGCAATAAATAAACTTTTTTATTTTATAAATCCATATATACAGTATATACAATTTATTGCACTCATTTGACCTCCCTGTAACACTAGTAATTTTAACCTAACATAAAAATCAAATGAATAAAGTATTCATCATATATATAAAAAAAAAAAAGAACTTCAAAATACTTAAGTTTTACAGTATTATTGAATGCTTCAAAATTGTCTAAAGGGCTATTAGGATATACAGAATGCCTCGGGTCTATATAGAAAAGAAAAAACTTTCTAATTGCATAAATATTTCTATCATATTTTTTTATTATTATTTTGAAATAATTATATATTGTCTTATTGTTGAGATTTTAGTTCCTTAATCTTTAATTTCAATAGAGAAATGCAGAGAAAATGAAGGTGAAGAAGTAAAGAAGAGGAACCGTGAACTTATCGAAGTGGTTCAAAATACACAAGTGGTAACAAGGAGACTGAGCCTCGACATTTTTTGACAGCAGAAAAAACTTACATAAATATAATATATTCAATTTTTTTTATCATTTATAGCAATAATATTTTTTTTTCATTTAATCACTTTTAATATATTTATAATACAGTTTTAATACAGGTTACGAAGAACAGTTTATTATTCACATATAATACAAATTTTATTGATGAATAATACATTTATCACATATTTTAATACACTTATAATTCAATGTGTCAATTTCTTACCAAATAAATATAACATATTTATAAAAACAATTATAATACATATATATTGCATACATAATTTACCTTTAATACATATTGCCGATTTAATTTTAAATTACTATATATTGCTATAAATAATTAAAAAAATATTATCGTTAAAATTAATTATTATTTATTTAAATGTACCAATCGAAGTAATTTTTCCAAGGAGAAATACCAACTTCAGTATAAGCACAGAGAAATGATGAAGTCGATAAAAGATTTGGCCCGTCTATATATCAGATACCTAGAAAATATATTAGTTAGATTACCTATTTTATCATTTTCTTTAGATATTTGTGAAAAACAAAGTTTGTTATAGAGTACTTAGCTATTAGAAGCATGACACATGTATATTTAGGACACCTGTTTTGGATTAGAAATAAATACACATGAAAATTTCCCAATATTGTTTCTAATAGTTACTAATTAATAGTTTCATATACATTAGACACTATAACAAAAATAACTTTTAGCGGCATTAAATATTGACATTAATAAAGAGTACTAAAATATTTATCGGCATTTGTTAAGTGTCATTAGAACCAATGTCGCTAAAGGCTTTAGGGACATATACAAAGAATGTCAATTGCCGCTAAAATTAAATAATTAGCGGCAATTAAAAACTAATTGCCGCTAAAAATCATTTTTGTTGTAGTGAGAGGTACATACACTCATATATATATGTATTTTGCTATCAGGTATATTCTAAAATATAATACATAAAGAGGGAGGCGTGCGAGATAGGAAAGAGGCGGGTGAGAGAGTCATTGTATCCCATATAATTGTAAATCACTCTAGATACATGCATTCGAGATACTAGATACATTCTGAAATACAAATACAAGGGGAGAGGGGCGAGCGAGAGATGAATGAGACCGAGTGGGAGAGTTTGTGTATTCTAGATACGTGTGAATCTTACCTGAAATAAATTACACCTAATTTTTACCTCATTTATTTGAAATACATGTATCTAAACACCCCGGCTATATGTATATGGGATCAAAATCAGACATAAGTGGTAATTTTAAAAACTCACAGAAAGACACACTATTACGTAGTAAAATTTGTGTTGTTTGCCCTATACAAAATGCTTAAGGGCTATTAAATCCAGATGTTACCTTTCAATATACAAATTCTTATGTAGATTTTAGTATAAGCTACAAAGAGAGGAGAGAAAGTGATGGCGGAAAAGGTGAAGGGATTATAGGGTGAGACAATAAACGTGGAAGTAGAATTTAGGGACAGAGATATAGGGTGTGTTTGGTATGAAGGAAAATGTTTTCCTATAAAATATTTCTTGGAAAACAAGTAGATTTTGGACTTATTTTCTCATGTTTGGTTGGTGAGTAGAAAATATTTTCCAGAAATGATTTTTAGTGTTTGATTCATGAATGAAAAATGTTTTTTGAGAAACATCTTTTATTTTTATTAGAGTAGAAAATAATTTATAAAATTGAATTTTTTTTTTAGAACAATTTTTTTTTGGGGTGTGGGGGTGTGGGGAGGGTGGGTGTGCATGGGATAGGTGAAAAAATAAAAATTTGAAGTTGAAAATATTTTTTAAAAATAAAGTTAATTTTTTTTGGGATTAGGGGGGGGGGGGGGGGCTGGTAGGGGGATTGGCAGGGGTTAGGTCAAAAAAATAAAATTTTTTAAAAAATTTTTAATTTTTTTTGGGGGGGTGGGGGTGGGCTGGTAGGGTGGGCTGGCGGGGGGGGGGGGAGAGAGTAGGAGTTTTAAAATAAAAATATTTTTAAAAATGAACACAAATTTTTTTGGGAGGGGGTGGGGGGCTGGCCGGTGCTGGGTGGGTGGGGTGGGGTGGGGTGGGGGTCAGGGATCGGGTGAAGAAAAATTTTGAAATTGAAAATATTTTAAAAATTGATGTTTTTGCCAAAAAAAATGTAATTTGAAGTTGGAGAAGAGTTTTGGAAAATGTTTTCCTTAGTTTTTGAAGGGAAGTCATTTTCCTTAATTTTGAGGAAAATGAGTTGATTTGAAAAATATTTTCCAAGACTTTTGTTCCAACCAAACATGAGAAAATTGGAAAAACATTTTCCAGAAAATGTTTTCCTTCATACCAAACACACTCATAATTTATCCCTTTTCTAATTAAAAATTAAAGAAAAATACATAAACTTATAATTTAAGATTTTATAATCTTTCAAAATTTCATATCATTTAATTTATTTATTTTTTTACAAAGATCTACTTTTTGTTACATGCCTATTCCCTCTTGGATACATCCTTTCCATTATGAATCATGTTGATAATTATGTATCCGACAACAAAGGAATGTATCGATACAATAACATATTATAGACCAATGTATCGGATAGATGAAGAATGTATCCGACATAAAAAAATCAGTAGAGACTAATGTATTCGATAATAGAGGAATGTATTTGACGGTTAAGTACTAAACCATTTGCAATGTACTAAACAACTAAAGAATGTATCCGAGAATAATTAAAAAAAAATTATAAATGAAAAAACTTTCGACATAAAATATAATTTGCCTCAAATGTATGAGATTTCTTTAAATTATCCAATAAAAATATCAATTGGGCCAATAACTTGTAGTTGGAATATTTTTTGTCAATAGGCGAAGATATATGTAGTTGGAATATTTTTTGTTAAAATTTTGGATTACTTGTTCAATCTAAACTTTTTATCGACCAATTCCCTTTAATAGTAGTACGTATGAAAATAATTATCCTTGTACATATTTTTGTGTCCAACTCCCATATTTCCATGTCGATGTTCATATTATTTGGGCAACTTTCACATATAACAAATATAAAATTCATATTTGTATACTATAACAAAGTTTGTATAATTGCGCTTCATAGCAAACATATATGTATAATTCGCTAAACATATACAATTGAAGCGAATTGTATAAAACGAAGTGTATAAAAAGAGAAAGAGACTTGGGAGAGAATTGTATAAAACGAAGTGTATAATTATAAGTGTATAACGATTATATACAATTTGAATTTGTATAGAATGAGAAAGAGAGAAAGGCAAAAGAGACTTGGGTAGGGAATATACAATTGAATCGAATTATATAAAATGAGAAAGAGAGAAATTATATACAATTTGAATTTGTATAAAACGAAAAAGAGAGAAAGGCAAAAGAAACTGGGCAGGAGAGTATTTTTATTGTATAATTATAAGTGAATAGGACGAAGATATATGTATTTACAAGTGTATATACAATTTTCTCTTGCTTTATACAAACAGAAACACAATTTATACAATTCCTTTCTGTTTGTATAAGCGATAGAGGCGAGAGTGGCGAGCGAGATCTGGGAGAATGGAGAGCGAGATCTGAGAGAGGGGGACAAAAAATATATATATACAATATTTTCTCGCTTTATGCAAATAGAAACATATTTTATACACTTGTGTTTGTATAAAAGTGAGAGGAAGCGAGCGAGCGATGGAGCGAGAGAGGAGAGTGGCGAGCGAGAGTTTGAGGGAGAAAGGTGATTGACAAACAGTTTGCTACGTGGCACAATTAAATCAAAGGGTGATTATAACATTTAATTTGATTTATTAGTTTGTCATTATATACAATTTTCCATATTATTTTTACACCTTTTTTCATTCTTTCTTTTATCTTTCACTCATTTTTTCTTTAATTATTTTGGGGATTTTTGTGTAAATATACTACCAGCCAAAAAAAAAAAGAAGGATAAATTACTTAAGAAGACATATTTTACTATCATATATATATACTATTATTATCTATACTTTAAAAAATATTATGTATCTTACCATTAATTAAGAGTTCTTTATCATATATTTAGAAAGATACACTTATATCCATGTTTTTTGCTACCACATACACTAAATTTGGGAGATAGGCTAGTGAGATGGGGAGGGGGACGAACAATATTTTGTTATGTATTTTAGATACATGTAATTCACACTAGATATATATATCTGGTGTGATTCACATGTATGTGGGATACCATATATATAAGAGAGTGGCGAGCGAGACGGGAAAGAGTCGAGGAAGATTTGTTATGTCTCAGTTACACCAATTAATGACTGCATGTATATATAATGTATCTATATGGTATTAATAATGTATAACTATGTACATAGATGTATATGTACATGTATATTCATATACGTTGCTATGCAATATCAATACATTGTTGCAGTTCATCTTTCTCAGTGAGGTGGATTTTTTCCAATTTCGACCAGCTCAAATCTCCTCTAAGCATGTCCAAATCTTAGTCACAAGATCCTCTCGATGTTTCAGGTCTTTTGATATATTATTCACTCAAAATGATTCACGTATGCTTCAAGTAAAGTTTCATAAATTAAAAAAATGACCTAGTTGTAAAAGTATAATACTACACGGTACTGTATACTAATGCAATACATTATATACTATTGAATTAAATAATATAAACTAAATTGATATGTAATATAACATAAAATGGTATACAATATTCAGTATATCTTCCTCACTCATTTTCAATCTCAAATTTGAACTCACATTCTTCACTACTTCAATAATGGAGGATTCAGATTCTCAAGCTCAACTGCCCTTTTGGCCATACGATATGGTATCATGATATGGAATCATGAGAAGAAATTAAAGCTTTGTTTGGACATGCGATATGAAATTTTGGTGTTGTATATTTTCTCATAAACATAGAAATCCCATAAGTTCTAAAACTATTAAAATAGCCCAGTTGTTTATTCAATATTATCAAATAAACAAAAAATCATAAAATCGTATAATAAATTATTACAAAGTTATTTGTTCTCCACTTAAGTAATTGTTTCATCAATATATTTGAGTAAAAATGGAACACCTTTCACGGACTCTTCAAGATTTTATTACTCAATAATCGTAAAGTGTGAGTTAAAGTGACTATATGTTAGTGAGAATAATAAATTTTAAGTCGGTGATAATAATAAATTTTAAAAAGTAATGATATGATTATAAATTTTATTTACATGTGAAATAATGGTTAGTAGAGATAAATGCGGGGTTGTTTTAACAAAATATAAACTCGTGGATTAATTTTTGTATTAAATAACTCAAATCATGATATGGTATTCACATATAATTCCATATCATGGTTTTCGGAGAACATGGTATCACATCTCATGATATGGAATCATGAGATGGAATCAGCATAAAATCGCATGTCCAAACGTTAATTCCATCTTACGATATCATATCGTGATATGGTATACATGGCCAAACGCCTACTAAATAATAGTGGCTAATAATAGTTCATAGGATTCCCAGATAATAGTTTTCATATTTGGATTTTTGATATCTCCGAATTCAAAGCTCCTTCATAGTTGATCGATAGCCATCTTTTTCAGTAGTAGCCAATTGATTTAGGTAATAAAGTGAATAATGGGAAAATCACAAGGCAAGCATGTGGTATATATCTACGAACAAAATGATTACAATTTAAAATATTATAATTTGTAACTATACGTAGCGTTTTATAATAAATTTCTCTCTCTTCTCTCCTCGCACTACCCCCTCCCCCCCTCCCTCTCTCTCTCCAGCCCAAAGAGCTGCATCCCAAAAAACATTCTCCATAAATATGACAATTATACTTTTATTATATATCAACTATATACATATTTTGTATCAATTGTATTATGAAAATTCGAATTCTATCAATTATATACGTCAACACAAATATATTTGTATTTGTATCAACTGTATTTGTATTATGTGTCAATTGTATTTGTGATACAACATATAATATGTATGCATCCTTTCTAGATGTTGCTCACATCTCTCCTCCTAAAATGAATATTGTATTCATTTTGATACAAATCAGTTGTATAACTTGTATTTGTGATACAACCTGATACAACATATATTCAACCTATCTCACATGTATCCCTTCTCTCTCAAATCTGGCTCGCCTCTCTCCTCCCTCTCCTAATCTTGCTCGCTCTCTTTCCCTCCTAACATATAGTTATAATTTGTAATCAAGCAAAGTATAGCTATAGATCTTTTATTTAAATCTAAACTATAAATAATTAGGATGAACAATATATATTTGGTCCACAATTTCGGCCTTCAAACTAACCAACAATGGGAAGTCCAAAATATTTTCTTTAAGAAATCAGTAGTAAGCTCAATGTATAGCCCAAGTAATAAATGTGAAATCACAAATAGTTCTACTTCTTCGTGAGATCAAATTGTAAAAGTATACAATTTGTTGCGATAGTATACTGCAAAAATTGAGAAGATGATTAAGCACTACATTTTTATTTTTTGGAATCTTGTGATGAAAATTTTGAACTAAATTGTAGTTGGATTGTTTTTGTCACTAGGTGAACTAAATTGCGTTTAGGTAAAAAAAACAAACAAACTTGGATTATTTATTTAATCCTCACCATTTATCGATCAATGCCCTCTAATAATAGTGCTTATGAAAATAATTATCCTGATACCTATTTTTATGTCAACTCCCATATTTCCATGTCAATGTCATGTTGTTTTTGAATACTATTTTTCACTTTTTGTTCTTTCTTTCTCTTTTCAATCATTTTATTGTATAAATAATGTATAACTATGTACTGAGAAATATGTTCGTTTATATACAGTATTATACAATAATCAATGCATTGCTACAACTCATCTTTCTCAATGAGGTTAAAAATGCCAGGTTAAATCTCACCTAAATAGTCTCAAATTTTAGATAAGAGCTCCTTTCGATTTTTCCAATCTTACGATATACCATTCATTCAAAACAAGTTTGTATACAATAAATCGAATTTTCAGAATTTTGAAATATGACCTAGTTGTAAAAGTATAATATTACATATACTGTATATTTTTGCAGTATACTATCGCAACAAAGGGTCTACTATTGAATTAAATAATATAAACTAAATGCACATATAATATACACAAAATGGTATACATCAATATATTGTATATACTAATTTTCAAGTTCAAATTTGAACTCATATTCTTCCCTAGTTCAATAATGGAGGATTCATATCTTTCATAGTGGATCGGACAGCCAATTGATTTTAACAAAATAAATAATCAGTATGGACAATATTTGGTCTACAATTTCGGCCTTCAAAAAACTAACCTACATTGAAAAGTTCGAGATATTTTCTTCAAAAATTAGTAGCCCAAATGATCAATAGCACAATGAATTCGATTTCAAATACTTTAAAGGAGTTCAAAATTTTATATAATTTGCAACTTGCAATTCCATGTGAGATCACAATTAGTTCTACTTCTTTGTTCTTTCTAGAATGTGTAGATCAAAACCGTTGTCGGTAGTTGAGAAGATCGTGAAAATTCTGAATCCTCCGTGACATAACGGAAGTTCTTCTTTTCTTTTATAATTTATACATGACCTCTAATATGAAGTCAAGTATATATGAAAGTAATACTTTTTGAGTCATGATAGTAAGAACATGTTTGGATTGACTCAGAAAATAGCTTTTAAGTCAGAAAATAAAAAAATATGGGGAGATTTTTTTTTTGGTTTTAACTCTTTTAAAATTTAGTTGAAACTTATTTTTAATCTTGTCAAACACGTTCAAAATCTAAAAATAACTTTAAATGGGTAGATTAACCTATTTTTAAGCCATCCTAACATACTATAGTGACTAGAAGTGTTGTAGGCAAGAATCAAGAATGGGAATGGTTGACCGATTCAAACATAAAATCAAAGTTGTTATATTTCCGTTCAAAAACCATTTTTGGTCAAATAATTTGTGTTACACCAACGTGTAAATTTCTTGAAGGGGAAAAGAAAGAATAAAGAGAGAAGTATCAAAAGTCACTCCTAACTTGGGTGTAAATCATTAGTTTCATTCTTAAATTATATATAACATTAAAAATACCTATTTACTTGACTAATTGAAGCTAAATATACCCCCGATTTGCAACATTAGTGAAATACACTCTATATTCTCGTCAAGTTTGGGTGTTTTCAACACTTATCTCGATTTTTTTTAAGAACTCAATGCTCCTTCAAGAGTTTAAGACTCACTTGCTATGTCATGTTGCATATCGGGAGTGTATCAGAGGTGTATCTAAGTTTAGTTAGTCAAGTAGAAGGATGTTTTTAAGGCTATCAATAGTTCAGAGATGTAACTGATAATTTGCATCAAATTTAAAAGTGTTTTTTTAATACTTCTCTCAGAGATTAGAGAATAAATGAAAAATAAAACAAGAGATGGAGAAGAAAGAATCCTAACTTGTTGGAATATAGTAAACGTGGAATAAGGGACTTGACTAGTAACTACCTTACATAATTTTGGACCTCACAATATTATACTAGCTAGTAAGACCTAGCTAGAATAAGAAGAAGAAAGAAAATATTTTAATATAATGTTATTTCCATTTTGAACTAAGTTCTATGGTCCCTTTTCTTTTTGGATGAAAATGTAATACCTATTTTAAGTAAAAAGTAGGAGCATTCTCAAGTTCATCCAAACTCATGTTACAAGTGAAAAATGTGTGCCTTTTTTCCATGGAAAATATTCTTGATGGTAAATTTGGCCTATGTCTTGTCACTCCCTCCTTTTAGCATGTTGATTCTGCCAGCATGTTTTCCTCAATTTGGCTCTCCTTTTTCTTTCTTTTTATTGAACTTCACCTTCTAACATCCACATCCTTATGCCAGGACCAGCACTATTGCAACACAATGTGGTCAATCATCTTTTGCCTAACATTTGAAGCAAATTACATTGAAATAACATGCACAACAAAGGCTTAAACATCCACAAGTGATTCATTTTATGTCGATGGTTTAAAGAAAAATGTCACATTTTTGTATTTGGTAACAGTTTAACTTAAAAAGTATTTATTTTACCCTTTCACCTTGTTTGGGTGGTTGTTACCCGTTGTATTGTATTGTTAGTTTAGATGCAATGTTTGTTTTGATCGTTACTTAAATTTTATGTATTGTATCGTTTAAATTCATCGTTATGTAACGACAAAAAGATGATTTGATGTGATCGCATCGTTATCTTAATACTTTATTCTCATTTTATCTTTAATTATTATTTAATAATCATATTTCATCTTTTATCCTACATTTTCATAATATTTCTATCCCGTACCCGACTTATCTCGTAGGTTTCTCACTCAAATTATGGATGTCTGACATACTGACATTATGTAACGACGAAGAACGATGCAATCTATCACAATGTATTCATTAAAGCAATACAATACAATACAATACAACACAATGTGATACATTATGAAACAATATATAACAACTATCCAGAAAAGTGTTAATGAAATTATTCATAGTAATACAAATGTCATCAACTTATTTTAGGATACAAGTTTTGTAAGTTTTTCTTTCTTAGAGAATATGATCCAGAGGAGCACATATTCTTTCCAAAGTAGGCGTTTGACCAAAGTATTTGAGAGCCTAATTTCAAGTTTTGATTTCAATCAACATTTGTTTATGAAAGTTGTTAAAATTTCAATTTCTTAACTTTAAATCGTGATTTTAAATTTCTAAGTGCTCTAACAAGTAGGATTTGTAGTTTCAATTTGTGATTTCAATTTTATATATATATATATATATATATATATATATATATATATATATAAAGACCTATTATTTTGAACTTTGTAAAAAAAAAGGCTCATGTTTTACTAATGTGAGAGGATTTATAAAAGAACAACTATTATTCTTGATTTATTGAATCAGTAAATCTTTGTAAAAGTATATGTATTTGAAAGTCTAAATAAAAGGAAATAGGCTTAAGTCATTTGTGGCTCCTTAAAGTTGTCTACATAATTCGTTTAAATATCTCAACTAATGTTTATACCTATTGAACACCTATACTCCTTAAATTTGATACATATTTAACATTCTTTTTACAATCAGCCAAAATATGAGATGTGTGTGCTACACTCGCTGTGACATAGCAATATCATGGCAAATTGATGAATTAAATAATGATACGTGACATTTAAATCAAAAAAGTTATTTAAAAAATGATATTTTAAAAATCACTATATATTTTAGCCTATTTAATTAACTAAAAAAATTAAAAAGAATTTTCTAAAAAACCATTCACCTACCCACCCTAAGGCAACCCCACCTTTTTCTCACCGGTGAATCTCAAATGTAATGTTCCCAACACTCCACAAGACAATTCCTCCTCAATCTATTTTTCAAATGTAATTTTTTCTCTCCATCTAGTTTGGAACGAGAAAGATGAATAAGATTTCGGCGGAAAGTTATGAATTTCTATCATCATAGCCGGAAAAATTGGAGTTACACCAAATATTTTTTGAAATTTTATAAGTGATGTCTTTTGGAATAGAGGAATTCTTCATTTATTTTTAACTGGTTATTTTAATTAATTGATGTGATTCTTTATTGTTGGATTATATTGACATAAGTATATGTTGAGATCAAATCTTTAAAAAAAATAAATTTTCGCTAGAAAACAATGATGGTAAGGGGGAGGGAGGGGGGTGGCTAAAGAAAGAGACAGAAGAGAAGGTGGATGGCAATGGGAGCGACGGCGGCGATATCGCCGGAAAAGTGTTACGAAGAAGAAACAGAAATTGGAACAGTGGCTGGGAAGATTTTTTTCTTCTCTTTTTTATTAATTTAGGTATTAAGTTAAAGGAAATAAAAAAAGAAAAAGAAAATATTTTCAGCAAATCTACGCGCTTAAAAGAGAGTGAAACATACGTTTTTGCCATGTCAGCATTTTGTGTCTAATAAGAATGACTTTTCAACAAATTAGGTGTTCAATAGGAACAAAGATAGGTTTAGGTGTTCAAGTGAAATACTCGGACAACTTTAAGAGGCTATATATGACTTAAGCCAAGAAAATAAAATTTAATTTATTAATTCGACATGTTTGGGTATTTTGATATCTTATTTTTTGAACTATGATTTTGCTCACTTAATAAAATTGTACAAGAGTTGGAGAAGCTCATAAATTATGAGGTTTTCAAGTTAATAGTGTTGGGAATAAACTCGTAACAGAAATAATATTTGCGATGATAAAAGCAATAAAAGCGAAATACAACAATACGGTTAATCAACGAGAATAAAAAGAGAAATAATGACACCAAGATTTTACGTGGAAACCCTCCTAAATAAGGGAAAAATCACGACTCGAGAGGAGCAACGAATATCACTATAGTAAGGATTTTTACACTTGTAGGTCTGAGTAAAACTCCAAAGATCACTACACACTCAAAAGAAATAACCCTCTTTTGATTTTTCCACCTCACTACAATATCGCTCGCACTCTCTACTTTTTTTCCTCACAGTTTATTTTCTTCTGTGATGCCTCACTCTTCTTTTCTCTCCTTTGTAATTTTTCTTGTACATTGAGAATGAAGTATTGTCCTCCCTTTTATAGAGAACAAATACACTACCTTCCAAATGTGCTACATAAGAAAAAATAATTTTTTCTTCTTCATAGCTTACCAACTCTTGCCAAACTTTGAAATTGAAGAAAGAACAATTTTTTTCTTTACCAACTTTGAAATTGAAGAAAAAAACAATTTTTTCTTTACCAACTCTGCCAAACTTTAAAATTGGCAGAAAACAATTCAAAGTTTGGTACATGGGGATGGACTCCACAATCTCCCCCTCCAGACCCATTCACCTGAAGGAGGTAGCTCTAGGTTTCTAGCTTGAGTGCATGCCGACAAGTTCTTTGCATAGCTCAAACTTGTCTCTTGATACCACCTTGGTCAGCATATCTGAAGGGTTTTCACTAGTAGGGATCTTCATGACCTGCATAGATCCGTCCTCTATCTTTTCACGAATCCAGTGATATCTCACATCGATATGCTTCGTCCTTGCATGATACATGGTGTTCTTGCTCAAGTCTATTGCACTCTGACTGTCACAATAGACGACATACTCCTTCTGATGCAATCCAAGTTCTTGAAGAAATCGTTTCAGCCATACCATCTCTTTGCCAGCTTCAGTAGCTGCAATATATTCTGCCTCAGTTGTAGAGAGTGCGACACACTTCTGCAACTTTGACTGCCATGATATAGCTCCCCCTGAAAATGTAAACAAATATCCAGTAGTGGATTTTCTATTATCGAGGTCACCTGCCATATCAGCATCTGTATAGCCCTTCAAGATTGGATCAGATCCTTCAAAACACAAGCAGTCTCTTGTGGTACCTCTTAGGTACCTGAGTATCCACTTAACTGCCTCCCAATGTTCTTTTCTAGGATTTTGAAGGATTCTGCTAACAACACCAACTGCATGAGCAATATCAGGTCTTGTACACACCATTGCATACATCAAACTCCCCACTGCTGAAGAATAAGAAACTTTGTTCATTCCCTCTTTCTCCTCTTTTGTTGTAGGACACATCTGTTTGCTCAACTTCAGATGACTCGCAAGAGGCGTGCTAACAGGTTTAGCACTCTTCATGTTGAAGCGTTCTAGTACACGTTCAATGTACTTCTCTTGAGATAGCCACAACTTTCTTTTTGTTCGTTCTCGAACAATCTTCATCCCTAGAATTTGTTGTGCTGGGCCCAAGTCTTTCATGTCAAATGACTTGGACAAATCTTTCTTCAACTTTGCAATCAGCTCTTTGTCTTGTCCTACAATTAACATGTCATCCACATACAACAATAAAATAATAAAATTATTGTCAGAAAATCTTTTTAAGTATACACATGGATCAGAATAGGTCTTTGTGTACGTTTGACTTTTCATGAAAGAGTCAAACTTTTTGTACCATTGCCTTGGGGCCTGTTTCAACCCATAAAGACTGTTATTCAATTTGCACACCATGTGTTTCTTTCCAGATACTTCAAATCCCTCTGGTTGCTCCATATTAATCTCTTCTTCCAAATCTCCGTGAAGAAATGCATTTTTCACGTCCAATTGCTCCACTTCAAGATCTAGACTAGCTGCTATGCTCAAAATAATTCGAATAGAAGTCATTTTGACAACAGGTGAAAAAATTTCATCAAAATCAATACCTTTCTTTTGTTCGAAGCCTTTTACAACCAATCGAGCTTTGTACCTGACCAACTTGCCATTTCCATCTTTCTTGAGTTTAAAGACCCACTTGCACTTAAGCGGTCTTTTGCCTTTTGGAAGTTCAACTAGCTGGTATGTGCCATTTTTCTGTAGAGATCCCATCTCTTCGTGCATGGCTTTCATCCATTAACTCTTTTCTGGATGAGACAGCACCTCCTTAAGACTTTCTGGCTCACCTTCATCATTGATGAGGACATACTCTGAGGAAGGATATTTGGTTGATTCTACCCTTTGTCTTTCTGATCTCCTCAGAGGTTGAGATTGTTCTTCTTCTTTTGGGTACTCCATTTGCTCAGTATTATCACCAAGTTGCTCCCCCTGCTCAACAATCTCATCAGGTTGCTCTTCATGCTCAGCAACTTCATCGATCGTACTTTCTGCACTTATGGGATGGTTAGAAGAAGAAGGAATGGTAACAAGATTAGGGACTATACCATTCTTTTTCTTGGCCTTCTCAAATAGATCATCAGCAGTTCCAACTTCACTTTCTCGAAAGATTACATCTCTGCTTTTGATGAACTTCTTCTTTACAAGATCCCATAATCTGTACCCGAACTCTTCATCTCCATATCCGATGAATATGCATGGAACTGATTTATCATCTAGCTTGGTTCTCTGCTCCTTCGGTACATGTGTAAAAGCTTTGCAACCGAACACCTTTAGGTGCGAGTAAGACATCTCCTTGTTGGTCCAACTCTCTCCAGAATGTCAAACTCCAACGGAACTGATGGACTACGATTGATAAGATAACACGCTGTCCGAACTGCTTCACCCCAGAATGTCTTGGGTAATTTAGCCATTCTTAGCATGCTTCTCACCTTCTCAACAATGGTGCGATTCATTCTCTCATCTATACCATTGTATTGTGGAGTTCCAGGAACTGTCTTTTCATGTCTGATTCCATGGTTTGAACAGTACTCTTCAAATTCTCTTGAAGTGTACTCACCTCCATTGTCAGTTCGGAGACGTTTTAGCTTCCGATCTGTCTCTCTTTCTACCAGAGCATGAAACTTTTGAAATACTTGAAACACCTGATCTTTGGTTCTCAAGATATAAACCCACAATTTTCGAGAAGCATCATCAATAAAGGTAACAAAGTATTTATTATCTCCTATCGATTATATCTCCATTGGACCACAAACATCAGAATATACCAAATCAAGTATATTCGACTTTCTTTTGGATGATGTCTGAAATGAGCCTCTATGTTGTTTACCAAATAAGCAGTAGTCACAAGGTTTTATCGTTGTACCTTTGGCAAAAGAGATGAGTGATTTTTTGAAAAGAATTTGCAATCCCTTCTCGCTCATATGACCCATTCTTTTATGCCATAAATTTGCAGAATTCTCTTCGTGAGCCGCATTTAATTCACCTTGGCATATTTTTGCATTTGTCCTGTACAACGTGCCACGAGCAACTCTTTTCGCAATCACCAATGCCCCTTTGGTGAGTCTCCATTTTTGATTTGCAAAGTAGTTCTCATATCCATCTCGGTCCAAAGCAACTCCCGAGATCAAGTTCATCCGCAAATCAAGTACGTGGCGCACATCTTTCAACACTAATGTGCATCCAACATTTGTCTTTAAGCAAATGTCTCCGATCCCCGCAATCTTTGAGTAACTAGTGTTACCCATTTTCACATTGCAAAAATCATCGGCTACATATCTGCAAAAAAGATCTCTTACCGGTGTGGCATGGTAAGATGCTGCTGTGTCGACCAACCATTCCGACTCTACACCTGCCAAGTGCATGCATTTTTCTTCCTCATTTATGAGGAGAACAATAGTGTCATTATTTTGCACCATGGCAGTTGTGTTGTCATCATTCTTCTGGCCGCTGCTTTCCCCTTTGCCCCTTTTTAGATTTGGACAATCTCTTTTGAAGTGTCCTGGTTGATCGCAATTATAGCAATTTCTGGCCTTCGATTTTGATCGGACTTTGGACTTTCCACGAGCTCCGGATCTACCATAGTTACTTGAGATCCTTTGGTAACTTCTGCCTCTACTTTCCGTGATGAGAGCCTGTCCGTGATTTTCAGGCCTTTTTCTCATCTTCTCATTAAGCAAAAGGGCTGATGTGACATCCTTCAACTCAATAGAGTCCTTACCATGTAAAATGGTTGTTGCTAAAGTATCGTAGGAAGATGGCAACGAGTTTAGGAGCACTATGGCTTTATCTTCATCCTCGATCTTTACTCCGAGGTTTGCTAGCTGCGTGATTAGTCCATTAAGTACATTTAAATGAGACAAAAAATTTGTACCTTCACCCATATGTAGCGCATATAACTGCTTCTTTAGGTACAATTTATTTGTCAGCGTTTTGGACATGTATAGATTTTATAACTTTGTCCAAATGCCACATGCACTCTCTTCATCGATAATGTTATTAACTATATCATCTGTTAAGTGCAATCTGATTGCACTAGCAGCCTTTTCATCCATTTCTTCCCAATCCCCAAGTTTCATGGATTCGGGCTTTTTGGATTTGCCGCCTAGTGCCTTGTGCAAACCCTGTTGGATGAGCAAGTCTTTCATCCTTGTCTGCCACGTTGAGAAACCGCTATCACCGTTGAATTTTGCTACCTCGTACTTTACTCCTGACATTTTTTTTCCAACTGAGTATAGTACAATAAGCTGCAAAAAATATTTCTGTAAATGAGCAGAACCTGTGCTCTGATACCAATTGTTGGGAATAAACTCGTAACAGAAATAATATTTGCGATGATAAAAGCAATAAAAGCGGAACACAACAATACGGTTAATCAACGAGAATAAAAAGAGAAATAATGACACCAAGATTTTACGTGGAAACCCACCTAAATAAGGGAAAAACCACGACCCGAGAGGAGCAACGAATATCACTATAGTAAGGATTTTTACACTTGTAGGTCTGAGTAAAACCCCAAAGACCACTACACACTCAAAAGAAATAACCCTCTTTTGATTTTTTCACCTCACTACAATATCGCTCGCACTCTTTATTTATTTTCCTCACAGATTATTTTCTTCTGTGATGCCTCACTCTTCTTTTCTCTCCTTTGTAATTTTTCTTGTACATTGAGAATGAAGAATTGTCCTCCCTTTTATAGAGAACAAATACACTACCTTTCAAATGTGTTACATAAGAAAAAATAATTTTTTCTTCTTCATAGCTTACCAACTCTTGCCAAACTTTGAAATTGAAGAAAGAACAATTTTTTCTTTACCAACTCTGCCAAACTTTGAAATTAAAGAAAAAAAAATTTTCTTTACCAATTCTGCCAAACTTTAAAATTGGCAGAAAACAATTCAAAGTTTGGTACATGGGGATGGACCCCACAAATAGGAATATATATATATATATATATTTAAACTTAAAAAATTCAAATTATATGTCCAAACAAAATTTCATTTCAGAGTAACTTAGATTTCAATAAAAAATCTTTTTTTTTTTTCCTTATTCCAGAAGAAGTGAAAAATCTTTGGTTTGGCACTTGGTTTGGCATCTTTCACAGAGAAGGCAACTGATAGGGTTGGCAAAGAGTTCACTTTATACTCTTTCTTCTTCCATTGAAACAATGGGTCCCCATATCTACAAACAATATTCAAGTGGATTACTTATGATTAATTAAGGAACACTTGTTGTCCATTAACTTTTATGGCTAAACTTTATTTTGTTTTCCTAACACTTCTAACTACATATTGGCTGAATATTTGTTGATATATATTGTCCATTCCTTGAAACATTTTAGAGAGTATCAAGATTGAATATATTAATTTTTTTCATGTCATTTGAACTTACAGTTGATTTTTTATTTAATTAATAGCGACTTTTATTTAAGAGATGATAAATTACAATATAAATTTTGCAGATTTCATTGGATAAATTGAAAATGGAATCAATGTGTAATTAGAAATCGATATAAATTTGACTATGCATGTATAGTGCTGGAAGCACTGATTTAAGATAATTATAGTAAAGAGTGGCATCATGACTATTATTTGGGCATACGTCCCTTGTTGAATTTGTGCTTGACATCTATATATGTTGATTTGCACTGCTTCTCTTATTTGTTAGATATGTTTTCGTCACGATTTTCGTTTTCTTTATATATGAAATTGTTGTAGATAGATCGAGGATTTATTAAAAAAAATGATGTTTTTAAAGTATGATGTAGTGATAAGATCTGCATACACTTTATTCTTCTCAAGTCCTAAAAAGATTTGAATCATGACATAAACAATTAAATAAACAAGGAGGTAAAAACAATTTATTTATAATTTATTTATGGAAGCAAAAACGTTCTAGATGAAGACATTTTTTTTTATTCATTTCGTGTATAGGAGTGTCTATAATAATTTTTTGTGGGACTAAGAATGTCATTGTCTCTTCCGTCTAGGCCAAGTTGAATTTTAAAGTTTTATTCTTAGTAAATTTAGTGATTGAAAGTTCTATGACGTTAGTCATACTAACTAGTTTTCATTTTAAATGAGTTGTTGTCTTTTTCCCTTCTTTTGAATGAATTATTTTTTTTAAAAAAAATGTATGGTTAATAACCGAACTAAATCAAACTGATACCAATAACAACCAAATGAAACCTAACCATACATGTCCTCCGATTATATCTTCTAAATCGTCCATATATTATAGTTGGTTTGATTTAATCTTAACAATTTAAAAATTGATTAAATTAATTTAGTTTTGACTTTAGTCAATAACTGATTCAAACTTATGTGAGTTATCATTATAAATATAATATTGTTAAAAAATTAATGTATCAAACAGATTATAAAGACCTCCTAGAAATGTAAATAGGGCAGCATAGGACATAGTGAACTAGGGAAGTCTTTGACACGATTAAATTGTGACCCATCCTATCTTGTTATCCCGCGTTTAATATTTTCTTAAAATTTTGTTCCCCTGCAAAGCCTTGCCCCATCCTACCATGTCATGTTTTTTTGTTTTTTTTGGATATTTCCTCCTTTGATGATGAATTTGACTTTATCATATAATATATTTTATATCCTTTTAGAAATCAAATATGTAGTCTTTACCACTCCTACTCTTCCCTATTGCCATCTCTACATTTGTGGCATCATTTTATCGAGTCCGAAGCCTAAGGGGTAAAAAACATTAATAAAAATTTCAAAAGGGTATATCAATTTTTTTTCTAACCTAAAGGGCGTTAACAGTCATTTTTTTTCCAAAAATCGCTGCCTTAGCAGCGTTTTTGCGGGATACCAAATTTTTATTTACATAGAAATCGCTGGCCCTGGTAGCGATTTAAGTTAAAAAAAAATTATTTTCAAAATCGCTGCTGTTGCAGCGTTATTATTATTTTATTGAAACTTTTGACTTTTTTTTTGAAAAACGCTGCCTTGATAGCGATTTTGTTGAAAAAAACTTTTTTAAAAGAAAATTGGCAGCAATTTTTCAACCAATTGACAACGTTTTTTTAAAAAAAAAAAGGTTTCCACCAAAATTGCTGCCAATTTTCTTAAAAATAAATAAATAAATTAGCATTTGAATGTTAGTAGTTCGTAGAAATTTCAGGAAAAAAAATAATAAAAAAAAGTTTTTCTTCCACCAAGGCAGCGATTTTGTTCTTTTAAAAAAAGTTTTTTCAACAAAATCGCTGCCAAGGCAGTGTTTTCCAAAAAAAAAGTCAAAAATTTCAATAAAATAATAAAAATGCTGCAATAACAATGATTTTGAAAATAATTTTTTTTTAAACGTAAATCGCTGCCAGCCCAGCGATTTCTAGGTAAAAAAAATTTGGTATCCCGCAAAAACGCTGCTAAGGCACTGATTTTTGAAAAAAAAAATGGATTGTTAACGGCGTCAACCAAAATCGCTACTTCAGTAGTGATTTTGCCCTTTTGGTTAGAAAATAAATTCATATACCCTTTTGGAACTTTTATCAATTTTTTTTGCCCTTTAGGCTCTGGTCTCTCATTTACCATCTTCCCTATTACCATCTCTACATTTGTGGCATCATTTTACCATTTTGTAGTTCTTTAGTATCCTATATGAAATAACTTATTTCATCACGATAATATAAATTGTGGGATAAGTAATTTAAAAACTACATAATACTTCCAAGCAACGCAAGATAAAATAATCTTACATTTTCTCCTAAAATTATTATACCTTATATACCTCAGACAAAGCGACTCCTTAGTCATAGTTGATGTTGTAAACTTATCATACTTTTGAACTCTTTATACTAATGCACAAGTGGAATATAATTTAAGAACTTAATCATACACTATCTCTGCACTAGAGGTTATTCAGCCAACCTGAGTGGGGTGGTGGAAGCTCCATGCATCCAATTTTCCCATTACTTCCTAATCAAATGAGATAAGAAAATTCTTTTTTTTTTTCACTATGAAAAGAAGTCCAGTGTCATTTCATTGAATATAATATGGGAAATTGAAATAAGAGTCTAAAAATGATCATGGTTACATTACATCAATCAAAGTACCTTGTAGCCTCCAAGGAACATTGTTTATCAAGTGCACATGCATTTCTACGGGTACATAACTGAAGGAGATGAAGTACATAAACATTTTTTGGACTAATGTCTAAATGAATTAAAAGTAAGT
The DNA here is from genome assembly GCA_016801875.1 of Solanum sitiens. Lineage (NCBI taxonomy): Eukaryota > Viridiplantae > Streptophyta > Magnoliopsida > Solanales > Solanaceae > Solanum > Solanum sitiens. The sequence continues at coordinate 205,763 of JABWTJ010000057.1, read as the reverse complement.
AAATGTAATAATGCCACTCTCTAAGAGAACTTTACTTAACTTGCTCTCTGACTACAATTTTAGTTTTATTTTTTCCTAATAAAAAGGTTATTAGGTAGATTATTTGTAAGCACTGTTTTAACTTTGAAGTACATAGAAAATGCAGTACTGAAAAATGTCCTAATTACGCCTATTGGAATAGATTATTTATTTAATAAATGAAAGGAGGATATTTTAGAACAATTTTTAGTGTTTCAAGGGGAATTTTAAAATCCAATAGTGGAAGAAGGGGCAAATCTGATCATATACAAATAGTAAACAAAATATCTAACCTTTTTTTAAAGTATAAGCATTGTAGTAGTGTAAAGTATTCCTTCATTTGTTTCAATTTATTTGTTCTTTTTTAACTTAATATGAAATTTGCGAAAATAAAAAATTCTTTTGAAATTTGAATCTCATGTAATATAAAAAATTGTCAGAAATTTAAAAAATACTTATATTAAAGATATGCAAATCTTGTGGCCTTCAACATGTAATGTAAAAAATTGTCAGAAAACACAAGAGACATTTGTTTTTAAACGAACTAGAAAAAGACGATAGAATAAACAAAATCAAACAGAGGGTGTACTATAAAACTACACATTTTAAAGAATCCCAATTTCATAAAAAAGATATTACTATCACACCATACATATTTACTTTTTAAAAGTAAATAATCAATAATCATTATCAGTTAGAAATTTAAAGCACAACTCTTCCATGAATAAATACAAAATTACTTTCAGATTACAAATTATTACAAAATAATACAAGTGTGATAACTTTGAGAGATTTAGAATTAAGGCATGAAGATCAACAAAAATTGAAAAGATACACTTGACTTGTCTAGCTATTTAGAAGGATGTTTAAATGATAATCATCCTCACAATGTGCTCAATTAGCAAGAAATAAATACTATGACTCATTATTTGAGTCATTCTCATCTTCATATTCTACTGATGAATTGAACATCTATTATTCATTTGTTATAAAAGAATTTGAGGATTAACAATGCTAATTAGGGAATTTGACACATGATTTTGATAGGAATTGTTGAGGGAATCCCTGTCTAGGACACACAATCAAACGCTTAAAGTGTAAGCCTCACACGGGAGTGTTGGGGCGTTTAGTGTCCCGCCCAGGGGTGAGACCCCCCCAAAAAAAAAACCTTTTAAAACAGAGTTTGTAAGGAACAGAGAGAAATACGAAGTAGCATTTGAATGCAAAACTTCAAATACCCCTTTGCCAACTTTTGGATTTCGTAATTGGTAAAGATTCCACATTCTTGGAATTTTTTTTTTGTCGTAAAGCCCTAGTTGCCACTCTGTCTTAAGAATCTTGCTATATTATTGGAAAGCAACTTGATACCACACCAGAAATACTGTTTTTTTTAGGCTTCTGTTTACATCACAACAAGGAGAACATAATCTGATTGGAACATCAAGTGGGAAATTCACAGTTCAAAAAGTAGTCTATAATAGCAGTGATAATATAAAATAATTTTTCCACTATCAATATAAAAGTTTCAACGATTCAAGTCAAACCATTTGATTAGGTAACATGATGTAGTCCAATTTTACAAGACGTTTGGATATTCCTTTCATGTGCAAGAATCTGGTACAGGAGAAAGAAAGAAAGAGTTGAACAAAATGGTGATGGTCAATTTATTTATCTTTTTAAGCTTGACGATAACGATATTGCCTTTCACAACTTCATCATCATCATGTGAAGAGACCAAATGATGTGGGCAATCTAGTAATAAGAGATTCTTTCCACTAACCTATTCTAAATAGATGATGCTTGCTGTAAATAACAATCATAGTTGCGGTTACAAACCCTAATAAGAGATTAGTGCTATATCTAGTAAGAAAAATATCATGCTCAATGGGTCCTAGAGCCTAGAGGATGGATTATGACACTAAGATCCACAAAATCTCTTTTTTGCTGTTAATTTTGACTTTAATTATCTACAGTTAGTTCATAAAACATAGGTTATTAGTTAATTATGATTAGATAACAATAAACAAGTTTTGTTTTCTCAGGTCAAAAGTGGGAAAAGAATAACTAAAGCAGTTGTGGGACAAGGAACAAAAGCATTGGTCGAATGTCAAAACGTTTGTACAGTAGAGTTAGTTGTTTAAACTTTCAGACATAAGCAACATAGACCCCCATTTGGTGGTTAGTGCTTAACATCGACTCCTACCAAAACGCTAAGTTTCTTTCAGCTTGTTCCACGTCATGGGACATTAAATTGGTGGAAATACAGAAGTGCTCTTATCTTATCTACCATTTGTGTTTGGAAGGAAATATGAAAAGCACTGTCGGTTTTTTGACTACTATCATACAATGCTTGAAACTTAGGGACCAAAATGTGCAACATTTTAGCAGCATAAATGCCACAACTCACCGTATAGGACGGGTACCTATTGGAAATGTTATTATGATAGCAAAAAGAATTAACAGTATCTCTCTTCTTATCTTAGTGAGATTAGGAGGGGGGATGGTGCGTGTAGGGATGGCAAATGGGGCAAGGCGGGGAAAACCCGCAGAAATCTATCCCACCCGGCATAGCAAATCTCTTTCTTATTTTCAACCCGCCCCACCCTGCAAAATTTAATTATTTTTTTACATATATTTTCATTCAAACTACTTTAGTTAGTTGACATCATTATTTATTATAACAACTACAGTGATCATAACATGTTTAATTGAAGCATGAAATATTAAGAAGAAGAAAAATCTAACAGAAATTAATTAATTAGCTACAACCTGATAGACTTTAGAAACTTCGACTGCATAATACAAAACTCTATATAGATCTATTGACATGTATGATCTACCCATAGAAAATGATCAAACACAAACATTCATGAACTGGGTTTTCAAAATATTCATATCAACAACTATTAGCCTAATAAGGGGAAAAAATGAAAGCAAGAAGGTTAGAAAAATTAGAGCTTTAACAGAAAAAAATACATAACAGTACTAAGTAATTATTAGCGGGGAAGCATTACATTAAAATAATGAGCAATTACGACAGGGAAATAGTAAAATAAAAATAAATAAAAGAAGACAACAAACCCACAACCCGCCCCGCATTAGCTTTTCAAAAACATATTTCAACTCCTCCCCCCCCCCCAAACACCCCCGCTCACACGCATCACACCAAGCCCCTCCTGCCCCGCACCCACCCCGCCCATTGCCATCCTAGGTGCCTGAAATGCAATTTGACAACACTATTACGAAAACTGCAATAATTCCATATTGATTAAGTAGTCATTTGCTAGAGGTGTAACTAAACTGCACATGGATGGTTTCATCACAATGTGACAACATTACCTTCAGTTCAAATGACTTAATTACTTAACATTACCTTCAATTCAAATGACTTAATTACTTTTAGTCAATACTACCACACAGACATGGAGACATAGGAGGTTTCTTCTAGAATAACCAGAGTGAAAAGGAAACGGTGAGCTTTATGACCTGAAAGATAGAAACCTTATAAATTGTTCTTTTTCTCAATTCAAATGCACGTTCCTTACTAATTGCTGAGACTTGAAAAAGATAAGAGGTGAAATGTCAGTTATGTACAAGGCAAAGTTGTAGTGAATTGAAAGCATAAGACAGGTACAATAACAAAAGCAAGTATGCACATGTACCCCCAACTAAAGACACCAAAGAGTAAGAGGAAAACAACCTTACACAACAAGAGTCCAAAAATAACTAACTAACCAAAGAGGAGGTAGGTTTTAACACTTCGTTATACGCAGGAGAAGTGGAAACCAAAGTAGGAAGGGATATTGAAAGCATGTACAAATAAGGATATGAAAATTGAAAGAAGACAGTTGTAATAACTTTTCAAGACAAAGGGCGTGCTACAATTTAAAATGGTGTTTGGCCTTGGGATCTTTTGGATACACTAGAATAACCATAGATGTAAACATCGCTAGAAGGTTTTTGCTTAACCTAAAAACACCAACTTGCATGTGAGAAGGGCTCAATCATGGGACCACCACCACTAACATAGTTTTAGATTCCATCATTAGCATGAGAAAAGGCATTACCTAATTCTAATTATCAAAAGTAACAATAATAGTTAGGCCACTTTGTACTCCAATGTACTAAAGGTTGCAACTCACAATAAGAAAATCAGAATACTATGAATAATACCCCGTTCACTTCAGATTTGCTTTAAATAAGACATCCTATACAAATAGAAAAGTAATTATTTCTATGCATTACAAATAGAAAATTCCCATCATTCGACTCAGATTGATCCTAAGTGGTTATGAGAAGTCAATTTAAATGTCTCCTTAGTGGCTTCCTCCCAAAGTAGTAATGAAAATACAGACCTTGAATGCATATGACGGAAGGCCAAAACCCAAGGTACAGTTGTAACCCCTTGAGTAGTTCAACATACAATGCAAAATTGGTAATACATAAAACACAAAGGTAAAAGGATAACAAGAAAGAACTGTCATTAACAAAAAACATACGTGAACCATATTTACAATTCAATACCAAAACATTTTCAGGCCAGAATATATCAGTAACCTAGGTTGCTCGGACTCTCCAAAAATGTTACCACACCCATGTCGGATCCTCCAATAATGCACTACTTTTGGAGGATCCCACATGCTCTTGGCATTTTTGAGTAGTCCGAGCAACATAGTCAGTAATGTAATATTCAAGAATAGTTCTTTAAGAAGGAGAAGTGGATATGTTATTACATTTGCTCTGAAGTGGATATGTTCTTACATACTTGGAAAAAGGACAAACTGTACCACAAAAGTTGGACCAGGAGAGCACACCTTATTACTCAATGTAAATAATATTCACCGTGCTTCATTACATGGCTCAACTCCAGTTCTAAACTTTCAACCACCAGTAACTCAGAAATCCACCACCACCTCCATCCCCTATAAATATCCTTGTTCCTGGACACTCAAGTTAGTGTCTCTCAGTATTTCCTTCCCTCTCTTCCATTCCCACTCTCTATATATATATATATCTCCCTCTCTCTATATCTTTCACAAGTGCACGTGAGTGGGTGGTATTTGTGCATGGATACAGAAGTGCATGCAGAAAAAGAATTTATACACAGTTAAGCTCTCTCTATAACAGTCCAAAACAAGCAAACAAGAGGAAAGAGGAAGAAGCTTAAAGAAGATGGCAGCAGAACAGACCCAAAAGCACCCGACATTACCAGAGGTACGAACTACAGAATCCTTTTAAAACATTTGAAATCACAGGAAATATGTGTATTAATCACCCTGACAAGCACAATTTCCCTCCCATAATTTCTAGGTCAAGGAGGAATTGAAGAAAATAATTGACAGAGGTTTTCCTATTCTTGCTATGGGCTTGGCGACCTATTTGAAAAACATGATTTTAGTTGTGTGCATGGGAAGGCTGGGAAGCTTGGAGCTGGCAGGGGGTGCACTGGCCATTGGCTTCACCAACATTACTGGTTACTCCGTATTGTCTGGCCTAGCCTTAGGGATGGAACCACTTTCTAGCCAGGCTTTTGGATCAAGAAACTTGACTTTCGTGTCTCTTGCCCTCCAAAGGACAATCTTTATGTTATTAACTGCATCTATACCTATTGCTTTTTTATGGTTTAATTTTGAGTCTCTCATGCTTAAGCTACACCAAGACTCACAAATAATACATGTAGCAAGTGTATTTTGCAGATTTGCTGTCCCGGATCTTATTGCTAACAGCTTTCTTCACCCTTTACGCATCTACTTACGGTGTAAAGGTACAACATGGCCTCTATTATGGTGTACTTCACTTGCAACAATGCTGCATTTCCCAATCACAGTTTACCTGACTTTTACTCTCTGTCTTGGTATCCAAGGAATTGCAATTTCAACCTTTGTCTCCAACTTTGTCACCTTATTCTTCCTTTTAGGCTATATATTCTTTACTTATGACCAAGACGGATCTCCGTCAAAAACCCTAGCAGAAAATGTAAAACTTCTTCCTTCCATTTCTGTGGGAGAGCAATGGATAATGCTTCTTCAACTTGCTATACCTAGCTGTTTAGCAGTTTGCTTAGAGTGGTGGTGGTATGAATTCATGACAGTTCTAGCCGGCTACCTTGACAGACCTGAAGTTCCACTTGCTGCATCTGCTATCGTAATACAAACCACATCCCTCATGTACACATTGCCTTCGGCCCTAAGTGCTTCAGTCTCAAGTAGGGTAGGGAATGAACTTGGAGCGGGACGGCCAGCTAAGGCCCGCTTGGCGACAGGGATAGCCATAGGGCTGGCATTTTTGACTTCAACATTTGGATTCATACTGACCACCATAGGGAGAGAAGCATGGGGAAGAGTCTTTACAAAAGATAGAGAAGTTCTGGAGCTAACAGCGACCGTTCTTCCCATTATTGGCCTTTGTGAACTTGCTAATTGTCCACAAACAACATGTTGTGGGGTTCTTCGGGGGAGTGCTAGGCCCGGTGTTGGTGCAGGTATTAACTTTTACTCATTCTATTTGATGGGAACACCAGTGGCCATTATTTTGGCCTTCGTGTGGAAGCTAGGATTTTTGGGCCTTTGTTATGGACTTCTAGCAGCTCAAGTGGCATGTGTAATCTCAATGTTAGTAGTCACTTATAGTACTGATTGGGAAGGAGCATCCTTGAAGGCAAAACAACTAGTGGGAAGAACTAATGAACTCCCATATGAAGATCAACTGGTAAAATTTGAGGAGGGTAATGGATTTCTCAAACGATTTAGCTTCTAAAGAGGAAGGAAATCTAAGGATGCAATGGATGGAAAGGAAAAGGAAGAGATGGCACAGACAAGAAGAAAACAAAGAACATTACATTCTCTCAGTATTTCGAGTAATAGAATATGCAACATGTACCTTGGACTTTTGACGTTAAAGCAACTAGTTTTATATCCAACAGGATTGTTGATGGGATAATAGAAGTATAGGCAAGCAGAAGTGTGTTTTATAGCCCAAATGTGTAAATGTAAGAGGCTTTTGGTTTGCATTTTCTAGATGTCAATATATGTTATCTTAGTAGCTATGACATACATTTGCATGAGCTTCTAGTATCTATATTAAAGTTATCAGACCAACCATCACAACATGCTTCAAATTCAATGCACCCTCTCTCCCTCCCTTCTTAAAATGTGAAGACAGGCATTTTATCACTGCATTTGTGGGGCATAAGCTCTAAGAGAAGAAGCAAAAGCCCTATGAACTTCAATTTTGGATTATCAAGTATTATTTGAATATTTAAAAGACACTTTAGGAGAAAAAAATATTCATCGTCAGGGGAACAATCTTATAAATGGAACAATATTGAATAGAAAATTATACTTCTCTTGGAGAAATCAATTACAAAAGAGATATAGTTTTTCTGAAGATGTACACACATTTAGCTCATAACATTGATTTTGTCGTTTTCACCTTTACTCCATTATCTCTCACACAGTAAAGCATTTTGTGTACTTGTAACTTGTAAGTCTCTATAATAAGACATTAGCTCAAATTAACATTGATTTTCCTTAGGAAACCAAAAATTGAGATAGAAAAGGAGCACACAGTAGAGAGATACGAACAAACAGGGACTGCAATGAGAGGCCAACAGGAATAAAAAAAATTAAAGCCCTGGTGTGATTAGATAATATTGCCCTAATGAGAGCCCACTGCCTTTTAACATGTTGGTAAGTATATATATTTCAAAATCATAAGTTCATAACTATCTGTGGAAAATGAAAATTTAAAGAGACCAAGAGAAAAATCTGAACATAAGACACTATGAATTATGCAAGAGCATTAAACTACAAATGTCAAAGACTTTCTTCACTTCTTCCACAACGTTCATATAAAAATACACAGATTGTGCTCTGCCGAGCCCCTATACACCCTCTTATGGCTTCTGAAATTCAGTGTTTATACACATTGGGAGGCAAACTACATCAAGTGGAAATGTAACTGACTCGGTAGCAAACATGCTGCAACAACTGTTTTGTTAACTAGTGAGTTATCACAACCACTGCAGTCTCTAAGTCGAGGCATTACAAGGATACAAATGGGGTAACCTAGAGTTATGTGTTGTAAGGGACAGAATATACGTATACAACAGGAGCTATGTCTAGAATCCAATAACTCACCATTAAATTCATGTGATATTTGGTCGTTTTCACCCTTTGTCGTGCTATATTATTTCCAAATGAATTTAACTCAAGTTGTGTGCCTGCACCTGCTACTTTCTATATACATCGATCTATGCTCTTTCTGCTCTATCCTCCCTCTTTGTAGATTTTGATCAGGCAAACGCCTTTCCCTTTTTGTTTTGAATCCTTATACCTGAACTCCTTCACATATTCTTTTCTCTGTGTAGAGTTGCAACAATTCCAATACACTATTAGCGCTTAACTACATGACGCTTTTCTTTTACCTTCCTATTCCCAAAAGCAAAGAACCATAAGTGCCTCAAAAGTGTAAAAAAAGAAAAGACCCTTCTCAATAATCCTTAACGACTAGGGATATTTGGATAAAACTTTCAATCTCTAATTTCTCTTCCTTCATTCACTTGCAAAGTGTTTCATGTGTAATACTCGCCATTCAGATAGCTAGTTACTGCCATTTGTAGCTATTTATTACGCACTTGATGTTAATGTAAGTCTCAACGCATAGAACACATTATCACAGATCCATTGATTCTAATTTGTACCATCTAAAAGCAAAAAGAGAAAAAGGAGCTGAATGTGGCTCATCAAAACAGAAGAAATTCATCCACAACTATATATATACTCATTAAACACTCCAATTTTATTGTACGTATTGACTGAGAGTCCATGCATTGTCTTGTTACCTTTCAATACCAGTAGTCGTAGTATTGTTGTTGTAGTTTCTTGTAACTTGATTATCTTATTATTATGCCTTAGTAACTGTTCAGAATGCTTTGCTATACTTTTTCTGGATTGCCTTGAATTGTTTTTTCCTTAAAAGTTGAGAGTTTATATCGGAAACAACCTCTCTACCTCAATCTCGCCAGACTCCACTTTGTGGGACTGACTACATTCAGTCAATGCTAGAAGAAATAGAATTTGTAGAAATTTCATAATCAGAGCAGTTCAACTAAAGGAAAATGACAGAGTATAGCCCTATTTTGAACTAAACGCAATTTCAACTGCCAATTTATAACAACTAAGGATTTCAATTCTCCTGACAAACACGTAAAAGGAATACAATGCGAAAGAGAGATGAAACGAGCTTACCGGTGATCACAGAGGTTAAATAATCGGAGATTCCACCGGACGGAGCTTAACGTCGGAGCAAAATTAGATTTTCCAACGAAACTTGTTACAAAAACGTGATTTCACAGATCGTCAACAACTTCTCCGTGATCTATTCTTATTGGGCTTAGATATCTGGGCTCATATTTATGTGGCCGTTTAGTTAGGGATAACTCCAAATTAATAGTATATGAATTATTCCGATTGAGTTCACATATGGCTCTTATAAGGGTTGCTTTAGGAAATTTGTCTTGAAAAACTATATAATTATATTTATTTCACTATGATATATATATATATATATATATATATATATATATATATATATATATATATATATATATTAATTATTATCTATAATTTTTAATTATTATATATTTTATCACTCATTAGGAGTTTCATATGTATCTTACACTTAGATATATGTATTGTCTCTACTAGATACACAAAGGGAGAAGATGAGAAATTTATATGTATCTCAGATACATGTATATGTATGTATATGGAGTGATTCCCATGGTATCTGAGATATCAGATATATGAGAGAGTAGCGAGCAAGATGGGAGAGAAGCGAGGTAGGCGAGTGTGATTTGTTATATATCTCAAATACATCTGAATCCTCTTGGATACAATGTATCTAGAATAATTTACACCTAAATTTTACCTCATGTATCCAGATAGGCGTATCTGGGGGCTCAAAAATCTGATAAAATACACAATATTGCAAATTTATCTAAATAACGAGATCCTAAGCTAATAGAATCTATGTAAGTTCTCCAATTTTGCCCGTAAGAGAAGTCTTATAAAAATAGCCTTTATTCATTTAATGAAAATTCCTCGGATAAAATTTCGCTCCAAATTTGACAAAATAAAGGAAAATTGTATGGTGTAGGGCGCTACTAGATAGTGCGTCATCACTATAAGTTTAAGGAGTCGTTTGGTAGAGTGTATAAAAATAATGTTAAATATAGTGTATTAGCAATTAGCAATGCTTAAATTAGTTATGCTTGCATTAGTTGTACATACATTATTTCTTATGTATTGTTTGGTTTGTGTATTAAAAATAACATGTATTGTACAAAAATATTTATTTACACAAATATCCTTCACAATTATGGTGAAAAATATGTAAAAGTGCTATTGAGGGGTATTTGAGTTTTTTTAAGTGTTAATGCATGCATTAAATTCCTTTGCATTATTAATACCTAGAAATCCATGTTATTATTAATACACTCTCCAATACACAATAGAGTGTACATAGCATGAAAAAAGGTATCAAACAAGGCACTGTTAATACACAGAGCTAATACAAACATAGTTTTTGTTAATACACTCTACCAAACGACTCCTTAGTTCTCCGAAGTTTCGTCTATGGCATAGGGCGCTAGTTAGTGCGCCTGAATCGAGAATCATTGTTTAGGTTGTGGCGCGAGGAACCAATTATAGCCCTAGAGTTCTTTATCCATAATTCATTTTAACTTCGATCTTAATTTATAACTTTGCGACTAAAATTTTAGCTTTTTATGATGTTTTTCTTCATTTCTTTTTATTTGAAATGCATCTAATCACATCATTTAGCTAATAATCAAGAATATTATGAAATGTGCCTAAAACGCAAGGTTACTAAAATATCGTCCTCAAAATATAGTAAAGCATAAATAGAAGTAACAAAATAGATGTACAATGGCTAGATCACTAAACTTCTTAATTATAAGTTGTGTTTACCCCAAGATTATTGTTTGACATTCATATGCTTTAGAAATTTTCCACAAATGAGTTCCTTTCTTTTCTTGAGCGTAATTATTTGATTTTTGGCTAATTATTGAATATTTGTAGTTCGTAACTTAGATTCCGAAGAAGGGACATGTAAGAGTAATAAGAAAAAGTAGGAAAAGGGAACGATTTGCTGAAGTGGATAGAAATATACCCTTCATAATCGACCGACGACCACAAAAATCTAAGCATTAAAAATAGTCGAGTATTCTTCAATTTACCGATGTAATGCTCATGAAATAATATCAATATGTAATTAGTAACTCAGGAAAAAAAATCAACGATTGAATAACTCAAACAAATTATTAAAATGTCATGATCCTAAATCTATTCTAATATGAATTACATCAAACTAATCTTTAACTTGCTTCAAATTAAGTGTTTCTTTAAATTAAATTTAGTATTAATAAATTAAAATTCCCAAACCTATTTGTTACTGGTTGAATAGTCGAAGTAATAATTCAAAATTAGATTAACTAATTCGACAAGTTTCTTGGAGATTAATATATCAATTTAACTTCATGTAATACTTCTATATAACTCATGTGTACATTATTGTATGCGTCAGCTCAACAATTATTACTCCATTTATTTACTAGTTCAACTTATTTCAATTTGCTCATGAAAAAATAAATTGTAGTCCAAACTGATCCATAAAAGATCTTGCAAAAGATATTTTTAAAAATATTTCTTAATTTAATAAGTAATACATTGCCAAGATTTTTTTAATTAGGTATTAAAATTCTTAAACAAACAATAAGGTAATTAAAACTTAATAAAAAATTGTGTAGATTAAATTATAATCCCCATTTGAACTTATGATTTATCCAGATAACTTTTAAACGAATTATAACTCATCTATTTATTAACTCATCTCATTTTAATAGCACGAACTCAATTCAATCCATTTATTCCACATCTCCAACACAATGCTGGTGAAGTACAACAATGTGTATTATCCTAATTATTACTACCTTAATTAAATCTAATGAATTCATTGATGGTGAAAATTAGGGGTGTACATAGGTCGGTTTGATTTGATTTTTTATTTAAAAAAATTTAAACCAATTATATCGGTTTATCAAATATAAAAACCAAATCAAACCATATAAAATCAATTTTTTCAGTTTCGGTTTTGGTCGATTCTTTCGGATTTTTTCGATTTTTCATTTTTTTGGGTTTTTTGGGTTTTTTACAATTATAACGCATTTGAAAAAGCGATAAACATTTTTTCACTTACGTGTGTGATAAACTAAACTTAAAAAATATTGAGTGAATAAAAATTTTCGAAAAGACTATCAAATTCACATGAGTACAAAATATTTTTTTTGAAATATCAACGTTCATTATGCTAAACTAATAAGATTAGAGGATAGATGCAAACTGAATACAAAAATTATTTACAAAGTAAATTGTTAACTTCAAATTTGAAAAACTATAACAATATAATTATAACTTTGGATCTTAACACAAAATAAAATATTTACAATTTTTACAAGTCCAAATTTGAAATAAAATAGATAAACATTAAAAAGTATAAACTAACTTAAAATATATTAACAAAGTAGATTATAAATAATATTTTTTAGTTATAAATAAAATAAAATTATATATATATATATATATATATATATATATATATATATATATATAAAGAGAGAGAGAGACATTAAGAACTATAAATTAACTAAAAATATATTAGCAAAGTACATTATAAATAATATTTTTTAGCTATAAATAAAATAAATTATATATATGTATATATACAAAATTTTACAAATCTAAATTTGAAATAAAATATAAAAAATGAAAATCATAAACTACTAAAAATATATCATCAAAGTAGATTATATGTAAATAACATTTTTTATCTATAAATAAAATAAATTATGTATATATATATGTATATATATATGTCGGTTTGGTTTGATTTCGGTTTGATTCTTTTTTCTTTCTAATATCAAATCAAATCATGAGTGGTTGATTTTTTTCTTCAATCGCTAAACCAATCAAATCAAACTACAAATTAGTTTTTTTTTTAAATTTAGTTTGATTCGTCAATTCGATTTAACTTAATAATTCGATTTATTGAGCTCGAGTGAAACTTTATCTTAAAAGTAACGATGAAAATGATTTGTGCTTATCTTTCAGCCAGTGTGGACAAAAAACTTTTTTTCCTTTTCTTTGAATGGGCTAAGATGAACTGTCATTTCTTATATTTTTATAGCACCATCATACTCTGGGATATTTATTGTTTCTTTTTCTATTTCTATGTTAATGGGTCACTCAAAAGAGATATTTTTCTTCTTATATGGAAAAGAAATAAAGTTCTTTGGGTACGGTTTCATTGAAACTAAGTCGAATATATACATATATATAATTTTACATATTTATATAATATAATTTTCCAACTAAAAAGTGGACTCTACGGGTGTGTTTGGAAGGAAGGAAAATATTTTGTATGAAAAATGTTTTTCTAAAACACAAGTTGATTTTAACTTATTTTTTCATATTTGATTGATGAGTAGAAAATATATATTTTTTAATTTTTTTTATTTAGTTTATGATTGAAAAATATTTTTGAGAAATATATTTTATTTTTACTTGATTAGAAAATAATTTCTGAAATTGAATTTTTCTTTAGAAACAAATTTAATTTTTTTTTCAGGTTTGGGGGGGGGGGGGGAGGGGGGAGGGAGATCATGGGGAGGGGTGAAAAAAAATAAAAAATTGAAGTTGAAAATATTTTTTAAAAATAAACTTAATTTATTTTTTGGGTGGGTGGGTGGCTGGTAGGGGAGGTGGGGGGGGGTCGTGGGTAGGGGTGATAAAATAAAATTTTAAAGTTGAAAATATTTTTTAAAAACAAATTTAATGGGGGTGGGGAGGCTGGTAGTTGGGTGGGGGTGGAATAAAAAATAAAAAATTGAAATTAGAGATACTTTTTAAAAATAACTTTCTTTTTAGGGTTGTTGGAGGGGGGGGGGGAGGTGAGGTAAAAAAATTGAAGTAAAAAATATTTTAAAAAAATAAATTTTAAATTATTATTTTTATGGGGGATGGTTGGGAAGGGGGGTTGGTTTGAGGGTACAAAATAAATTAATTTTTTCAGTAAAAAAAATTATAATTTGAAGTTGGAAGAGAAATTTGGAAAATGTTTTTCTTAAGTTTTGAAGGTAAGTCATTTTCCTTAAATTTGAGGAGAATGAATTGATTTGAAAAATATTGTTCAAAACATTTAACTCAATTAAATATGAAAAAATTGAAAAACATTTATAGAAAAATACCACCACATTTACGGAAGTTCCGGAAGCTAGTGAGAGTATCCATCTTCTATTAGCGTTCAACTGTATTAAGAAAATAAATACTTACTCAAATAATAATATATGCACTATATCATGATAAATTAAGTAAAATATTTTATTCAATCATTACCAAATGATACTCATAAGGCATAACAGATTGTTGGATGCGACAATATTATATCAAAAATATTTTTAGCGATAATTAATTAACAATAATAATTTAAGTATTATTAAATATGTATTTTAAATAGCTATTAACACTCTTTATGAAAATCTCTAAAACTTATATAATAACATTGAGTCTAATAACAATTAATTAATTTATTAATTATCACGATCCAAATTGTCGTGATTGACACCCATACTAATCATCCGGTGGGTGAACCACTACTACAATCCAAACTAAGCAACTAAACAAAAACTAAGACAATTAAGTTATGAAAGCAAGTTAATTAACTAAACAAATGCGAAAATACCCCTAGAACCTGAAAGTCAATGTACAAACTCTAACAAGATTCATAAGTCTAACCGGAAATCATCTAAAGAGCTAGTCTAAGTCCGAATAGAATGGACTGTATAAAAAGATAACTCAAGGCAGCCCGAAAAAACTAGCTCACCTTTGAATTCGAATGATCACTAATCTTCTAAGCAATGTCTATCAACAGTCGTTTGAAGATGCCCTATACTCAACAAAAATAAGAGCAAATGCAGAATCAGTACACAACCACCGTGTACTGGTAGGATCACGCGGCTATCCCACTAGTATAACATAAACAAGCAATTACAACATTATAACACAAGCATAAATATCAACATATTCAATACTATCATAAGAATCAACATCACAATTCATATGCTTCATCACATAGTTGGTCCTCTCACGGAACCCAAAGTCAAAATGTTAGCATGCCGAAACGTGGCAATCCGATCCAATTTTTATGTCGGAACGTGACAATCAATCCCAGTTAGCATGTCGGAATGTGACAATTCGATCCAAGTTAGTGTGCCGAAACGAGGCAGCCGATCCCAATCACACATCACAATAACATATCAAGATCACTCATTCAGTCATGATTTCATGGTATCTATATTTATATATATCTTTTCAACATCTATAATCAATATTATGA
This sequence comes from Solanum sitiens, assembly GCA_016801875.1. Lineage (NCBI taxonomy): Eukaryota > Viridiplantae > Streptophyta > Magnoliopsida > Solanales > Solanaceae > Solanum > Solanum sitiens. The sequence goes on along the minus strand of JABWTJ010000057.1, from coordinate 190,271 downwards.
TTTCATGGTATCTATATTTATATATCTCTTTTCAATATCTATAATCAATATTGCAACATGCATATATATATATATATATATATATATACAAAAAAAAAAGGATCACAAAGCAAAGCAACTGTATATCACACAATCATAGAATCACAACTATCACCTACCTCGAATCTAAGCTTGAATCCCCTAAGGCACTTGAATCTTCCCTTTATGGATCCTTTCTGCTTATTCTAGGTCTACAACAATTAATATAAGCAAAGATCAACAATCAAAGGTCTAATTATTCGGATTATAACAAACCCAATAACCCTAGACCAAACCTGTTAGTGAAAAAACTTACAAGATAATAAAATTGCAAGATTACAATTGAAAATAAAATGAAGAAACAAATCTCTTAAGGCTGAGGCGCGGATATCTCGCTCTCTTTAAGGAGATTCAAGCCCACTGCAGCAAATATTTTTCACCGGTCCAGCAGTAGTACAACAGCCTTCACAAAATATTACTCAACAACGCTGGACAAGAGTTGAGTCCAAAGCTCCACGAAAAAGAACACCTCCCTTCAACTAATAAGAACTCTCTTTTAGACAAACTTTATGCACTCTATATTTTCTTGTGTGTTGTGTGTACCAAACCAAATGAAGACCACCACTATTTATAGTACAAGAAGTCTTCCTAGCAATGAATAGGAAGATAATGGAGGTAGTAAATAGTGAAGATAATGGCCTTAGGAGTTTCATAGGTTACATAGTTACAATAGGAGTTACATAGGTTACATAGAGTAATGGAGGAATTAAGAATGAAATAAAGTGATGGATAACCAATGCTAATGGATGATGTAGAAGTTATCCATTCCAATGTTTATTGGAATGTTTTTATCTCACAATGAATTCAGCCAATAAAGCCAAAAGTAATGGTATTACATGGCTACCAAGTCAAAGATGAATAGCATGATTAAATTGGTAGTTTAAGACACAAATGCCCACCAACGTTCATTCTTATAACTCCAAAATAAAGTAATTTAATATGTTAAATATTAATATTAAAATGCTAATAACCTAACAATCCCCACTCATTTTAATATTTAGATAAGATAGTATATCAGTTGAAGGACGACTACTATACATAATGAAGGTGTGCTTTGCATTGAACCTCTACTTAGTGAAATAATAACTTTTACTCCAGAGTCGTAGTGGTCTCAGACTTGAACTATGACTGCATAAGGGAAATAAAATATCACTGCTCACACATAATAATCAAGGTGTTGACATGAACTTTAACAGCCAGCACGTTATGGTCATGTGCTATCCCGGTTTCATGAGTGCATGTGAGAATAAACCCCATTCTCATAGGAAGCGACCTACTTCCACACATCACATATGTGAAATCTGTCGAGAGTGCTCCTGTAAGATTAACACTCCACCCATACGGGCTACAGATATTCATTAAGAGTTTTATCAACTCAACCTTCACAAACTACAGGAAACTATGCACTCACATCATAGGGAGGGAATAAAAAGGTAGTGCATTTTTTCACAACAAGTCATCATATGATTAGTTTTTCCCTTTGAACCTGGTTATAGGATCTCTAGTCCCCAGGTTGGGTTTGCTCATGTAAGACTCAAGAATTTATAGGCTTCAATTCCATCTATGTGCTCCAGACCTTTTCTCTTGTTAAGGCCTTTGTAAGAGGATCTGCAAGATTATCACAAGATTTTACATAATCAACATTAATGGTACCATTTGTCAAATACGAGCTTACATTACTGTGTTTCCTCCTTATAGGTCAGGATTTATCATTGTAATAACGATTTTGAACTCTACCAATTGCAGCGGTGCTATCACAATGAATTAAAATAGGAGGAATTGGTTTTTCAAAATAAGGAATTTGAAATAATAAATCTCTTAACCAATTCGCTTCCTCACTAGCTGAAGCTAAAGCAATTAGTTCAGCCTCCATGGTAGAGTTAGCAATTATAGTTTGCTTTTTTGATCTCCAACAAACTGCACCACCACCTAAAGTAAAGACATAACCAGTGGTAGAACAGGAATCACCTGACAAAGTGTTCCAATCTGCATCACAAAAGCCTTCAAGTACAGCAGGATATTTTTTATAGAACAAATCACAAATTTTTGTTCCAATTAAATATCTCATAACTCTTGTTATAGCATGCCAATGTTCATTACCTGGCTTGCTTGTAAATCTGCCAAGTACTCCTACTGTATATGCAATATCAGGCCTAGTGCAATCAGTTACATATCTCAAACTTCCGATTATACTAGCATATTCCTTTTGATTTATTACATCATTTTCACTTTCAATAAGAAATAAGTGAACACTTGAATCAAAAGGAGTAGCAACATGCTTATAATCATGAAAGTTCTATTTTTTCAAAACTTTCTCAACATAATGTGACTGGTCAGGGAAAATTCCTTCACATGTTCTTGTTATTTTTATTCCAAGAATAAAATTTGCCTCACCAAGATCTTTCACATCAAAATGGCTTCTAAGAACATTTTTAGTTTCATCAATAACATTCATATTAGAGCCAAAGATCAACAAATCATCAACATATAGGCAAATAAGCACATATGAATTATTCCAAGACTTATGATATATGCACTTATCACACTCATTTATTTTATAACCGTTTTCAATCACGCAGGAAACAAACTTTTCATGCCATTGCTTTGGTGCCTGTTTCAAGCCATATAGGAATTTAGTAAGTTTACATACTTTGTTTTCTTGGCCTGCTTCAATAAAACACTCGGGTTGATCCATATAAATTTCTTCATTTAGGTCTCCATTTAGAAAAGCAGTTTTTACATCCATTTGATGAATTTGCAAATAAAAAATTGCAGCCATAGCAACTAAAAGTCTAATGGATGTAATTCTTGTTACCGGAGAAAAAGTATCAAAAAATTCTAGGCCTTCTAGTTATTTAAAACCTTTTGCAACTAGCCTAGCCTTGTATTTATCAATAGAACCATCCGGTTTCAACTTTTTCCTTAAGACCCATTTGCAACCAATTGTTTTACAACCCGGTGGTAAATCAACTAACTTCCAAGTTTTATTAGAAATTAGAGATTCCATTTCATCATTTACAGCCTCTTTCCAAAAAATTGAATCATGTGATGATAATGCTTCTTTCAAAGTTTGAGGGTCATTTTCAACATTAAACACATAAAAATCAGGACCAATGTTAGGTTATTAGCATTTTAATATTAATATTTAACATATTAAATTGATTTATTTTGGAGTTATAAGAATGACCGTTGGTAGACATTTGTGTCTTAAACTACCAATTTAATCATGCTATTCATCTTTGACATGGTAGCCATGTAATGCCATTACTTTTGGCTTTATTGACTGAATTCATTATGAGATAAAAACATTCCAATAAACATTGGAATGGATAACTTCTACATCATCCATTAGCATTGGTTATCCATCACTTTATTTCATTCTTAATTCCTCCATTACTCTTTGTAACCTATGTAACTCCTATTGTAACCTATGTAACCTATGAAACTCCTAAGGCCATTATCTTCACTATTTACTACCTCAATTATCTTCCTATTCATTGCTAGGAAGACTTCTTGTAGTATAAATACTGGTGGTCTTCATTTGGTTTGGTACACACAACACACAAGAAAATATAGAGTGCATAAAGTTTGTCTAAAAGAGAGTTCTTATTAGTTGAAGGGAGGTGTTCTTTTTCGTGGAGCTTTGGACTCAACTCTTGTCCAGAGTTGTTGAGTAATATTTTGTGAAGGCTGTTGTATCCTGGAGGGGACAAGTCAAAGAGTACTACTACTGGACCGGTGAAAAACATTTGCTGCAGTGGGCTTGAATCTCCTTAAAGAGAGCGAGATATCCGCGCCTAAGCCTTAAGAGATTTGTTTCTTCATTTTAATTTCAATTGTAATCTTGCAATTTTATTATCTTGTAAATTTTTTCACTAACAAGTTTAAGGAGATTCAACATGACTACAATTGAAAAAATCGCGGATGTCAAGTTGGGAGACCTTAACAAGCCATTTCGATTCAATGGTAACCATTTCAAGAGATGAAAGGGTAAAATACTTTTCTACTTAAGTCTTCTCAATGTTTCTTATGTGTTAACTGAGAAGAATCCTAATAAAGTAGACATCACCACTATGAATGATGATGAAACTATTACTCATCTAGAGAAAGTGGAAAAGTATGATGGCGATTCCTATAAGTGTCGGTATTATCTTCTTAATTTTCTGTCGAATAATTTTTATGATTATTATGATAGAACTTATTTTCAACATTAAACACATAAAAATCAGGACCAAAATCTTTTTCTACTCTAGCTCTTTTACTTCTCTTAACTCAAAATCATTAACTTCTTTATTTTTCAAAGTTGAAGTAGAAGAACTAGGTAGTGACAAAATATTTTGTTCAATCCTTTGACCCCCACTATTTTTAGTATCAAAAGGAAACTTATTTTCATGAAAAATAACATCACCAGATTCTATCACAATATTATCTTCAAGATTAAAAAATCTATAGGCTGTACTATTTTAAGCATAACCAAGAAAAGCACAAGTAGTAACTTTCTTACCCAACTTTGTAATCTTGGGATCCATTAGCCTCACAAATGCTAGACAACCCCAAACTCTTAGATATCCCAAATTTGGCTTGTAACCTTTCCACAATTCAAAAGGTGTCAGTTTTGACTTTTTATGAGGCACACGATTCAACACATAACAAGCAGTTAAAATAGCTTCACCCGAAAAATTCAAAGGTGCATGTGACTCAATAAGCATGGCATTAGTCAATTCAACCAATGTTCTATTTTTTCTTTTTGCTACTCCATTAGATGAAGAAGAGTAAGGAGGAGGAGTTTCATGAATTATTCCCAATGATCTAACAAAAGAATTAAACTCATTTTATTCATATTCACGGCCTCTATCACTTCTAATTCTTTTTATTTTTCTTCCAAACTGATTTTCAACTTCATGGAGATAAGTTGTAAAATTTTCAAAAGCATCACTTTTATTTTTCATCAAGTAAACATATGTAAACTTAGAAAAATCATCAATGAAAGTGATAAAATATCTATTACCTCCACGAGTTAGAATTCCATCAAGTTCACAAATATCAGTATGAACTAATTCTAACAAATCAATTTTTCTTTCAGCTTGAAAATGAGGCCTTTTAGTGATCTTGGCTTTACTACAAGCCTCACACTTCTCAAAATTCTTTTTAACCATTGGAACTAATCCTAAACTACTCATGATTCCAACATAACGATCATTAATATGACACAAACGAGCATGCCAAAAATTAGTAGAAGAAAGCATATAAACAGAAGTAGAAGTTTTATTCATTTCAACATTCAACTTAAACATCCCATCACATGCATATTCCTTTCCCACAAAAATACCTTTCTTCACTATTACATATTGATCAGATTCAGTAATCTGTTTAAAGCCTGCTTTATTAAGAAGAAAATTAGACATCAAATTTTTTCTCATAGAAGGAGTATAAAGTACATCTTTCAATGTTAATACCCTTCCAGAAGTAAAACACAATTCAACATCTCCCTTTCCAAGCACTTGAGTAGTATGAGCATCACCAAGCATGATCGTTTTGGGCTCCTCAAAATGAGTATATTTTTTAAACCAGTCTTTGTCATAAAAGACATGAGGGTTTGCACCAGAATCAACCCACCATCCATCAACATTTTCAACCATATTTATGTCGGTAATCACCGCCACAAAAGGTTCTTCGGTAATGTTTGTCTGAGGGTTAGGACCACGTTTCCAGAATCTGCAAAATCGAGCAATATACCCACTCTTGCCACAAACAAAGCATGGTCTCTTTTCTTGAACTTGTTGATTTTTTGTGCTTGGTGATTTTCACCATTATTTTTCTTGGGAGGTCTACCATTATTTTTCTTGAATTTTTTCTTCTTAGGCTTTAAAGAAGTATTTTTGTGAGTCTCAAGAGTAGCATTATTTGAAGTAATTAAATTTACCTTCGATGTGATGCTGTTCTCTTCTGTTTGTAAAAGTGCATCTTGACCCCTTGCTTCTTCTTCCATGCGGATTTTCATGATAAAGGTTTCAAGAGAGGTTTCCTTTTGATTGTGGCGCATAGTTTTTTGAAATTCCTTCCAAGTAGGTGGAAGTTTATCCACTATGCCACAAACAATAAGGTTATCTCCAATTTTAACCTCTTCAGACCTAAGCTCTCCAACAATCATTATGAAGTCTTGAGCTTGATCTACCACTGATTTGTTGTCCACCATTGTGAAGATAATGGCCTTAGGAGTTTCATAGGTTACAATAGGAGTTACATAGGTTACATAGGTTACAAAGAGTAATGGAGGAATTAAGAATGAAACAAAGTGATGGATAACCAATGCTAATGGATGATGTAGAAGTTATCCATTCCAATGTTTATTGAAATGTTTTTATCTCACAATGAATTCAGCTAATAAAGCCAAAAGTAATGGCATTACATGGCTACCAAGTCAAAGATGAATAACATGATTAAATTGGTAGTTTAAGACACAAATGCCTATCAACGTTCAATCTTATAACTCCAAAATAAAGCAATTTAATATGTTAAATATTAATATTAAAATGCTAATAACCTAACAAAATCCAAGATCATAATACCCAAATTAGGGCTATATTCCTCATCGATGATAACCCAAGAAAATAGGTTATACGAATCGAAAAATGAATTCGGAGAGTTAAAACCTTATCGAAATTCACAATTAGATCTCTTATTCATTACTAGATTTTCCTACACCTTAATGAAACCGATTTCTTTCAAATTTGGACTAGATTGGGTAATTCCAAGTTACTACGAAAGAGTTTTCTAGCCCAAATTATTTCTTCATTGACTTTTACATAACAACAGAGTCAGGTCGTTATATTAATATATATATTTATTATCATTAAAAAGTTATTTTCATTGTAATGTTTAGTATGAAAACATTTCTAATCTGTAGGAATGAGTGCATTGTTAATGTTATATATGAATTTATCCTATCGAATAAATTATTGACTTAAATTTTGTATGAGTTAAAAATTTCAATAATAGATTTGTAATCAGTAACTAGTTGTAATGAAATTCGAAATTAAATTTGAACTAAAAAAATTAAATTATCAATTCATCCTTATTTTAAAATTGAAGTTTGACTCTTTGATATAGTTATAATTTTCATTACTTATATCTTTTCAGTAATTTACATAAGTTTTACAGTGCCAACTACAAAAAACAATTTTATTTTATTTCTATTCTTTTTCAAATTACAAAATTTCTTAAATTCGGTGTAATCCAGATACATCCCAAAACGTCCTAACACAAAGCGTCCTAGTTTCGTATACATATCTCAAGTCCTCATACATTACATTTTGATTTCGAATATATCACTCAACATTTCGACACATCACGTAAAGTGATTATCTGAAAAATGAGGGAGTAGCAATTTTTTTCAAATAATAATTTTTATTAAAGAGTATGATAAAATAAATTGTATTGATTAAAGTGATTATTCAAAAATATGAGAGAATTGCAATTTTTTCAAATAATAATTTTTTAAAAAAAGTATGATAAAATAAATTACATATTTAAGTAATTTCTTTATATCGATTTTCGTCTAGCAAAAAGATGAAAACAATTTTACTTAGTGCTGGTAAGTTGGATGATATATATATATTCCCATAACTGATCTTTTGTATGTTGGAAAGTTTTGATCAATCCAATCGTCAATTAATTGACAAGTTAGAGTGTGTTTGGTACACGATAAAAAACTGTTTGGAAATTAATTTTTAATTTTTATATATGATTGATTTTTTTAAAAAAAAATTATCTAGGTAAATAATTTCTTTAATGAAAATTAAATAAAAAACAATCATAACTAACCTTTCAACATTATTGTCTTCTCTCCACCCGCCCAATATATTTAATCCCTAACACCCCTTGGTCATCCCACCTTGATCCCACCACCGTCGAACTCCCACTTTTTGCTGTTGAGATTAATTACTAGTTTAGTTCATTGTATTAGTTTGTATTAGTTTTGTAACTAACTTTGTATAGTCTGTCATTAGCTGTATTTAATTCAATAATGTAGTTAGTGTTTAGCTTCTTTTTTTTTCCTGTTATTCCCTTAGTCAGTCAGATCAGTACTATTCCTATATATATCTTAGGCATTGTAATCTTTCTATTCAGTTTTTCGTTAATACAAAATCAGAAGATATTTTTCTTTAGCTTGCTCTTTCTCTCATCTCTCTCTCTCTCTCCAAGCTTTAATGACAACATGGATCCGTGGATCTACACAACAAATTTCATCATGGTATCAGAGAATCAGGTGTCTTCTTCACCTTTCTTCTTCGTTTAATCATCCTCTGTATTGATTCTCCTGTCCGATTAAGTTTTCCCAAAAAAAAATCCCAATTTTTTTATCCTCGATGTTTCTACGTTTTCGATCTTTATTTCGCTGATTTCATCATCCAATGGCACGAGACAAGGATGTCATTGAATCGATTGGCCCTCTATACTTACATCCCTCTAAAGTGTTGGATCTGGTATAATACCCACTATTTTTTATGGGACTGGCTACAGATCTTGGCGGCGAGGCATGATGCGAGCTCTATTTGTGAAAACACAAAATAGGCTTTATCAATGGAAAGTGTCAACAACCTACTATTCAAATTGATCCTTTTTTCAATCAGTGGGAGAGGTGTGACGATATTGAATCCTTCACTCACTCTCGCGAGATGTTGCTGATAGCTTACAATATGTCAAAAATGTTGTAGAGCTTTGGCAGGAATTGAAAGATAAGTACGATCAAAACAATGGTGCAAAACTCTATCAACTTCAGAAAGAAATTACTGACCTAACTCAAGGCTCAATCGACGTCACTACTTATTATACTAAAATTAAAAGACTTTGGGAGGAACTTGAAACGCTAGACAATAGCAATCAGTGTACTTGTGCCTGTGTTTGTGGTGTTAAAGTTATTATGCATAAAGCTGAACAAGACAGGTGACTTATACAGTTTTTAATGGGTCTAAATGAAGTACACACTGTTGTACGAGGCAGTCTTCTGATGATGAATCTCCTTCCCACCATTGCTCAAGGTTTTTCCATCCTCATTCAAGAAGAAAAATAGCATGTAGTAAGGCCACGAAACCATATAACCTTGGAAGGAACATCACTGAATGTTGTTTTTGGAGGTGATCAATTCAGAACCAATCACAATCAATACAATAATAATACGGGTAATAGGTTTTAATTCCCAGCCTCAAAAGGGCAATTATTGAGGTATTCATTTGTCTTATGATTACTGTAAAAGGTCAGGCCACATCAAATACAAAAGAAAAAAACGCAACATATGCTGCATTTGTGCATACAGTGTCTATTGAGCCACCAACAAGAGAGCTCCACTAGCCAGGATAGAGCTAGTGGTTCCAGTGGTCCAAGAAATCCTCTTTCACACTTAACCAAAGATCAACATGGTCAATGATGTACTTGTTGGAGAGTTTTCATGTTGGTTCATCATGTGAAGGATCAAACATTATCACCAGTAGAGCTGTAAATTTTTTAGGTATTCTTGCTTGCTATACTCATAGTGAAATCATGGAAGTTCTATCTCATAAATATTGTCATTCACCTGTTCATTTCTGGATTCTAGATACCACATCTTCAAACAATATGACCTGTAATAAGAACCTTTTCATTAACATCAGACATATATCTTATCCTTTTATAGTTAACCTGCTAAATGATTATAGAGTGAAAGTAACAGAAATAGGTGATGTGGTTCTCAATTTAAAACTGACACTACACACAGTGTTATTTGTTCCTAGTATCAAATTCAATCTTATCTCCATTCATTCTCTTACCTCACAAATTCTCAAGTCTTGTGTTAATTTTTCTATCTCATCATGTATCTAGCAGGCCCCTTCAATGAAGATGCCTATGAAGATTGGTAAAGCAAGGAACGGGTTATACTTTCGTTGTGCAAAATGCCAACTTACTGAGTCTCTTCATTAACTTTATTCTGTTTCATTTCCTGCTTCTTTCTTTTCTATTTCTTCTATGTGTAATACTTCTAATGGTCATAACCCTAATGTTTAGTGTGATAATGACGTTGCACAGGCCCATCCCATTTTCCTTACTTGTAAATGTTCATTATTCTTATAATAAAAAGGTTCGCTCTCTTCCAGTTCTTTACTTGTTAATGTCAATTCTGTTCTTTGTTTCTCTTCTGGAAACATCATAGACTCTTTGTGGCACAATAGGTTGGGACATGTTCCTTTTGTGAAAATGAGGGGGATGACTTCCATACCAACTCACTTTTCTCCCAAACAACCCTTTTTGTGCCAAATCTGCCCCATGGAAGACAAAATAAATCTTTTTTTTCCATAAATATCCTCTACCACCAATCAAACCTTTGACCTATTACATATAAATATTTGAGGGCCTTATCGTGTACCTACCTATAACAATTACAAATTATTTCTGACAATGGTAGATGAGATTACAGTAGATCTATCTGGACTCACTTAATGAGCTGCAAGAGCAACACTCTTCAAATTGTAAAGGCTTTTGTCCAAATGGTAGAAAATCATTACCAAACTTCCATCAAAACTATAAGATCAGACAATGGGTCTGAGTTCGAAACATTAACTTTTCTCCTGTCAAAAGGAATCCTATATCAAAAGTCATATCCTTACACACCATAATAAAATGGTGTGATGAAAAGAAAACAAAATATTTGTTAGAAACAACCAGAACACTTTTGTATTAATCTAAATTACCTATGAGATACTGGGATAATGCCTCTTAACTGCCACATATTTAGTCAATCGACTTCCATTTGTATCCCTAAACAACAAATGCTCTTATCAGCTTCTTCATCCAACTATTCTCATTTTAGAAGTTTTAGATGTTTATGCTATCCCACTACTCTCCAGCCTCACAAAGAAGAATTTTTACCAAGAACTCATTCTTACATTTTCATAGGATATCTATTTGAAACTAATGGATACAAGGTTCTTGACTTAGTCACCAAAAAAATACATGTCTCTAGAGATGTTCAATTTTATGAAAATATTTTCCCCTTTGCTTGTTCACCAGATCACTCTTCTTTTCCTTCTATATTAAAACATGTCAACTCCAGATCTACATCTTGTTTTCCAACTATTTTTTCTACAGATAACATTTTGAGTAAATGACAGTTGCAAGCTGAGAACACTTTACCATATGTGCTTACTCTAGATACTTCACCTAGTTCTCCTACTGTCGTACCTCCACCCCACTCACCTAATTTTCCATCCATTGAAAATATACCTCACTCTGATAATTAGTCTATTATCACCACATATGCTCGTAGAAGATCCTCCAGAATACACACAACCCCCTTTCATCTGCAAGACTTTGTTTGCACCCTTCCTTCTTTACAAAATACAGCACCAGAACCTCAAACTCTTAGTGCCCCTTTTGCTCACACTGGTCACATTTCACTCACCTCTTTACATCTTACAAGTCAAAATTTTATACAAAACATTTTCCATGATAGAGAAACTGATTCTTTTGAGAAAGCAATCATGAATCCTGCTTAGCAAGCAGCCATGACACAGGAGTTTGAAGCCTTAAATACTAATCAAAGTTGGGATTTAGTCACTTTGCCTACCGGGAAGAAACCTATTGGTTGTAGGTGGGTATACAACATAAAACAAAAAGCTAATGGAACTATGGAGAGGATTAAAGCAACATTGGTAGTGAAAGAATACACTCAACAAGCAGGGGTTGACTACACTGAAACTTTTTTACCAGTGGTCAAAATGACCACTATCAGGACCTTAACCAGCATAGCCATTAAACAAGGATGGAAACTTTATCAACTAGATGTGAACAATATCTTTTTACATGAACACTTGTATGAGGAAGTTTATATGGATGCTCCTCAACGTTTAGAAGTACACACTCCGGGTTTGGTCTGTAGACTGAGAAAATCCCTCTATGGTTTATAGCAAGCCAGTCGGCAGTGGTATGACAAGCTCATTAAGGCATTATACTCAAGAGGTTTTTGTGCATTCAGTTGAGGACTATTCTCTCTTCTATAAGAATACTACTATATCATTAGTATTTTTAGCTGTGTATGCAGATGACATAGTCCTAACTGGAACAAACCTCAATGAAATCAACAATCTAAAATCTTTTTTACACACTACTTTCAAGATCAAAGACCTAGGTCTGCTACATTATTTCCTTGGTTTTGAGTTAATATTCCGGGAAGATGGTATGATATTCTTCCAAAGGAAATTCACCACAAAATTACTGAAAGAATTTGATTCCTTAGCAGCACCATTGGAGTGTAATCTCAAGCTGCATGCATCTGATGGTACTCTCCTAGATAACCCCACTTACTATAGAAAATTGGTAGATAAACTCAATTTGCTTACCAATACCAGACTGGACATAGCATATATATATATATATATATATATATATATATATATATATATATATATATATATATATATATATATATATATATATATATATATATATATAGTGTGCAACACTTGAGCCAATTCATGCAAACCCCTAGAGAACCTCATCTTAAGGCTGCAATGCATGTTCTCATGTATATGAAAGCTGACCCTACATTAGGAATTTTCATATCAAAGTTCCTTGATTTACTCTTAGAGCTTACTGTGATTCAGATTGGAAATCTTGCCCAGACTCCATAAAATTCATCAGTGGTTATATTGTGATGCTTGGAAACAGTCCAATAAGTTGGAAATCTAAGAAGCAACCTATTGTTTCCCTTTCCTATGCTGAAGCAGAATATAGAGCTATCAGAATGGTTGTGGGAGAACTTATTTGGCTTAGAAGGATCCTAGAAGAGTTTGATGTTCCTTGTACTTCACCTATCCCTGTGTATTGTGATAGCGAAGCAGCAGTCCACATAGCCAGAAACTCTTTATTCCATGAGTGTACAAAACACATAGAAGTGGATTGTCACTTCGTGAGAAACAAGTTGCAGGATGGCACCATTACTGTTCATCATGTTCTAACCACTGAACAACTTGTTTATGTTTTCACCAAATCATTGACAGGAGTTAAACACATTGCCATATTGAACAAGTTGGCAGTGAATTCTTTCCCTCCAACTTGAGGGGGTGTTAAAATTAATTGCTTATTTAGTCCATTATATTAGTTTTGTAACTAACTTTGTAGAGATTGTCATTAGTTGTATTTAATTCAATAATGTAGTTCGTTGGTAAGATTCTATTTTTTTTCTGTTATTCCGTTAGTTAGTCTAATCAGTACTATTCCTATATATAGCTTAGGCATTAATCTTTCTTTTCAATTTTCATTAATACAAAATCAGAAGATATTTTTCTTAAGCTTGCTCTTTCTCTCATCTCTCTCTTCAAGCTTCAATGGCAGCTTGGATCTGTGGATCTACACAGTAAATTTCATCACCTACATCATCCTGCCTACATGGTCAGAGGCGGACCTAGAGATAGTCGAGGGGGTTCACCCGAACTTTTTTGATAAAAATCACATTGTATATATAAGGTATTTTAAAGAATTTTTATGACTGTATTGATTTTGAACCTTCTAAAGGTAAGATTAGATGCTGACTTAGTGATTGAAGGGTTCAAAACTTATTTGGATGTTCCAAGTTGAAATCTTAAGCATTACAAAAAAAAAAAATTGACCCCCCCCCCCCAAAAAAAAAAATTGCCCCCCCCCCCCCCCTTAATAGAAATCTTGAATCTGTCATTGTAGATATTGATTTGCTAGATTGCATGTAGATGCTTTTAGGATAGTGTTTTCTTACTTACTTATCAAACACTAAAAAATGAGTGATAATTTTATTTAATTTCCAACAAAACATTTTTTGAAAAAACATATAACACAATTCTAAGAGACCATAGTTAATCAATTGTGTCATTTAATTGTTACTACATATTAAATGTGTATTTTAAATCGGTATTAGCATTTTTTGTAAATGTCCCTAAAACTTATAACAACAATAAATTTAGTGACAATTAACTAATACTTGTTAATATGTATTATTATTACCACTAAAAGTTATTTTCATTCTAACACGAGTAAACATTGTTTTATATGAAAATATTAATAATCTGGACAAATGGCTACAGTGTTTGTTATGGATTCATCCTATCGAATAAATTATTGACTCAAGTTTTGTATGTAATAAAAATTTCAATAATAAATTTGTAATTCAATGACGAGCTGTAATAAAATCTGAAATTAAATATGAACCATAAAATTCTAATTATGAATTTGGCCCTTATTTAAACATTGGAGCTCTCCGATATAGTCATAATTATCATTACTTAGTGCAGGTAAGTTGGACAATATATGTCCCCCATAACTGATCTTTTGTATGTTTGGCAAGTTTAGATCAATTCAATCGTCAATTAATTGACAACTTAGAGTGTGTTTGATATGGGGTATATATTTTTCAAGAATTAAATTTTAATTTACTCATATTTAATTTATAAAAACAAAATATCTAGGGCGGAAAATGACTTTTTTTTAAAGAAAATAAAAAGAAGAAAAATTTCACAAGTAACATTCCAAGTTTATTGTCTTCTCGTCTCCGTTCCGTATGTTCAATATCCTCAATCTCCGGCAACCCTTGATCATCCCACCTCGATTCCACCACCTTCGAACTCTTACTCCGTCACCATCCGGTCTATATAATGGTTTACTAGATTGCATGTAAATACTTTTAGAATAATACTTTCTTATTTAATTATCAAATATTAGAAAACGAGTGAGAAAATTATCTAATTTCCAACAAAATACTTTCCAAAAAAAATATTTTCCTATCCTACCAAACACACTTTTAATAATTACAGTAATAGTGAAGAGATTCAGGTCAAATCTGATCATCAAGACATACAAATTTATTTTCCGTTCGTATGTTAGCTCTTTGTACAACTTGCACTACTTAAGAAAAAAAAAATTAATGATAGAGAAAATTACATAGCTAAACTCTTAATTAAATTTTATGTTGATATGATTTAGCTACCAATTAACGATAGATTATAAAAAAATAAATTAGCTAGGAGCCTTTAAAGAAAAGAATTAACTAAAAATTATAGATAAATTTTATAACTAATTTCGAAACAGAGCTTGATTTTGAATTTAAAGATTACCTTTAGTGATCTAATCAAATTGACAATGTATTTGCCTATTTGGTAGTAGTATTGTGTGAGTCATTTTCCTCTTTTGCAAAGACAACATGTACGTGTTATTCATCTTTAAATATTCTGTCATAGCAATTGAAAAAATTGTTCAAATTAAATGCGCAATACCCAAATTACACAATGAGCACAAAATTCATTTATTAAAAATAGATGTCCGAACAGCATCTCTTTTAAGAGGAGCAGTGAATCAAATATTAGGGATATGAAAAATTGAACCAGAAAATGTTATTTGATTTATTGTTATTGGTTTAACGAAATTTTAATAATTTCATAAAATAAAAAATTATTTGATTATTGGTTTAATTATTGAGTAAATAGCTAATTCATTAAGAGTTTAAGACTAAGGCTTTATTTGTTTCAATTAAAATTAAGAGGTATGAATCTGAATACACATCTGAATATTAAGATGTGGTTTCTAAATCTGAACACTAAATAATTAATGATGTTTGTTTTCAATATCTCAATATAAAATTTTTATTTCAACAAAATATATCACTTTTGATAAAAAAAAAAAAGCTTTAAAAGTTTTAATAATCATGATTTGGAGTACTATTTTTCATTCAAAAACCTTGATAAACAACAATACACCAAAAATATTATTGCAACCAATGTTATTGACACCTAATCAGTTGGGAAAAAATGGTGTTTGATTGAGAAAAAGAAAAAAGAAATTTTTAGTTATGAGATAAAAAAAACACGCCCAAAGTAGAGAAGCTATGATTTATTATTTGATAATCTATCAAATGAGTCTGAATGTTATTAAGAGTCTCCTACAGATCTGATTCGTTCAGACCTCTTGAGACCTATTAAGAAGTTTTCTAAAAATTAAAACAAATGAACTTAATGGGCTGAATCTGAATAATTCATATTCAGAACTAAAAATTAAACGTTTTAAATGAGCTGAATCTGAATAATTAAGATTCAGAGCTCGATTAAATACAAACAAACGAGGCCTAAGTAATTTATAACTTTATACCTATATAAATATTAAATATAACCTCAATACTTTATGTTACTGTATTTTCCTTTTTAAAACCTTCCATTCACATTTTATAATGACTTTGAGTTTAAAGATTCACATTATACAAGTCATCATAACCTTGTTAATTTTTTTTTGTGTTGCATTTGTATATATTTAATTTATAAACATTTTCTTATTTATTAAATCGAAAATCAAACTGTTAAGAATTAAAATCAATAAATTGAAAATTAACAAAAGAATATGTTATTAATTTAAGGGAAGGGTCAAATATTACCCTAAACTATTCGAAAAGGTCCAGATATACCCTCCGTTTAAAGTTTGGTTCATTCATTCCCTCGCCGTGCAACTTTTGGTCCAAATATGCCCTTATGGGCGTTAGTTGTCATGTTGGACATATCCAACTCATTTTTCATTTCTTTAAATGACACATGCAATTGTCATGTCATTTGACCTTACCACATGATATTTATATGAAAATGGAAAGATATTCGAACTCATAAACACCTAATCCGACCCATAAATTAACCCACTTTTAAATAAATTATACAATCAATTTTCACCAATTTTGTTTAATTTTTATTTTTTTCCATAAATTCCGAAAATGAGTAATTGATTAATAAAAAAATAGGAAGAATATGAAAAAATATAAATTTAACGCCAAAAATTCACAAATAATTATAGTAACCTTTAATTCAATTTAAACACTTTAAATTTTTTTTATTTTTTTCGATAAATCTCAAAAATGAGAAATTGATTAATAAAAAATATAAGTTAACGCCAAAAATTAAAAAATAAATACAGTAACCTTAACTTCCACAATTTCAACATTTTTTTAATTTTTAATTTTTTGGCAAATCCCAAAAATGAGTTTATTAAATAAAAAATATGAAAAAATATAAAAATTACGCAAAAAATTCAAAAATAAAAAAAATATAAAATAAAAAAAATTGTTGAAATTATTGAATTTAAGATTACTATATTTATTTGTGAATTTTGACGTAAATTTTTTAATTTTGTTTTCATATTTTTCCCTTTTTTATTAATAAATTACTCATATTCGGAATTTATCAAAAAAAAAATTTAAAAAAATTGTAATGAAATGTTACTATATTTATTTGTGAACTTTTGGCGCTAATTTATATATATATTTTCATAGTTTTCATATTTTTTATCAATCAATTATTCATTTTCGAGATTTACCGAAAAAATAAAAATTTAAAAAAAGTATTGAAATGTTAGATTTAAGGTTACTATATTTATTTGTGAATTTTTGGCATTAATTTTATATTTTTTTCATATTGTTTCCTATTTTTTATTAATCAGTTACTCATTTTTGGGATTTTACCAAAAAATAAAAATTAAACAAAATTATTAAAATGGGTCGGATAGTGAATTTAAAAGGAGTTGATTTATGGGTCGAATTAGTTGTTTATGAGTCCGAATATCTTTCCATTTTCATATAAATGTCATGGGGTAAGTTCAAAATGACATGACAATTCTATGTGGCATTTAAAGAAATAAAAAATGAGTTGGATATGTCCAACATGGCAACTAACGCCCATAAGGGCTTATTTGGACCAAAAATTGGACGACGAGGGTATGGGTGAACCAAACTTTAAACGGAGGATATATCTAGACCTTTTCGAATAGTTTAGGAGCATATTTAACCCTTTTCCCTTAATTTAAAGATATATAAAATTCAAAAATCAAATATAAACCGAACCGATTGGAAATATATTTTTACAATAGATGACAAATGAGAGTAAATTTTATTTGTTAGAAAATGGAAAATAGGAGGTTAGAGTTAAAGATAAAGAGTCCAAAATAGGGGTTAAACGTGGCATTCAACTAAGCATTCCAAGTTTAGATCATTCGCTACGCTACTCGTCCTTTCTTACTGCCCATTTTTCTCAGCTGTATGTATTAGTATTAGGGCTACCCCCACCCACCCCCACCCCACCCACCCTTACTAACATCTTCTTCTCCTATTTAGCAACAAAGTTTTTTCAGATTAACCAAAAACTCTTTCTCTTCATGAGATGGTGGGTCTCAGTGTAGTACTCGAAGGTTATAATAATAAAGATATTAATACAATAAATGCTTCTTCTACTTGGCAAATTCTTAACAAAGCTAGTATGGTATTGATGAAACCTACTTCTCCTTCTTCCATCCCTTTTTCTCCTTTTTCCAGCCCAAAATCTCCGGCACCTTCTGGATTTCTCGATTCCTGTTTCCTTTGTAAACAGAAACTTTTACCTGGCAAAGACATCTACATGTACAAGTAAGTTAGCCGCTACCTCCTCATATCTCTATTTCCTTATATTCAAAACATTAATGGAATTTCAGATCCTGAATCTATTTGTATTATTTTACAGGGGAGAATGGGCATTTTGTAGCGTAGAGTGCAGGTGCAAGCAGATTTTTATGGATGAAGAAGAGAGTATAAAAAACAAATCTCAAGCTTCGATTAAATCTTCATCGTCGTCGTCGTCTTCCCGGAGTAGGAAAACGGCGGCGAGGAACCGACCGAATGGGTTTGCATACTGAGAAAGGAGTTGAGTTGGACGAAAATTTCCAGTTTTGTCCTCGATACATTTTGTAATGACTATGGTATCCCTTTCAGTTTTAATATTATGAAATTATTAATATTAGTAGTACGAAAAAATTTGGAAACAAACAAAACTGCTGCTAGTTTTCATTTATGAGCCCCTGGGTTTTGGTTTTGGTTGCCCCTTACCAATTTCACTAAATTACATTAAATTGCAAAATAATTTTATTCAGAATCTTTCTTTTTCTAGAATGGGGTTTGTAGGGACTGTCGGGATATTCTGGGTAATCTAATAAAAAATGTGGCATACCCCTCAAAGGAGTGATGACTCACTCTTTTTTTTACTTTATTGCATTTAATGTCATTAAATTCTATTTTGTAAATAATTTCTAAATATTGAAATGAAATTTTATCATCGAATTGTAATCGTTGGTTTTTATTTTTAGTATTAAACCAAAAAGGTGACAATTTGAGTAGTTAATTAATTAAGTTATGAAAGTTGAAAGAATATTTTGAGAACCTCGTAGGATATGGTTAATATTTTTTTAATAGAGTTCATTCATGGGTGCACGTGTGAAGGCACCATGCACTAGATAACAATGAGATGCTCATCGCAAGTTTTTATGGAAATTTTACTAGCTATGTGATTTTATATCGTAATTTTAAATTTAGCGTATTATTATTTATTGGATTGTCTTATTTTGTTATTGTGCAACGCGAGCAGGGGATCATATAGAGCATCCTCAAAGAACTAAATTCGCCATGTATTCACAATAATTTCAAGCATATTTTGTAGAATTTGTGCCAAAAGCATATCGAAATACTTTGCCCTCTATTAACAAAGATAGGAATATTATGTATGTCTATAGTTAATTAAGTAATAGAAAAAACTTATTAAAAGGAATATTGAGAGTATAATTAACTGATAAAAGTGTTATTTTTCTAATTAACTTAAATTTTTAGGCAAGATGATTCTACAATGATGAAGTTTTGTTGAAAATATAATTAATTAATAAAAATATATTTTATATTTAATAGTTTAAGCTTTTAAATGAAATAATGATTTATAATATTTAAATTTGTTGTTATTTCATTTGGAATTAGTTGTGTGATATTTTGAAGATTTACATGTGTAGTTGGAATCCAAGGTGGATATATATTATAGGTACTTAATTTGGAAAATTGCAATCGATTGGTTATCTTTGGGCGATGCATGCATGTAGCCCTCATTTATAGTGCTATTTCACTTTTTTTTCCTTCCTTCAAAAATAGGGGCATGTGTGGATCATGATTGTTTTTTCAAAGCAAATGGAAAGAGATATATAGGCCCTCCCTTCCATTTTAATAATTATAATTGGCCTTATATATTTATTTTAGCAAATTAAAAAAAAAGTTTTTTCTCATACTATTATTAATATTAAAATAATATAATAATATTTTACTAATTAATATATCCTTAATTAAAAACATAGTCAATTAGAATGAAACTGTAATCTCTTTCTTTTTCTTTTGTTTGTGATGATTTTTCCTTTAATAGTAAATATTTATAAATATCTTTTGTTTCCTATTAAATTTTCTACATCTAAATGTTGAACCAGATTTGCACGTGGATATTTACGTGGACTTTTTACTGCTGAGTGCTGACTTTTAATTACTTGCCTTAAAAAAACTTAAAGAGGAGAATATATATATAGAATAATCTTGGACAACGAAAGATACCAATTTCATGGAAAATGACATTATTTCATCTATAAAATTCAAGAATGAGTGGTTAAATAAGTATGAGTAAAAAGAATAGAATTCCCTCTATCATTTTTATTTGGCCAAACGATGGACTAAACTTCTCCTATACATTATAATGTGTATCGTATAGTCGCCCAGTCACCCTCCTTTAAATAGATGGTATATTAAATTCATGTCACATAAATTAATTAATATTAATTAACATGCTATAATAATATTTATTATTTTAAAAAAATTATTGAGTAAAAACATTAAATAAGTAGGTTATATAATAATCTTTCAACTCCACAACCATACAAAACCTAAGTCGTGATATCACTCATCTTGCCAGCGTGATCACCTATACTCTCTCCCTCACCGTCTCCATATCTACCGCACACCTCATCATTTTCCTTTCTTCCTTCTCCAACCTTCACAAAATCAACAACCCTAATAAGCTGCCACACAATCAGCTCCAGTCGGCAAACTTTTATGTTGCCGGCAGCTTCTCGCACCTCTACCCACCTCATTCTCCTCTCAAACCCTAGCAAACTATTAATGATCGTCCCTCCTCTCCATCATCTCTAGCATACCAGCATGCAGGGCCGACTCTATGCATACTTTAATAAGACAGGGGGCCTCAAATTCTTACCTAGAATAAATTATGTGTTAATTTTTTTAAGAAAAAATATTGATTATTTATGATAAAAAGTATATATTTAAAATTATTATTTTATTCTCTTCAAACCCCACTCTCTCCACTAATACTCACCTTACTTTATTCTTTTTACACTCTCTTCTTTAAATTTTTGATAAGTT
Organism: Solanum sitiens; assembly: GCA_016801875.1. Classification (NCBI taxonomy): domain Eukaryota; kingdom Viridiplantae; phylum Streptophyta; class Magnoliopsida; order Solanales; family Solanaceae; genus Solanum; species Solanum sitiens. The sequence goes on along the minus strand of JABWTJ010000057.1, from coordinate 168,958 downwards.
AGAGTAATATTCTGTTAAAATATCAATTAATAGTTGAAAAAGTGTAGAACAAAGTGAATTGTAAATTCTTTTTTCATTTTTTCTTAAATTTTGAAGCATTAGAACAACACAATAAAATGTGGGATAACCAAATTATCAATTTCATCAAAGCTATGGTTCTAACTCTTATACTTATTTGAAATTTGTCAACTTATTACTTGTAGAACTATGTTGACAATGCATATAATGATTGTCCAAGGAAAATAATATTTTTCAACGTTGAATTGATAAAATCTTATTTAAAACTAGTAATTGGAAAAGAAATCGAATAAATCATTTATATTTATATATATATATATATATATATATATATATATATATAAGTAATACTTTGCATTTATAAATTTTAAATAAATGCATGTGAAGTTTATTTAGATTTTAGGCCTCTACTTAAGATTTCGCTTTAGGCCTCCGATTACGTTGAGCTGCCCCTGCCAAGCATGCAACCAGCGAACCCTCTCGCCGCCTTCTTTCTGACGAAAAGGACCAACATCGTTTCTCTCTCACTCCACTATGAATAAGTGGACTTCAATGAGCACTACCATTAAACTAGCATTGCTATCTCCCTCACTGATAATAGTCATGACATCACAGAGGTGTTGATGACAAGGTCTACTAACACTACAAAAAAACTGTGTTTAGCGACGGATTTTCACTACATACATATTTATGTCGCTATGTAGCAACAGATTATCTACCAATTTACAATTTTGTCGCCAAAAAAGCAAAAAAAGTATTTGGCATATAATTTTACGACAGAATAGTGACGGAATGTTTAGGTCGTCGCTAAATTTTGGCGCCCCTTTTTAGCTCCAAAATTAACGACAAAGTGATGGTGGCAAAATTTATTAACAGTTGGCGACGGATTTAGCGACAAATATATTGTCGCTAGTTATATTTCACTCATTAAAATATTTAAGATCAATTACTACGAAAAAAATTATCGTTAAATTAATATCTACTGTCAGATGTGTTTGGTCGCTAAATTAATAGCTACATAAATTTATTTAGGGCATAGTAAGAAGAACCAATAAAACATATTCCCTTCTCATTTTTTTATTCTAGGGTTTTTTCCTTCCTCTGTGGCAGCTCGACTTCTTCAGAAGCTCTCCCCCTACGGCAACTCGTTTTATCTGACAGCTCTCCCTCTATGGCAGGTTGTTTTCTCTGGAAGATCGCCCTCTGTAGCAACTTGTATTCACTAGCACCTCGCCCATCTCCAGTGGCTCGTCCTCTCCGTTACCTCGCCCATATCTATAGTAGCTTGTCCCATGCTTTATAGAGTTGAAAAGTATCTCTATTTCCATTTCAGGTAATGTATATTTTCTGGCATTTAATTAGTTTTCGATTTTTTCTATTTAATTTTTTTAGAAAAGGCTTGAGTAGGAACAAGGTCTAATAATTATTTTTTGTTATATTTTCTTGTCTATTTCTTTGAGTCAATATGTAATCGATTGAATTATTAAGAGTCGTTGATTTTATATGATTTGTTTTTCCTAGGGAATCCTTAGTTTCAAGTCAAGATTATGACATTTAAAAAAAAAAAACTTTTGATTAATTGAGAGTGTGTTGTGTAGTGGAAAGTTGATGTAATATTGAGCGGGTTAAGACAATTGTTCTTCATTTCTTTAAGAAAATGTAATGCCTTTGCCACTAGTTTAACCCCCTCTGTTTTGATTTCTCCATAGAAGGAAAATATCTTCTTGGCGGCTAGATATTTGTACATAACCAAAATTTCATCAATAGGGAGTAGATAATGACCACTAATTTGGAATTTGTTCGTATTTAAACTACGATTCTTTTATCTGTATTTTTTTGTTCTTTAGTAATGATCAGATATTGTATATCACATAAAAGTGAATAGTTACTGAACAATTTGGAGAAAGTACTTTTGATAACACACACAATTTGGAGAAAGTATATATATACATGTATGTCTAGATATAGATTTTCAAAATCTGGTGGGATGATCCGATAAATAAAATATCATTCCATAAGATCATTTGTTAATAAAAAAAAATTGTTAGACGATCCTTCTCTGAGGAAAATCTTAATTGCTTAGTTGACTAGCTATTTGAAGATACAGATTGAGACAAACATGTAATTGTAGTTCTAACACATGGTTACTACCAACAATTTCTATTCTAAGTTCAAGTGATTCTTATGATTCTTAATAGCTTTAGAGTTCAACTAATATCATAATGAATCATGAAGGATATACAAGAAGGAATGTGGCAAGCAAACTTCAGAAATAGTTTGCATTTTAATATGTTTTCGAATTAGATACGTAAACTTATTTTGAAATGTGAAAATAAACTATCTGAATCGTGTCCATTTTTTCCTTTGTGGATGGTATATGTTGGACAAAATGATAATCACACCCAGGATAATGTCCAAACTAAATAGCAATAGGAAGAGAGTAACAACGACACCAAATATTAAAATGGGTAAATATGATACCCGAATAAGTAATACAATAATATTGATGAAAAACTTGGTAGTGTCAAAAGACTACTACTCAACACTCTTTTATTTCTTACAACTCACAATAATATTATTTGCACACTATTTTCTCACAAACTAAGAATTGCTTCTCTATTTTTTGGTGTGTCTTCAAGTGTTCAATTACTACTCTATTTATAGAGTTTTTTGAACACTTGTTTACATCATTAATGACATAATGTGATAGCCAATTTCAACAAAAAAATTGGTTGCCTAACTCTACCAAACTTATACCAAACTTTGACTACCTACTTCCACAAATGTGGCTATCAACTTTCACATTGGTGGCTACCAATTTTCACATTTGTGGCTAGTAATTTCAACAAGTATGGCTGCAAAATTAATTGCTGCCAAGATTTTATTTCCACAAATCTCTCCCTTAATTTTGATTTTTCTTCTTTACTCCAAGGCTTGATCTCAATCTCTGAAAATCTTCAAACTTGAGAGGCTTTGTAAAATATCCGCAACTTGATCATGAGATTTCACATACTTGAGCTCTACCTCTTTCTTGGTAATGTATTCTCGGATAAAGTGATACCTTGTGTCTATGTGCTTGCTTCGATCATGATACACTGGATTCTTTGCTAGTGCTTGCGCAGATTTGTTATCAACACAAATCATTGTGGCTTCAATTTGTGACAAATTGAGTTCCTTCAATAACCGTCTCAACCAAATAGCATGACATATACATGATGTCGCTGCCACATATTCAGCTTCACAAGTCGAGAGAGTAACAATTGATTGTTTCTTTGAACTCCAAGAAATAACACAATCACCCAAGAAAAACACAAAACCAGATGTGCTTTTTCTATCATCAACATCTCCCGCATAATCACTATCACAATATCCCACAAGATTAAAATTATCGGAAGAAGAATAAAATAGCCTAAGGTCGATTGTACCTTTTAGGTAGCGAAGAATTCTTTTAGCGACCTTCAAGTGAGTGGAGGTAGAAGCTTCCATGAATCGACCTACTACTCCAACTGCAAAGACTATATCTGGTCTCGTACATGTCAAGTACCTCAGACTTCCTACGAGACTTTTGAACAAAGTGGAATCCACTTCTTCTCCATCATCAAATTTTGACAATTTTGTCCCACTTTCCATTGGGGTGTTCACAGGGTTGCAATCAAACATGTTGAACTTCTTCAAAATCTCCTTTGTATAGCTTTCTTGAGATATGAAGATGCCTTCCTCCATTTGCTTGACTTCTAGGCCCAAGTAATATGACATGAGCCCTATGTCTGTCATGTCAAACTCAAGGGACATAGCTTTCTTGAAAGCTTCAAATAAAACTGGGTTGTTACCCATTAGAATGAGATCATCAACATAAAAACAAACAAGCAGAATATCTCCATTAGTATGAACTTTAATATAAAGAGCATATTCATGGAGACAACGAGTAAACCCATTGTCTTGAAAGTATTTGTCAATGCGACTATTCCAAGCTCGTGGAGCTTGCTTCAACCCATATAAGGCTTTCTTCAACCTCAACACCTTATCTTCATGATTTTTAACCACAAAACCCAATGGTTGCTCAACATAGACTTCTTCTTCAAGATATCCATTCAAGAATGCCGATTTGACATCTAGTTGATGGATCTTCCACTTCATTTGCGCCGCTAAAGAGATCAATAGACGGATTGTCTCCATGCGGGCAACAGGCGCATAAACTTATTCATAGTCGATGCCATGCCTTTGTTTGTAGCCTTTAGCCACAAGTCTTGCCTTGTATCTTTCTACTTCTCCATGGGCATTTTTCTTCATCTTGTATACCCATTTGACTCCAATTGCTCGATGGTCCTTTGGAAGAGTTGTCAACTCCCAAGTGTTGTTCTTCTCTATTGATTGGATCTCTTCCTCCATGGCTTTTCTCCACCTTTTGTCAGTAACAGCTTCATCAAAATTCATTGGTTCACTATCAGCAAAAAGACAACACAAAAAATCAAAATTAGTAATTTCTTCTGTGTCATCATAGAGTTCTTGAATGTTCCTCATCCTATGTGGTCTTTCACTTGAACTCTCTTGAGAAGATGGAGATGCAATATTTGCTGGTGAAGGAGGCGGGGTTGCATCCTGTGCCATGGTCTCCTGTTCTTCTTCATCTCCGAAGTATGGAAGAAAATCATATGTTTTTTCTTCTGGAGCCTCCCAATTCCATGATGCTTCTTCATCAAATTCAACATCACGACTCACCACCACCTTGTTATTGCTTGGATTGTACAATTTGTAGCCTTTTGAACTTGCGTCATAGCCAACAAACACATACTTGACACTCCGATCGTCAAGTTTAGCTCTCCCTTGATGTGGAACATGAGCATATGCTATGCTCCCAAAGATTCTCAAGTGCTTAACACTTGGCTTTCTTCCGCTCCATGCTTCTTGAGGTGTTTGATCTCGTACATTTTTTGTTGGAGACCTGTTGCTCAAATAAACTGCACAAGAAACAGCCTCGGCCCAAAATTCTTTTGGTAGATGTTTAGCTTTCAACATACATCTAGCCATATTAAGAATTGTTCTATTCTTTCTTTCTGCAACTCCATTTTGTTGTGGCGAGTAAGGTACCGTTAGAGGGCGACGAATTCCATGAGATTTACAAAAGTCATTAAATTCTTTTGAAGTGAATTCGCCTCCTCTATCAGACCTTAATGCTTTTATTTCATAGCCACTTTCTTTTTCTACAAGTGCTTTGAAATTTTTAAAGGCAACAAAAACTTCAGATTTTTGCTTCAAGAAGTACCCAAGTCTTTCTACTGAAATCATCAATAAAGAGCAAGAAATATTTTCTTTTACCAAAAGAAGGTGAATCGATTGGACCACAAACATCGGTGTGAACAAGTTGGAGTGGCTTACTTGTTCTTGATGTAGTCTCCTTTGGGAAACTCCTCCTTGCATGTTTTCCAAGAAGATAAGCTTCACACAATTGATTTGGATGGTTGATTGGCGGTATCCCATCAACCATGTTCTTGTCTCCCATTGATTTGAGCGCTTCAAAGTTCAAGTGCCCAAATCTCATATGCCAACACCATGAGTCATCTTGCACATTAGCCTTCAAACACTTTGCATAGATAGTTTGAAGATTCAAAGGAAACAACCTATTCTTTGCCATATGAACTTTAGCAATTAAGTTGTTACTTGAATCTCTTAGCCAAAGATGCATATTTTTCATATGAATATCATATCCTTTTTCAAGAAGTTGACCCAAACTCAAAATATTACTTTTCAATTTTGGCACATAATAAACATTGGTAATCAATTTATGACCACCATCTTTACAGGATATCAGAATCGTACCTATCCCTTCAATTTGGATCTTTGAGGTATCGCCAAAAGACACATTACCTTTCACGGTCTTCTTTATCTCCACAAATTTATCTTTCTGGCCACACATATGATTGCTTGCTCCATTGTCAAGATACCATGAGCTGCAATCATCTTTATCTTCTTCTTTGAGTGTTAATAACAGTGTTGACTCATCTTCATCTTTGTTGTTGTCAACAAGATTAACTTTCTCTTCAACATTACTATGACATTCCCAAGAGTAATGTCCCATTTTATGACAGTTATAACACTCAATTTTAGATTTGTCATACCTGATTTCATTTGTACCTTGATAGGCTCCACGTCCTCTGCCTCCTCGTTGACCACGACCACGACCTCTGATTGACTGGTGACCTTTATCTTCATTGTTGAAATAATTGGTGTAACTTCTTCCTCTTCCACGACCTCCACGGCCTCCACGGCCTCTCCATTGTCCATTTCCTTTGTAACTTTTCTCACCTTCAAATCCTTTGAAGGATGCATGAGTTTTAAGAAGCTGCTCTAGTGGCTCTTCTTTTCTCCTTTTCATTTTCTCTTCATGGGCTAGTAAAGAACCTTCCAATTGTTCTACCGTCATAGAGTCTAGATCTTTAGACTCCTCAATAGCACACACCACATAATCAAATTTAGGTGTTAAAGAACGAAGGATCTTTTCTACCACACGCACATCATCTACTTTCTCTCCGTATCTTCTTAGTTGATTTACAACAGCAATCAATCTTGAGCAGAAATCCGAAATGGATTCAGATTCTTTCATTTTTAAAACTTCAAACTCAGCCCTTTGAGTTTGAAGTTTTATCTTCTTTACTTTATCAACTCCTTGGAGAGAATTTTGTAAAATCTCCCACGCCTCTTTTGAGGTGGTTGCATCAGCCACCTTCTCAAACATTCCATCATCCAAACATTGATGGATAAGAGTGAGGGCCTGTTGATCTTTCTTTCTTGTCTTTAACAAGACCTCCTTTCCATTTGAGGGCAAAGTTTTCTCATTTGCGGGTTTTGTATACCCTTTGTCTACAATATCCCAAACATCTTGAGAGCCAAGAATAGCTTTCATTTATAGACACCATTTTTCATAATTTTCTCTTGTGAGACGGGGGTATTGAAAGGACAACGGACTATTATTTGTCATGGCTCTGATACCACGTTGTTGGACAAAATGATAATCACACCCAGGATAATGTCCAAACTAAATAGCAATAGGAAGAGAGTAACAACGACACCAAATATTAAAATGGGTAAATATGATACCCGAATAAGTAATACAATAATATTGATGAAAAACTTGGTAGTGTCAAAAGACTACTATTCAACACTCTTTTATTTCTTACAACTCACAATAATATTATTTGCACACTATTTTCTCACAAACTAAGAATTGCTTCTCTATTTTTTGGTGTGTCTTCAAGTGTTCAATTACTACTCTATTTATAGAGTTTTTTGAACACTTGTTTACATCATTAATGACATAATGTGATAGCCAATTTCAACAAAACAATTGGCTGCCTAACTCTACCAAACTAATACCAAACTTTGACTACCTACTTCCACAAATGTGGCTACCAACTTTCACATTGGTGGCTACCAATTTTCACATTTGTGGCTAGTAATTTCAACAAGTATGGCTGCAAAATTAATTGCTGCCAAGATTTTATTTCCACAGTATATGTGCATGCAATTCATGTAAAGTATTTATGAATTAAGTTGGCTCTTGAACAATATATTCTTTGGTTCTAACGTTGAACACGTTTTCAACTCGAAAAGCTTCATAGAACTGTCGTATGCGAGTACTACGAGGCCCACGACTTTCTTGATGGCCTCATTCGGGTTAAGATGTGGCTAAAGTCTCTCCGAGGGTAGCGTATATTACACTCGAGGTCTCTCGAGCCTCTACTGTACCAATGTCTCCGTTTTAGGGTTTAAGGAATAAGGTAATGAAATTCCGGTATGGACTTTTGTTTTTGTTACGACAGGCGGGCTACGTGAATAATAGTGTTAGTAGTTCGTAAAGCTAATTTTGATCTAGATAGTGGATTGATGTTCACTGTAGCACTATATGACCTTGAAGGTTAAGTTAGTGTACCATGAACTCCATCCCACATATTTTAGATGATGTGACATCAGTTATCTAGCTACATTCTATTACAGGTTGACACCATTTTGCAAAACGTTGATTCCGATGCTCTCATTATTCAACTTGTAGACTTCACCACAAATCTAGCCTTTTGTCAATATCTTCTTTGTGAGGAACACTTCTGAAAGGTTGTCAAGTTTAGTTGTCATCTATTCTACTTATAAATGAAAATTTTATACTCTCCTTTGAAGCTTTTAGTTTAGTGTCTGCTAAATGTTTTATATTGTGATTCGTCAATGATAGAAGCTTGTAATTGCCATTGGCAACTTGTGATAAATGGTGTATTTATTTTCTAATTTTTCTGCACTCTGGATGCACTTTTTGTTATAAAAATCTGGTGCATTTGAGGGAAAAGTTTTTTGCATTTGTTGCATAAACTAAGGGTGATAATTTGGTGCATTTGAGTAAAAAACTTGACGTGGTTGGCACATAAATTGAGGGTGAAAATCTAATACATTTGAGTAAAATTGACATATTTGTCTTGGAAAGATTTAATAGTCTCTCTTTAGAGGTGCATCAGTCTTGTAATATTTGTGTATCTAATTCTTTATGCAGTGAAGCTTTTTCGAGTAACATTATTATTGTTGGTTTTTAAAGAGATAATAATTATGTGGCGTTATAATCACTTTTATTTAACTACTTCGTCCATATTTATGTTGACTCTATTATCACTTTATTTTCATGCTCTATTGAAAAATCAATTCATATCTAATACCTAATTTTTTTTCCCCTACAGAGGTGATAAAGTATCAGCTTCCAAGTAATAGCATTTATCAAGTAAGTTGAGTCACTAAGTTTTGCTTAATAGACGACACTAAGTTGAGTTATTTGATAGGACACAAACTTGCGTACTATTCAAATTTTAATTTATGCGGGTGAAATTTACAAAATAAGATTTTTAGCTTTCACATTGTTAGCTTTTTTGCTCCCTCCCTTTTTTCGGACCACACTGGATGAATCTCACCTAGTTATTTTTAAGATTTTTTTGTGTCTTTCTTGCTAAAATTACAACATAGAGGAGCGTATCTAACATGTCTTTGTTTTAGAAAATTACTAGTTCTCTAGTTGATTATTTATGATAAAAAATATATATATTTATAATTATTATTTTATTCTCTTCAACCCCACTCTCTCCACTAACACTCACATTACTTTAATCTTTTTAACTTCTTTTACACTCTCTTCTTTAAATTTTTGTTAAGTTAGAATAATATTCTGTCAAAATATCAATTAATAGTTGAAAACGTGTTCAACAAAGTGAATTATAAATTATTTTTCCATTTCTTCTAAAATTTTGAAGCATTACAACAACACAATAAAATGTGGGATAACCAAATTATCAACTTCATCAAAACTATGGTTCTAATTCTTATACTTATTTAAAATTTGTCAACTTATTACTTGTAGAACTATGTTAAAAATTCATATAATGATTGCTCAAGTAAAATAATAAATTTTCAACGTTGAATTGATAAAATCTTATTTAAAACTAGTAATTGAAAAAGAAATCGAATAAATCATTTATATATATATATATATATATATATATATAAATTAAGTAATACTTTGCATTTAAAAATGTAAGGAAAATAAATTTTAAATAAATGCATGCGAAGTTTATTTATATTTTAGGCCTCTAATTAAGATTTCGCGTTGGGCCTCCGATTACGTTGAGCTGCCCCTGCCAGCATGCAACCAGCGAACCGTCTCGCCGCCTTCATTCTGACGAAAAGGATCAATGTCGTTTCTCTCTCACTCCAGTACGAATAAGTGGACTTCGATGAGCACTACCATGAAACTAGAATTGCTATTTCCCTCACTGATAATAGTCATGACGTCAAAGAGGTGTTGATGACAAGGTCTACTAATTACACTACAAAAAAAACTATGTTTAGCGACGGATTTTCGCTACAAACATATTACCGTCGCTATATAGAAACAGATTAGCTACCAATTTACAATTTTGTCGCCAAAAAAGCGAAAAAGTATTTGGCATATAATATTACGACAGATTAGCGACAGAATGTTTAGGTCGTTGCTAAATTTTTTGCGCCCCTTTTTAGCTGCAAAATTAGCGACAAAGTGACGGTGGCAAAATTTGTTAACAGTTGGCGACGGATTTAGCGACAAATATTTTGTCACTAGTTATATTTCACTCATTAAAATATTTAAGGTTAATTGCTACGAAAAAAATTATCGTTAAATTAATATCTACTGTCAGATGTGTTTGATCGCTAAATCAATAGCTACATAAATTTATTTAGGGCATAGTAAGGAGAACCAATAAAATATATGCCCTTCTCATCTTTTTATTCTAGGGTTTTCTCCCACCTCTGCAGCAGCTCGTCTTCTTCGGGAGCTCTCCCCCTATGGCAACTCGTCTTATCTGACAGCTCGCCTCTATGGCAGATTATTTTCTCTATAAGCTCGCCCTCTGTAGCAACTTGTATTCACTAGCACCTCGCCCATCTCCAGTGACTCGTCCTCTCCGTTACCTCGCCCATCTTCAGTAGCTTGTCCCTTTCTTTATAAAGTTGGAAAGTATCTTTATTTCCATTTCAGGTAATGTATATTTTCTTGCATTTAATTAGTTTTTGATTTTTCCTATTTAATTTTTTTAGAGAAGGCTTGAGTAGGAGCAAGGGCTAATAATTCATTTTTTGTTATTTTTTCTTGTCTATTTCTTTGAGTCAATATGTAACCGATAGAATTTTTAAGAGTCGTTCATTTTTATATGATTTGTTTTTCCTAGGAAATCCTTAGTTTCAAGTCAAGATTATGGCATTTTGAAGGGGAAAAAAAGAAGCTTTTGGTTAATTGAGAGTGTTGTGTAGTGGAAAGTTGATGTAATATTAAGCGGGTTAAGACAATTGTTCTTTCTTTCTTTAAGAAAATGTAATGTCTTTGCCACTAGTTTAACCCCCTTTGTTTTGGTTTCTCCATAGAAGGAAAATATCTTCTTGGCGGCTAGATAGTTGTACATAACCAAAATTTCATCAACAGAAAGTAGATAATGACCATTAATTTGGAGTTTATTTGTATTAAAACTAAGGTTCTTTTACCTGTATTTTTTGGTTCTTGAGTAATGATCAGATATTGTATATCACATAAAAGTGAATAGTTATTAAACAATTTGAAAAAAGCACATTTGATAACACACATAATTTGGAGAAAGTATATATATACATGTATGTCTAGACATAGATTTTTAGAATATGGTGGGATGATCCGGTAAATAAAATATCATTCCATAAGATCATTCGTTAATAAAAAAGAATTGCTAAAGGATCCTTCTCCGAAGGAAATCTTAATTGCTCAGTTGGTTAGCTATTTGAAGATACACATTGAGACAAACAGGGGCGGATCTACTAAGGGTAGTGGGTGTGTCACGCCACCCACGGGTTTCGACGGAAACTCTAATATATATAGGTATATATCTACAATATAATTACAAATATTAAATGTGCCACCCATGAAACCAAAAGGACTTCTGGCGCGGCTGACTAAGGGTCATAATCTGATACGTAGTTCGCGGGTTCGAATCTCGCTGAGGCCCTGGGAGTTTTTTAATTTACAATTTTTAACTTGCTGCTGAGCCTCCTTTGCAATTTTAACTTGCTTCCTTAACTATCAAGCGACGCCTTATTTTTTTTGTTTGATTCTAATAATTGTCTTAATATTGAGTAGTAATTTATAAGTATATTTGACTAGCGGGTTCCATAAAATGTGATACATTATAAATATAAGCATTGATATCGTCATTGATCATTTTAAAACTGTAAAAACTTGTCGAGTACAATTATAAATGAATGATGAATATTTATGCTATTTATAGTATAATTGAAAGTTTTAACTTTGTTTACTTTATGATCTCAATCAAATGCGGGGTGAAAATTTGTATTTATATATGGAGGTAGGGAAGGGAAGGGAAAATTGTAAGGTGAGGGTTCAAATAGTCAACCAATTGAGCTAAAGTGATTTTTCGCAAATATTATGTGAGAAAAAAATCTTTCGTTGTCGGTCTTGAATTCGACTTTCAACAAGAGCATCTAAATTAAAATGATAAACTTTTGCTTCGTTGGAGACATCTGATAAAACTGAAATAATGCTGAAAAGATTAGCATGATCCATGCGCAAAGAATTTGTAGTATATATAATACAAAAATTGTCATCTTATTATTGTTCATATTTTCATAGATCGAAAAGATGAATAATTCGACTGAAGCCTAAAATTAATTTAACCAATGGACTTACTTGGCACCGAGAGACTCAAAATCCTGGATCCGCCTCTGAAGACAAACATGAAATTATAGTTCTAACACATGGTTACTACCAACAGTTTCTATTCTAAGTTCAAGTGATTCTTATGATTCTTAATAGCTTAAGAGTTCAACTAATATTATAATGAATCATGAAGGATATACAAGAAGGAATGTGGCAAGCAAACTCCAGGTAATAGTTTGCATTTCAATATGTTTTCGAATTAGAAATTTATAGGTAAACTTATTCTGGAATGTGGAAATAAACTATCTAAATCGTGTTCGTTTTTTCCTTTGTGGATGGTATATGTGCATGCAATTCATGTAAAGTATTTATGAATTAAGTTGGCTATTAAAATATATATTCTTTGCTCTCTATATTCAACTTGTAGACTTCACCACAAATCTACCATTTTGTCGATATCTTATTTGTGAGGAACACTTCTGAAAGGTTGTCAAGTTTAGTTGTCATCTATTCTACTTATAAATGAAAATTACTCTCCCTTGAAGCTTTTGATTTAGTGTCTGCAAAATATTTTATATTGTGATTCGTCAATGATAGAAGCTTGTAATTGCCATTGGAAACTCGTGATAAATGGTGTATTCATTTTCTAATTTTTCTGCACTCTGGATACACTTCTTGTTATAAAAATCTGGTGCATTTGAGGGAAAAGTCTTTTGCATTGAGGGAGATAATTTGGTGCATTTGAGTAAAAAACTTGACGTGTTTGGCACATAAATTGAGGATAAAAATCTGATACATTTGAGTAAAATTGACATATTTGTCTTGGAAAGATATAATAGTCTTTTTTTTAAAGAGATAATAATTATGGGGGCGTTATAATCACTTTTATTTAACTACTTCCTCCATATTTATGTAGACGCTATTATCACTTTTATTTTCATGCTTTACTGAAAAATCAATTCATATCTAATATAGAATCTTTTTTTTTTCCTTACAGAGGTGATAAAGCATCAACTTCCAAGTAATAGCATTTATCAAGTAAGTTGAGTCACTAAGTTTTGCTTAATAGACGACATTAAGGGCCCGTTTGACCATGCGATATGGTATCATGATATGGAATCATAAGATAAAATTGAAGTTTTGTTTGGACATGCGATATGAAATTTTGGTGTTGTATATTTTCTCATAAACATAAAAATCCCACAAGTTGTAAAATTATTAAAATAGCTCCAATTGTTTATTCAATCTTATCAAACAAAAAATTATAAAATCGCATAATAAATTATTACAAAGGTATTATTCTCCACTTAAGTAATTGTTTCATCTAGCTTTAATTTAATAAAAAAATTGAACATAAATTGCAGTGTACTAGTTATAATATAATCCTCCCACATAGTACGAATAATTTTCTTAAGTTGAACTTGCGTTTCTCGATCATGTGACTGAGAAGACAAATCAACATTGTTACTTTGAGCCATTTGTTGGTCAATATCATCCGCAACTATATTTTTATGTTTATAGGCCATAATTTATAAATATGTCATCACTTTAACAATAGGGTGGTGTGAGTTAAAGTGACTATATGTTAGTGAGAATAATAAATTTTATGTCGGTTAGAATAATAAATTTTAAAAAGTAATGATGTCATTATAAATTTTATTTACATATGAAATAAATGGTTAGTAGATATAAATGTTGGGTTGTTTTAACAAAGTATAAACTTGTGGATCAATTTTTGTATTAAAATATCTCAAATCATGATATGGAATCACCATGTAATTCCATGTCATGCTTTTTGGAGAATATGGAATCACATCTCATGATATAGAATCATGAGATGGAATCAATGTGAAATCGCATGTCCAAACGCTAATTCCATCTCACGATACCATATCGTGATATGGTATCGCATGACCAAACGCCTTATAAGTTGAGTAATTTGATAGGACACAAACTTTCCTTTCAAGCGTACTATTCAAATTTTAATTTATGCAAGTAAAATCTACAAAAATAAGATCTTTAGCTTCTACATTGTTAGCTTTTTTGCTCCCTCCCTTTTTTCAGACCACACTGGATCAATCTCACCTTGTTATTTATTCAAGTTGTTTATGTGTCTTTCTTGCTAAAATTACAAGATATAAGAGCATATCTAACATGTCTTTGTTTTACAAAATTACTAGTTTTCTCTAGTTGATACTCGCGGCATCAGTATTCATATTAGTTTGTCTTGCATGAAATTTTTTAATGCATGAACTTTATACTAATCATGATTAATGTCAGATTTGTCTTGATAAGAATTTAAATCAAATGTATCTATATCTTCTTCTAGCCTCAGCAGTGTGGACTAAGGAACTCCAATTTCCTTTGCCTCCTATCATAATTCTTGTCAATGTTTCTTAGCACAATAGAGATAAAGCCGTTTCATATATTTGCAAATATTAAGTGAATTTTGCTTGGTCGGAAAAACTGCATTATATTTTCATGTTTATCCATATGAAAATGGTTGAATATCTCTTTGTACTTTGGTGACCGATCTCAATTGTGCACCTAGGTAAAAATCTTTATATGATCTTATTAACCTTAGAGATGAAATATTCATATTCATTTATTGGATAAATTGAATGTCTAAAGCAATAGTGATCGCAACGGTTGCAGTAGAATGTAGGATAAGATGGATGTTGCACCTCAATTGCATTTTGAGAATATGGTAAGAAAGATAACGAGAATATTATGGGCTTGGTTCTCAAGGTAACCACTATGATGGCCTTATTCCTACTTTTGGTTCTGATAATTGTCTCTCGAGCATGTCATTTGTTAGTTGTCTTTAAAACACTATTTATTGGTTAAAGAACAATTATGAATATTGAGTCTTTAGCATTTATATATTCTTGGATCAACTATTTACTCTTTAAATTGCTATATATACAAAATTAGATTGTTGTAAGGCTTATTTAATATATCTTCTTCTTATTTAGTATAATCTATATGGATTATGAATATATAATAATATAAAAGAAAAAATACATGACGCTTCTATAATATAATATTTTATAGAGATGAAATTAGCAATAATTGTGTATAAATTGCGACGGAATATAGCTACAAAAATTTCGACGCTAACAATTCTCTGTGACGAAATCAATAATTAAATTAGCGATAAAGTTTGTATGAAATAGCTATGACAGAGGTCGTCGCTAAAGGTAGCGATGAAATTTTATGTCTCGAATCCGTCGCTAGAGTTAGCTACAGACAATAAAATTTCATCGCTAAAGGCTTACCTACGAGCATTTTACTGACATATGAGATTTTGTCGTTAATTCATCGCTAAAGCCTTTTAGTGATGGATTTGGGTGATTTGGTAACGGATTTCGTTCGTCGCTAAAATTTGATTTTTCTGAAGTGTAAAGAAGATGACAATTGGTTGTGGAGAAGAGAGAAAAAGGGACCGGGCAGGCATGGGGATGACTGAAAAGTAGGTGGCGTGGGCGACGAAGAAATTTTTTTTTTGAATATTTTTTAAAAAAAAATTATTTTATTATTTATAATTTAATATTTTATAAAATTTAAATATGGAATTCACTTGCCTTAACACGTGTGTAGTTACACACTTTTCCCACATCAGCCATCTCAATGTCACATAAATCAGGTTAATGGTTAGAGGGGAGTGATATTGTTTTACTAAATTATGTTTTATTGAGTTTAAGGTTTAATTGGTAAATGATTAAGTAGAAGGATCCATAATACAAACATGTACAAGTACATGAGTACATTAGACTATTTCATGACTTTTTCTATTTGTTCAGAATATAATGACTTGACACGTCTTTTAGAAACAATAAACAAAATGTTAATTTCATATTTCATAAATCTAATATTTTAGAAAATTCATTGTATAATGACGGTATATAGATGGGTCGTTTAGTAATTGATTAGGAGAGACGTTATGCATATATATTAGATCTTGAATAAGTAATATCATGCATGTTAGATAGTTTATTTAATTAGGATTTGAATTTTAAAAGGCGGAAGCGTGAGGCGAGACATTTTATGTAGTACAGGTGAGACGTAAGCCCCGAGACACGGACTGTAAGTCTTATGGATCTACGGGGTGTAGTCTCATTTATATTCAGTTTATTACTAAGAAAATAACTAAAATTAGAACTTTTGATTATTTTATAAATAAATTTTAATAAATAACCTATAATATATAGAAAAAATATTATGATTTTTATTTGAGAAAGATATTAATAACCGGTAATGAAGAAAAAAAGTATCACAACTACTATTTGAGAAATATCATTACATCAATAAAAAATGACTTAAAGCAAAACAAAAAGTTCAGAAACAAAAAAATAAAAATATAACGCCCGGGGCATACGTTTTTGCGGTTAGAGCTTACGCCCCAAATTCTAGGACTTACACCCTATGAATCTACGTCTTCAATTTGTGCCCAAGAGCGTTTGTGGTACACTTTACCTCGAGATTCGCCCCAAAAAATGTTTTTAAAAATACTGGTTAGAATTATCTATAATTTAATGCAGTGTTTGGTTTGCAATTTAGGAACCTGCATAAGTATGAAGAGTTTATGTATAATTTTATGCATGATATAAGATGGAATAACTAATACATGAATGACTAAATCTTACATAAAATAATACATAAATTTTCTCATAAATAATTCATGTACAACTACATCTGCATAACTACTTTTTTCAGCAAGCAAAGGAACCCGTAATAATTAGGGTAAATTAAGAACTTGTTGTTTGGTTTGTACATAAGTTATGTTGAAATTAATTATGATGAGATAAGTTATGTTGTGATAAGTTATGATGGATTAGCTATGTTGAAATTATTTTTTATTGATTGTTTGGTTTGTCAAATATGCATGACATAATTTCTAAGAATAAATTGTTTGTTAGTAAAGATGCCTTCTAAGAATAAGTTGTTTGTTTATTAAAAGACGTTAAATGGGGTAATTTTGTTATTTTACATTCCATGATAAGTTATTTCGGAATCAGTATTCTACCCACAAGTAGAGATAACTTATCCTAGTCAGTATTATTAATCTTGGAATAAGTTATCTCACAGTTTGTAACTAAACAAAGAATTGAGGGGTACTTATAAAAACTTATCCCGAGATTATTTTTCTTTATTCATCACACCAGACGAACCCTAAGTGATAACTTACATCTTGACCTTTTAAATTAGATGAATAAAATATTTATTATAATATAGAGAGCGAGTAAAAATGAATG
Organism: Solanum sitiens; assembly: GCA_016801875.1. Lineage (NCBI taxonomy): Eukaryota > Viridiplantae > Streptophyta > Magnoliopsida > Solanales > Solanaceae > Solanum > Solanum sitiens. Next base: position 151,483 of record JABWTJ010000057.1, on the reverse strand, counting down.
AAGAAAGTATAAATTAGTGTTATTTATAAATTTTTACTCTATATCAGTGTTTTAAAAGACTTGGTTGGACTCGCTCGGAGCTCGCCCTGGACGCGACTTTACAAAAATGCCTCTAGACTCAAGTGTGAGCTTAGTTTTGTAAGACTTATCTCCTAAGCGCCCGATTATACACCCTAAGCGTCCAATTGTAAGCCGCCTACCAGATCTTGCACAAATTATGTGTTAAATTTACAGCTATTGTTGGCCCTCATAATTCTTGAATAAATGAATGATACTTAATAATTTTATAATCTATAGAGATAAGAAGATTGAGAATAACTCAAATAACAAGTTGTAGTATGCACATTTTTACTGTTTGGTGACACTGTGAAGGTGATTATAAATTACATAACATTTCTTTTAATAATATGTGGTGGAATTTTATTTTTTCACTTATGTCTAAATTAATATATTTTATTTATCTATGTGAAGGTAATATTATTTTTATTTATGATGGAATAATGTTTTATTATAATACTAGTAAGTTTTATTGAATATTTTAAATTGTATTGTATGATAAAAAAAATACTTTTAGAAATAATGATTCTTTTATTGTTAAAAGTTAAGATATTAGATTATTTATACTTGTATAATCATGTTAGGAATTTTATTTTCTATGAATTTCCTTAATTATATTCGCAAGTATTTCAAACTATTATTGCATTTATAATTTTGTATTATTATATTATTAACAATATAGTAAATTAAAAACTTAAAAATCCATAGGACTTAAGTTCACGTATTCAAAATTACGCATCACCTTATATTTTACAAAACGCTCCACCTCACACCTCAACCTTTTAAAATACTGCTCTATATTTAAAACTTTGACTCTTTCGGCTATCAAATTCAAATTGCCAAATTAACGTGTAAATATAAATATAAATATATGTATATATAGAAAAAGAGGAAGAAAAAAACCAATGAAAAAGACAAGAAAAAATACATTAGGGGTCAATTATAGTGCAGTCAGATAAATGCTAATGAATTGACTAAAGAATGTTGGACGAAACAAAGCCAAATATTAACCCCTCCACCTTTTTAAATTGAATAAAAGCAAAAGCTTCTTCACCTTTTACTTTTCCACTACTCACAATATTTAGATGAAAAGGTAGGACCAACCTCATTTTTTATATATATTTTAATTTAACTTATATAATAAATACGATTACAAGCTACTGGAAAAATCAACTAATTGTTTCCCTACAAGTTCTTCTCTAAATATTGTTATTATAGAACGAGTATAATTTTAAGTACTTATGAAATTGTTGTTAATAATATTTTCTCCGTTTAAAAAAGAATGACCTAGTTTAACTTGGAACAGAGTTTAAGAAAATAAAGAAAAAAATTTAATCTTGTGATTCTAAATTAAAGTTATGTCAAATGTACAAAAATGTTCTTTGATTTTGTGGTCTTAAACATGTCACGTGAAAAGTTAAAGTTAAAGTGTTGACAAAAAATGAAAGGAGTCATTCTTTTTAAGACAGACTAAAAAGAAAATAAAGTCATTCTTTTTAAACGGAAGGAGTAATAAGTCTATAACCATATATTCAGTGAAATTTGATTTAGTGATAAACTGTATGTAAATCTTTTTCCTATCTCGTGAAGGTAGAGATTTTGAAACTGTTGTAAACAACAACAATAATATATCTAATGAAATTCACTCAGTAGATCTTGAAAGAGTAAAACACATAGATCTTATTCAACCTCACGGAGGTAAAAACATTGCGTTGTTAACAACAACAATCACAAAATATTCAGTGAAATTCAATTAATGGTCTTAAAAAGTAAAGTATACATAAAATCGTAGATCTTATTCTTATCTCGTGAATGTAAAAGACTTTGAAACTGTTGTTGCACACTATTAAATAAAGTAATCTGTTTTTATTATAGGATCCCATGTTTGTTTCTAAAATAAGTTATGAAATAAAACGTATGGTTGGCAGTGGGAAGCAAAGGAGCAGAGAAAAAAGAGGCTTTAAGAAAATTTAGTACTTTTGTTTGGAATCATTTGGGCCTGGAACTTTTGCTTTGCCATTTTGGTCCGCACACCTCTTCCCTTCGAAAGGGACACTTTGGCCCATCTTTGTCTTTTTATATTCCAAAATACTTATACAGTACTTAAAAAAAAAACAAAAAATTCCAATACTCATACTACAGAAAAAGTAAAAATAAATCATACATAGCTATATAGCTATAATATTTTTTGGAAATAAGCTATAGTTTATTTATTTACCGTGATAGTAACTGTTTTGATTTAGTTGTTGTATTAGTTCGTTAATTTAGCATATATCTGTTAGTTCTATATTAGTAACATGCAAATTTTTTGAAAAAAGAAAGAACTTATTTGTGTAAACTATTATCATCTTGTATCAATTGAATTAATTTTCTATGATTTCAATTGTATTCAACATCTACAACCTAATTATAACTTTGGAAAACAATTGTATAAACTATTACCAGCTTGTATCACTTGTTCATTCGCTTTAAAATCACTTGTTCTAACTCTCCAAAGATTTCTAAGCTAAAGCCCAAACTATTCTTCATTTGAAAGAAAACCATATCAGGTGTTTCTTAAATTATTTTCTAGTGTTAATGTCAATTCTCCAGTGTGGTAATGAATTTGAATATGGAAAATGCATAAGTAACCCCCCCTCCCCTCAAAAATCTATGCCCGAAATTCCAAAGACACACTTATACTATACTAAAATCCTCTTACCCCCAAAACTTATTTTATTAATAATTTTCTATCCTTTTTTGACCTCCGTGGCACTATCAGATAGCTTGAAAAAATTGTCAACACGCGCTGGACCCAGAAGATAGTGTCACGTAGGTTGAAAAGGGGTAGAAAGTTATTTATAAAATTAGTTCGGAGGAGGGATGTAATAGGACCTTAGTATAGTATAAGTGTGTCTCTGAGACTTCGGACATAGGTTGGGGAGGGGGTACTTGTGCATTTTCCCATTTGAATATGAATTAAGGTCACTAGAATCTCCAACACAAAGTTGAGTTGAAAGTTTCCATACTAATTAAGTTTTAATATAAGATTCTACTTAGGTCTACTTCAAATGATCACATCTCTCGGTACATAAAGAATTAGGTGGCCCATGACCTATCAAATTAAAGTCCTATGAGTCCTCTTTCCAAAGCCACTAAGTTTGCCTCATTTAGAGTTCATAGTAAAAAATTATGATTGTTTTACCAGAGAGTACCAAAGTAGAGTTTTCGAATCAGTGAACTACAATTCCTTTTATCAGGTCGTAGTTCAAATTACAACTCGTACTGTCAAGTCGTGGAAAAAATTCAAAGAGTCAAACTTTGAAGTCCAATTCTTACCTGTAACATTTCGAAAATCCAAGACGTGTTCTAGAGCCTAACATAGGTGTCATTAGGTTTAGACATTGTTTTAAGGTCTATTGTAATGAATATAAGTCATTTAGGAAGTTTAGAAACCAAAACGTCCAAGAACGTCCATGACGTCCGGAAACTAGTTCAATGAGGTGCTGGCGTGCCTTAGCTTATTTGACTAGCTTTTAGGAGTCGGAAATTCATGAAAATTGGTGGAAGGGTGTCTAACATGTGTTTAAGTTTATTCATAGTTGAAACGTCCGGGTACGACTCACCAAGGACCAACCAAGGGCCCTTGAGGAGGACCTTTTTGATTGAGGTCAAAGGCACTGCTTGGCAGTGTGCACCCACGAAGGGAGGCGACATAACGTGTGTGGATCGACGGAGCGTCGATGCCATCCGTCGATCAACACTTAGCCAAATCCCTGAAGGACCTGTTTTGGCAGGCCTCTGAACTCACCGACGAAGTGCAGCACGGAAGGGGGGCAGGAGTCGTCGACTCACAGACGGACCGTTGGTCGAGGTCTCGTCTGTGAGGGCCTGACTTTTCTGCACGTTTTTAGTTGGTTCTAATTAATTAATTAAGGGGTTAGGTCATTAGTTGGAGGTTAAGGGAAGACTAATTAAGTTAATTAACACCCCATATAATGACCCCAACCCCATTAAACTAATAAAAACTCTCATAATTCCCAAACTCCAAACTCTCTTCCCTCTCTCTTCTTTCTCTCTCTAGTGAAGAACACCATTGAAGGCCAAGCTAGGGAAGGGTTTAAAGTCTGCAAAGAGTCATGTTTCACCATCAATATTCATCAATTAGTAAGGTATGGGATCTAATTCACCTTTGAGACCTCTTTCCTCAAAGGGTTCCATCAAATTGATTTCCAAAAATTGAGTTTTCAAGTGGGTTTCTTTCAATCTCGAATATGATGTTATGAATTGATTTGTTTATGATTTCTTTTGGATATTATGAATAGATTAACATGTATTCTAACTCAATTATGTTATTTCTTAATGGTTTGGTCTAGTTTGTAGAAGATGACCTATTCCCCTTAACCCTAGGTTGTGATCTTGATATGAATTATATTGTATTGGTTCAATTGAATTGGTATTTGGTTGGATCACTACTAGGTGATGTTATTGTCTCAATCATAAATGAATTAGGGTGAATTATAGTCCTATCATGCTAGTTCTTGAGAAGTTGATCTAGGTTATGAAGTATGTTGTGAATTGACCTAAGTATCTTGTCTTAAGCTATGAACTAGTATTGAATTGTGATGTAGTGATTCTTTTAGCCTTGATTATCATGTTGGTCATTGAATTATGATGATTTTATACCCTAATTTAGTTGAAGTAAGGGTTGATAATAAGACCTTGATGATGAATTATGAATGAGACTTGGTAAGTCTTGTGATCCCTATCCTTTACTTCAAGTTGTGGTTAATTGTGATTAAGTCATGATGTATTGGAGTATGCATTGTATAGGATTAATAGAGTGGTATGATGTTGAATTGAAATGTCTTGACTACGATTTGTGAGGTATTGTCTTAAGATGTAAATATTATAAGGATGGTGAATGATTTACCAATGTGCCTTATCATGATATGAAAATGTTAATGTGCTAACTTCACCTATATGAATTGTAATGAAAGGACAATACTCATGCAATTATTATTGAGCTATGATGATGATGTTATACAAAGGTTAGACCCTATGACCTACAATAAACTATGATGATTAATAAAGACATTTCAAAAAGGACTCTAGCTTAGCACCAAGTGAACTAGAGTGAGGAGTGTTCATTCCCACATAGGGAAGGTAGGATAACTAATGTACTCTTGAGATTGGAGACTACAATGCATGTAGCATAAAAAGGGTCCCAACTATATCTCCTTGTTCTTGAACTATGTTTCGCCCATAGGAATACTAGTTAGTTGATCCACGTAGTTGCTTTCATGTTTTGGTAATACATTGGCAAGTAGTCTGCCTTATTTCGGTGTAGGGTTCCATGACACCGGATTCCACATTAGCTCATGTGGTCTATGTCGGTTAGGGCAAGATGTTCCCAAAAAAAATGAACTAAATGATTGAACTCTAACTAAGATGATCTAAGGGGTTTAGCTTAGTCTAGGTATGGGTATGTGACTCTACCTAAACATTGCACTAGTTAGCCTTGAAGGGACTCTTAGGAGGAGGTTCTTATGTATGAAAATGCTTATAATGTTATATGATATGTATATGATGAACTTGCACATTGTTGATACTATATGTTGATTGGTGTCACTTATGAATATGTGTTGGTCTATATTGTTAAAGTATGATGCTATGTACTCTTAAATGTTATGATATGTAAAGTCGGAAGTTAGTCATGATTCTTGTTGGGTTACTTGATTGAGTAAGGTTATGGAGCTTTGCTTGGTCATTGCACTTGTTGACTTGATAGGGGTTCATGGGTAATTGTCTTACTTTAGTTATGTTGAAATGTACTCTTATTCATGCTTGTTACTATTATGACTTGATGATAGAGTTATTTGGCTATGTATTCAACTATATGCTATGCATGTTGACTTGACTAAACTTGATGTTGTTATTCTTGTGATATACATGCCTATGACTTAATGAACATGTTCTATTGGTTGGTATGGTCTTGTTGAATGTGCATAAAGATTTTTAGTGAAAAGTGCATGCTTATTGAAATGTCCCTTTCCTTGGCATGTTTTCAAAGTATGTGTGCATATGGTCTCATACTTAGTACAAGTGGTGTACTAACCCCATTTCTTCCTTTTCCCCAACATTTTAGGTTTCGGACGTTGAAGTGATTTTGAAGACGACTTGAAGAAGTTTTGGATCTCTTGATCATCCAAGTAGGGTCGGTCCTCACTTTCCGAGGGCGATGCCACTATCTAGCTAATGGATTTGTTTTAAGTTTAAGACTTCTATGTTTCTTTCTTTTCTATTTAGTATGAAACATTGTATAGCCCATGTGAGGCATTCTTACTTTGATGTATGGGGTATGCCCAATTTCTTACACTCTTATTAGATGGTTATGAGATGAGATGACTATTATGACTATGTTATATTTTATATAATTATGTGGAACAAAAGTAGAAGACTAAGTAATCTTCCTATACGAAGGGTCTATGTATAATCGATATATATATACTATGTGTATGTAGAGGTTTATGTAAACCTCTGAGTAGAAGTAATGAAAAGCTTTAAATTTTGCGCTAAATTTGACCTATGAATGTAATGATATAAGCTAAAAGGCTAGTCTTAGTCCTCAAAGAGGACGCCGACGCCAGTTACGTCTAGGGGTTATTCCCGGATGTGACATTACCAACCCATCTATAGGTCGTAGGACCTTGTACGTGTCGTAGTTTCGATCCGTAGAATGAGTTTCTGAGCCTTAAATTTCAATATAATTATGGATTGGATCTGCAGTCCATAGAAATTTTCACGCTCCGAACCTACACCCTAGACGTGGCTGGCACTCGAGAATCATTGATGGTCCACAAGAGAACCTTTGATCTCGATGACTACTTAGCGAAATACTTACTCAAGCAATGATAGGCTCAAAACAGAACTAAATTTGTTAAACTCAAATACCCATCTCATAAAATCTGAAAAATATTCAATAGCAATACTTATAGTTTGTAAACAACTCAAAGAAAGTGAATACTGAGAGATACCTCGACTTTGTCTATCTATGAAACATCTACTATCAAAGAAGGATGTTGGGACAAGACCCATGAAATCTCAAAACTACTTACTAGAAAGTAAATATGAAGTCCTCCGAAATGCAAGGATGCTCACCAAAACTTAGCTGAAGTGTAGAATAATCTCGATGAAGAGCCTATCGATGATCATGAACACTCGTATCTGCATCATAAAAAGATGTAGGTCGAATGACATCAGTACATTGAATGTACGAATATGTAAGATAGTTGAATAAAAAATAATTGAACTGAAAGAACATCAATATCTAAAATATACTCAAGCTAAATGTAACGAAATAACGGAGTTAAATCATTTAAAGTTATACTTACTCATCTATGAACTCAACATAATAAGTGATATATTAAAATATATTTTAACTTTATTGGGAGATTCTCTAATCGACAACCATCACAATGATCTACGTGATGATACAACGTCTTACCCACACTGTTAGAATTGCTCTATACTGTTCCATCACAAGAGGGATAGTTCAATCTTTTCCCACTCATTGTAAGCTTAAATCTCGACGTATTTACACTTAAATAAGGTTATAACCAATACTAATCGATCCTATTACTCACATTAATGCTTCTAAGTCTTGGAGCAAGGATCCAAGAGGAGAAAGCTAGAGTTTTCAAGCGTTCTTTCAATTTCGTCAAGAAATAAGTTCTTTCAAGTATGTAAAGCTACTCATAGTGATAAACTAAGTTCGTCCTCAAACCCTACACCTAAATTAATCTAGTATCCAAGAGAAGAAAGCTAGGGGTTTCGAGCGTTCTTTCAATTTCGTCAAGAACTTTATTCTTTCAAGTATGTAAAGCTACTCATAGTGATAGACTAAGTTCGTCCTCACACCCTATAACTAAATTCATTCATTAAAATCTAAGGTGTTGAAGGGAAGTTTGTGCATTCTTTTTAATGTGTATCCTTTGTCAACCATCTATGAAAATCACGTATATAAAATTAGGTTAAAATATGTTATTAATAAGCCTCCACCACATGTCTATGATGGTGGAGTCTTAAAGATGGTTAGATGTTATTTTGGTTACATATGTCGGTGTCATGAATTAACTAACTCAATTCTCACAACACTTTAGCACAGTCCTAATGTCAAAACACAAAAGACTCGTACCAAACATAATGGCAAGCTATCCCACAAGAAAAAATGATTCAAAGATGTCTAAACTCTCAAGAAATATTCTATTTTTCACGCATTATAATGATTACTATTTCACCAATGGCGCATTATTGACCCAACATACCGTACTCGTCTACTTAGAGGTCAAACTCATGCATTGACCAAGTCAAAATAGGTGAAGAGAATTCCACCACTTGGTCTTTCGAAATTTATGTTACTTGTGTTGTAATTTGAGCTTATTATTTTTGAGAATGACAACAAACTTATTTTTTTTCAATGAGAACATTTTTATTTCAAAGCAAGCAATTTATCCATCTAAAAATGTACAAAGTTTTTGCACATTGGAAATCACCTAGTTCAGGGACTTAACACCATAATTCAAATGCTTGAAAGACGATAACTTTCTCATAGTTGTTTGATGCTTCAGTGGTCAACTCAAATAAAGTGTGCATATAAAGTTCACATAACTTATAAAATATTGATGTCAATAGTAAAAAATAAAGTTTTGTGTAGTATTGTCGTAAAGACTTCATCTGCAAATGTTGCAAATAAAACTTATCAACAACTTTTGTTTGTTGATCATGACCATGTCAATAGTCCTCCTTTTTGTACAGACAAGCTATAAACAAAAGCTTTCAGGTACACCAATATCAAAGTACTTTTAGTTTAGATTAAATTAAAACGTCACGAGAAGAGTGTGATCCTTCTTTTTATAAATTAAGATTGTTGCCTTTAATTATTGTCAGATGATATTTCATTAATCTATACTAATTATTTTATTTTTAATTATATTCACAATGTAAAATTTCATACATAATTGTTGATCGAAATTTTACACTCAAACTATAGAGTTAGCGCAAGGAATGAAACAAAACTCAAGAGATTTCCAAAATTGTAATAGATCCACATTTACTATAATTGTATAACTTATTGAATTCATGAAATCGAAACGTATACCCGAATTTCATTAACAAAAATTCATTACAGAGACAATAAAAATCACTCTGAGATTAAGTAAAAATTGACACAAAATATTATAAACATTGAATTCAATCGTAGATTTTCCTTGCTTCACAACCAGTATCATTTCATCAGAAGGCGTTTTGACTATCCTCAATCTTCAGAAAAAATTTATCAAGATATAAATTCATAATATTCTCATGCTTCAAGAAGAACTCAAGAAGATACATATAGTAAAAGATTTCAAATTCAAATTTCTGTTTACTAAAGCCACAATACGGAGAAGTGCATCTTGAGGCAACAATCATGAAAAAAATTCATCAAAAATCTTAGAGGACTAGTACATCTTCCAGATCAACTAAAAAGCTAGAGATACAAGAAGTTTCCTCTACTTATTCAGTGAAAATTATCTTCATTGTCTGAATATTCATTGATAGAAGTGTCAGGTAGTTTCAAATGGTTCTCGACATTATGCACAAGGCTTGAATTTTCTTCGATCAAAGGAGAAAAAATATTTTCACTAAAGACTATAGAAGCATTAATCCTTGCATCATTATAACTTGTTGATATGTAAATGAAAATTTATCCCCAATCTTTTATAGTTGTAAAATACAGAGAGAATTGGAGCAATCTTGCTTGTTCTATTAATCCAAAAAGGAGAGCTATTTGTAGGTGTACAGATAATCTATTAAGGAAAACAGATAATCTATCTAAGGAAAACAAAATCAGAAAATCCCTAAATATCTTTATCTATGATTGTGTTGAGATTGTGTTATGTATTCTATAGGAAAATATGTCTATGTACATTCTAACACTTCCCCTCAAGTTGGAGCATAGATATTAATCATGCCCAACTTGTTACAAAGATATCCCACCCGATTTTCATTTAAAACCTTCGTAAATATATCACCCAATTGCTCTCCTGTCTTTACATATCCAATAGAGATCATGTTCTCTTGAATCTTCTCACGAACAAAAGTGACAGTCAATCTCAATGTGTTTCGTCCGTTCATGGTACACTGGATTTGAGGCAATGTGTATAGCAGCCTGATTATCACACCAAAGTTTTGCTGGAGACAAAGGGTTCAAACCGATTTAAACTAAAAGGTGATGAATCCATAGTATTTTATATGTAGATTGAGCCATAGCTCTATACTCAGATTCTACACTAGATCGAGATACAACAGTTTGTTTCTTACTCCTCCAAGATACCAAATGTCCACCTATAAAGACGCAATAGCCAATAGTAGATCTTCTATCAATTCTTGATCCAGCCCAATCAGCATCTGCAAAACATTCAATACGAGTATGTCTATGGTCGCTATATAAAATGCCAAGGCCAGGTGCTCTTTTCAAGTAGCACAAGATTTGTTCCAAGGTTGCCCAATGTTTTATTGTCGGTGCAGACGTAAACTGACTAATAATACTGACTGCATATGCAATATCTGGACAGGTTACTGTGAGGTAGTTCAATTTCCCAACCAATTTCCTATATCTTGATGGATCATCAAGAGGATCACCATCATCCTTAGTAAGATAAACATTAGGAACCATTGGTGTGCAACATGGTTTCGCTTCCAATTTTCCAGTTTCTGCAAGTAGATCAAGTACATACTTTCTTTGGGACAAGAAAATTTCTTTCTTGCTTCTTGCTACTTCGACAACCAAAAAGTATTTCAGTTGCCCCAAATCTTTGGTATGAAATTTGGCATGTAAAAACTCTTTCACAGAAGAAATTCCTACACAATCATCTCTTGTAATAACAATATCGTCAACATAAACAATTGAAAGAATCATACCAATTGTTGACTGTCTATAGAAAACTGAGTAACCACACTTACTCTTCTTCAATCCAAATTCCTGAACTACATCGCTAAATTTTTCAAACCAAGCACGAGGACTTTGCTTTAGACCATATAGAGATTTTCTCAGATGACAAACTTTTTCATACTTCCCCTGAGCAACAAATCCTGCTGGTTGCTCCATATACACTTCTTCATTGAGATCACCATGAAAAAATGCATTTTTGATATCCAACTGATGTAAGGGCCAATGCTTAGAAGCAGCCAAGGAAATAAATAAGCGAACAGAGGTGAGCTTAGCTACTGGGGAGAAGGTGTCAGAATAATCTACACCATAAGTCTGGGCATAGCCTTTAGCCACAAGTCTAACCTTAAGTCTTGCAACAGAGCCATCAGGATTAACTTTGACTGCAAAGATCCATTTGCATGCTACTGCTTTCTTTCCTTTGGGTAAATCTACCAAATCCCACATGTGATTTTCATCTAAATCATGTATCTCCTCAAGCATTGCATCATGCCATCCAGGATGGTTCAAGGCATCCTTCACTGCTTGGGGAATAGAGATAGAGTCTAGAGAGGCAACCATACAACTAGATGCAGTTGATAAGTGTTCATAAAAGACAAAGTTAGCAATGGAATATGTGGATTTACATTGGCATGTACCTTTTCGAAGAGCAATAGGGAGGTCAAGATTTTCTAAAGGATAAAGCGGAGTAACATTTATTGATAAAGGAATTGTATCATCGATTTCCTGCCTCCTCGAGTAAACTTGAACAATAGGCGGTCTTGCTGGCGCATATATAATAGGTGGTGATGGCACAATAGTGGATTGGTGCTCAACACAAGGGCTAGGATAGGGAAGAACAACATCATCTGATTTTTCTGTCACAACACGAGTAACCTGGTAGACTAACCACTCTTCTTCCTCCCCTGACATGTAGAATTGGGAGGTGCATAAAAGAATGGTGTAGTCTTAGAAAATACCACATCAATTGACACCAAATATCTACCAAGCTCAATAGAATAACACTGATATCCCTTTTGAAGGCGAGAATAATCGAAGAAAACACACTTTAATGGCTTGTGGTCCAACTTGGTAACAGATGGTCGAACGTCTCGAACATAACATGTGATTCCAAATACCTTAGGTTCCACTGGAAATAGTGACTTACTTGGAAAAAGAACATTATAAGGCACATTACCAGCAAGCACAATTGATGACATGCGATTTATCAAAAAACAAGCAGTGGAGACCGCATCATCCCAAAATTGTTTACGAACCTTCATTTGGAACAAAAGCGCTCGAGCTGTCTCAAGTAGATGCCTATTCTTCCTCTCAGCAACTCCATTTTGAGAGGGTATATCAACACATTAGGATTGATGGAGAATACCGTGTTGTCTCATGTAAGATCTAAATACTTCTGACATATATTCTCTAGCATTATCGCTCCTTAGAATACGGATTGAGGCATTGAACTGAGTTTTGATTTTAGCACAAAAGGTAGAAAAATGAGTAAACACTTCAGATCGACTCTTCATAAAGTAAATCCAAGTCATCCGTGAAAAATCATCTAGAAAAGTGATAAAATATTTATACCCTGTTTTAGAAACAATTGGACATGGTCCCAGACATTAGAATGAACTTCTTCAAAAGATGATGCAACTAGATTATTAATCCTTCGACCTAACGATGTACGATGGTGTTTTGCAAATCGACATGACTCACATTCCAACGAAGAAATATTTTGAAATTGTGGACAAAGCTTCCTCAACAGAGGTAGAGAAGGATGTCCCAATCGAAAATGTGCTTCAACTGGAGATACAACACTGGAGCAGGCAATAGATCGAGACTCACATTTATCAAGGATGTAGAGATCATCATAAATATCCTTTTCTAATTACCTGATTCATTGTAAGATCACGAAACATACAATAATTGGAAAAGAATGAGATATAACAATTAAGGTCTCTAGTAAGTTTACTGACAAATATCAAATTGAAAGCCAATTTTGGTAGACTTAACACAGATGACAAGGTAATAGAGGAGGTTGGTTTAACAGTTTCAGATCCAACACTGATACAAGTTGATCCGTCGGCTACAGTAACAGGAGATGGTGCTTTGTGTAGTTGAAAGCTTGAAAAGATTAGGATTACCTGTCATGTGATTTGTAGCACCTGAACCAATGACCGATTTATTTGAAGCGGTAACAAGACATACTTTATCTAACTTAGCAAAAGCAGTAACCGAAGTGGATTTTTGATATCCAGAGAAATTAGCAAACTCCTCAACCGAAACCAAATTCCCTGCCAGCCACCGAATTCTGATTCTTACAGATCGCTGAGGTGGTCCTCCCTAGGTTGGCCGTGAGATTGAAATATCAAGTTTCAAGTACCTTTCAGTAGTAGATGTGACCAACCAAGTCACTTATGGATAATTTTCCGAACTGGTAGGCACCAGTGATTCGAAAAGACTAAAAAAGAAACAGAAAGAATCTCTGCTCTGATACCATGCGAAATACAGAGAGAATGGAGCAATCTTGCTTGTTCTATTAATCCAAAAAGGAGAGTTATTTGTCGGTGTACAAATAATCTATCTAAGAAAAACAGATATTCTATCTAAGGAATACAAAATCAGAAAATTCCTAAATATCTCTATCTATGATTTTGTTGAGATTGTGCTATGTATTCAATAGGACAATATGTTTATGTACATTCTAACAATAGTAAAGTTAAAACACTGATAATTTAACGTCCATCATAAGAAACTCTGCATAGTTTTGTTCCCAAAATATAGGGGTAGTCTGTCCTCAAGATGATCTCAATCAAAAAATTATTTTTCACGAAAGATCCAACGGAATCACTTGAGGGTCTCAACGTCATAATATAAGAAACGAAGAGAAACCCATGTTCCTCAAAGAGCCCAGGAAAGTGAAGTATCATTGTGCCATATAAATCGAATTCTCTAAATTATCGGAGCTACTGAATTGATCTTATACCACTACTATCATTGAAGTAGCATAATGAAAGCATCAATGTTACAAATCCAAATTCCTCTCTATATTAATAAGATTGGGAACATGATTTTAACTTTAGAATCCTAATTACAACATTCAAATTATTGAATTTTGATGAAAATATTAAAAGAGAATAATACTTGTACCCCAAAATTAAAATATTTATCCCTAAATATCTATACCTTCATAGCCTTTTTATATTTTAAAAAGGGAAACTTTCGCATATAGCCACTCAAAATAATTTAATTACGCTCCATAACTATAGTTTGCTAATTACAAATTATAGCTATATTTTAAATGACAGCATTTGTATATTTGGTATTATATTTGTATTATACAAAATTTGAATATTTTTTAAAAGGGAAGGACGATAATTTTGGTTCTGGAAAGAAAAACAATCACTTAATTGACGTGATTATATCTCTTTACCAAATATGACTCATTCATACGAACAACATCATGAGTTCATGCTATCTTTACCAATCTGCAACTCAAACAAAATTTAAACAATTTCAATCATTATACATGCAAAAATAAAAATTCAACAATTTCTTCATTATACAAGCAAGTAGGTTATACTATGGATTCAACTCATTTGTATGTATGTCGAATTTTCGTGCAAAAATATATATTTGATTTGCATTGATTCGTGTTTTTGATTCGCATTCATCTAGATGAAGAATTTGAAAAGACAAAGCAAGTGAACTGATTTGTATATGTAATTGTATAAATTCTTCATTAATAATTGGAGTTTCATGCGAACAATTGTTTGCAATTGTATTTTAATAGATTAAGAATTAACTAATTATTAGTGATTGTATAATTACTCTATTGATAAATGGAGATGTGATTGAAGAATTTGTTTTCAGTTGTATTTGAATTGATCGAGAGAGACGACTTGATATCTACAATTTGAGTACGTAAATATATAAAAGTAGAAGTCAATTGTATAATCTACCGTAGTTTATATCAAATTGTATACGTCCACAATTGTATAAATCAATTGAGTATGTATAACACTTCAAATACAAACACTTCATATACAAAATCAGTTGAATACATATAACACTTCAAATACAAACACTTCAAAAAAAAATCAGTTGAGTACGTATAAATATGTCATATACAAAATCAGTTGAATACGTATAACACTTCAAATACAAACACTTTATATACAGAATCAGTTGAATACATATAACACTTCAAATACAGACACTTCATATACAAAATAAGTTGAATACATATAGCACTTCAAATACAAAGACTTCATATACAAAATCAGATGAATAGGTATAACACTCCAAATACAAAAACTTCATATACAAAATCAGTTGAATACATACAAGCAGTTGAATATGTATAAACAGTCGAATAGGTAGAAACATTTTCATACAAAAACTGTTGGTTGTATATGTATAAAAGATGAAAAAAAATGTTGGAAAATCCTCCGTTTTTGTTTGACTAAATTATTTACCTCTCGTGACTCTCCTAGAGGATGTATCTTCATCCATAATCTAACTTAAAATATGAAGAAAAAAAATCAGTAATATACAAATACAAATCGGCAAAATAATGAAATCACAAATAAAAATGTAAAGAGAATCATAAAAATTCAAAGAGAATTTAACAGTAATTTTTTTAACCTATAATCAGAAATCACGATTGAAAGGGAATCAATAAAAAATTCAAAATTTGAAATCAATTTTAATTGAGAGAAAGGCTCATCTGTATTGAAGGAAAAGAGTACACGGTTATACAATTAAAAAGAATTAAAAAGCGTAATTATCAAAATTGAATGGCTGCGAATGATAATATAAACAACAATTAGCTATGGTAGATAATTAAGTAGTATAAGTTTGCTTAACTATGTAATTTTCCCTTTTAAAAATTGCTTATAAATTTGCACATTGTCGTCATGTTGACGTCAACAACCACCTTTTTTTCCCTTTTTGATACATCACAGAATACTATTGTATATGAATATACTCTGATCGTATGAAATGGTAACTGAGTAGTGTCTTCACTGAAAGACTACTTCTTCCTCCTTAATACCTTCAAAGTATAACATTCTCTGGTGGTATCAACGAGTAACTGAGCAGTGTTTTCATTTAGACTTGTTTTACTCCTTTTATAAGACTACTCAATCATACATGATAACATCACAATATATCCACATATTGTAGTGGTATCATTGAGATATGTTTCAGTTCTTTAATATTTTAAATTAAAATCAGTTTAAAAAAGAGTTATAATTTAGATACAAGTTCTTAAAAATTTGCAAAAAGAGAAAAAAAATCCTTTTGCTTTAGAGTTAATAAATATGATTATGGATTAAACCCAGTCCTATATGATACCAATATGGTATAGTATACCAAGTTACTGATGGAGTATCACAAAGAATTAATTCATAATAATGATGATGATGTCATGCCAACATCTTGCGCAAAATAAGAAAGGAGAAAGGGGACGTAAGTGGGTAAATAATTTGAACATGAATCCATTAAGAATAAATAGTTTGAATTGGATCCAATTTGGATAGTAGTTTCACAATTCGATCTACTTTGTGTAATTGTCCCTAAATTAGAACTACAAAATAGAGATATTAGTTTAGATGAAAAGCTTAGAAGAGGTGAGAAGGGTCAGATTTACTTGACACTAGGCATAATTCTTGGATTTACTTGACACTAAGGCATAATTCTTGGATACATACAACTACCCATTTTGATAGAACCGTTTTCCCGCTCACTTCTCAACTCATCCCAAATTGTATTCATTTTTACCGCAATAGCTCTTAACAGCCCAATATCTATATTCACATTAGGTTATCCACATTAGGTTGTACTTCATTCATAACACAAACATGTCACTCACATACCAAAAAACTAGTTCATATATTTCAATTTATATGGCAGATTTATTTTAATTTATCCAAAAAAATAATATCTTTCTACAATTAAAAATAACATATCCCAAAAAGATTATTTATCTTTAAAGAAATGATTTATAGTCACATAAAAATCTAAGGTTTATTGTAGATCACAAGTATTTTTAGAAAAATGTTAAAATTTGTGTTAAAATAATTTGTGTAACATAAATTGAAACGGAGTAAGATGTAAATAACGTTAACAGCCACCATTCTATTTCAAGCCTTCACCGCATATTAGACAATTGTTGTCATTCATCACACGAAGTTGTCAAATGCCTTATAAAAGTACAATCAGAGTCATATGATCAAACGCTACTCTTGGCAGTTCTCACACCACTTCTTTTTTTTAATGGGCAAGCAATGTCCTTGGTACTCAATAAAGCCATTGTTTCTGTTTTGCCTCGAGTTATCAAAAAGCAGGAACACCTTAGAGAAGTTTGATCAAGTTTAGAATTGTTTACACAATGTAAAAGCAGAAATATACAGGTACAATTGAATTTTCCACCAAATTGTTGCAGCTTGGAATTTTCAATTGAATAGTACAAACGCAAAAGATAGCATCATCATCCGAGTTAACTCTCATTAGTGCCTCCATCAATGTTATAACCAAGTTCACCCAGATTTGAACAGAAGTACAGCTTTTGAATCCAAATAGAAGTAGACAAAGTGGTTTGTTTCATGAGTCACATAAGAGCCTACAAGAGACAGCACACAAATATCACCACTGTAATTGCCAATGAGTTGTAAATCAAGCTATTCAATTATAATCATATCTTCTAAGCAAACATATTCTTTTGGGAAGAATAATGAGCAGCAAAAGTTTCATCCACTCAAACTCTAGAAGCTGTCGGCATACTACAAAAAGTTATCTGCTTTGAACTTCACAAGAAATAGAACTGTCTAGCGCATAGAACCTACGCATGGACCCACTAAACTTTAAACCGTAGTAAGATAGGTGCGACAAACATTACAAAGGTATTGCTTTACAGAATCCATCAAGCATGATAGATAGAAGGCATTTGAGAGGATGGAATTGCTTTGACATATCAACACCTTACTTAAATTTGTAAAGTTCGGTTATTGACCATAGTTTAACTTGGGTCTACCCAAAGATGGAGAATAAAAATATAGCATCTTGCTTCTGCAATTGAATGTCACTTCTACTTTTTGGTCATTCCAGCTAATATTAACTTCCACAAAAAGTTCTATCAGTTCCCATAAAGACACCTTGACAGAGATCAAATTTCTACTTTCTGCATCTTAGATCCTTAAGGCATTTCCACATTATTTTTCTCTTTCAAGCCCAAATCTCTAAAGATCTACTTATCAAACAGTCCAAGTAATATACGAGGTTGCCTTTTTCGGCATACACTGAATGTTACCTTTTTTTTTTTGAGAAATGTAATGCCACTTGCAAACTCCTATGAACTAGGGCAACTGTCTCATTGCACCTAGCACTGACAAACGATGCATGGAAGGGGAAGTATTTGTTTCATTCTCAATGGGAAAAAGGTGATCTCCACTGCAAGCCAACAAAGAAAAACTTTCTTCTACGGCAAAGCTTTCACTCTAAACAAGCAGCACAACTTACAGTTTGGAAGCACGGACGAGTTGGAAAGATGACAAGAAATAGTCACATATAGGTTAAAAATCAGTCTTAGCACTTGGAAAACTGACGACTCACTCAAATAGCATACATCAAGAAATGAAAGAAGCAACAATTAGTTTATCGCAATTGCAAAATATATTTAACTTTTACAGTGAGGCGTGTGATTAGCCCATTGTACTAGTGTACACACAATTGTAATCAGCTGTTCTTCAAAAAACAGTAGGGAAACACAGCCATGATACTCTTCATATGCTACTCATAAGTACGAGCGAAATAAGATACTTGTTTAGACACATCCAACTAATAGTCACTACATCATCCACCATTTGTGCTTCTTAAAAAAGGCAGTCCGGTGCATAAAGCATCCGCGTTCACGTAGGGTCCAGGGAAGGGCCTTTCCTCAAGGGGTGATGTGAGCCATGTACCTTTTTTAAAAAAAATAAGCACCATTTGTGCTGCTTTCAAGAGCAAAAAAGGGTACATAGTACCTATGCTTATCAGTAACACTCTTTCTCACAAGACCTTTTCTAATCACAAGGAATTCATATAATGACTAGTGCAATTTCAGGAAAAGGGCCGTCAATCACACTTTTTAGAACAATAACATACCTACTGGAGACTGGGGAAGGTATACATAGACCTTACCTCTACCTTAGAGGTGAAGTAAAGAGACGGTTTCCGATAGACCTCTGATTCAATACAAAAACAGTACATAATGAAAGTACAAGAGATAATAGATAGTTAAAAAAAAAAGCAGATAGTAACAAAACAGTATTACAACAAAATAATACTACAAACCAACCACACGAAATAATAGATAGTGATAGAGATCAAAGAACAAGAAAAGAGTAGTTCTACAACTATTAGTAAGGGCAACAAGACAAAGCACTCCTATCAACTAACTTTTTACCCTAATTCATGTCTTTCACACGTTTCCTATCTACGGTCATTTCCTTAGTAAGCTGCAACTGCATCATGTCATCTCTAATTATCTCTCCCCAATATTTTATTGGTCTACCCTACCCTTTCTAAATTCATCCATAACCAACTTCACACCTCTGCACTGCGGCATCCGTGCATCTCCTCATCACATGCCCGGACCATCTTAACCTCACTTCCCGCATCTTGTCTTCCACGGAAGTCACTTCAGCCTTGTCTTTAATCACACTTTTTTTTTATGACAAGGAAAACCCACAGCCGCTACCCTATGGGTACGCCGGGTAAAACCCCCGCTCCTATGCAATAGCTCGCAAACCACAGAGGAGAGGTAACCTGCACTAGGCAAGCCCGATGCGACGAGCTCGACCCAGAAGGCAAACCCCTTGCTTTCGCTGGCAAGGGGTTTCGAACTTGAGACCTCCAAACATGGAAGTCCCAAGCCCAAATCACACTTTTTTCAAAAAAAACAATTTAGGCATTTTCGTAATTAAGCCAATAAAATCCATGATGCAGTTTCTCACTTTCAGTATACAATATTTTTTTATGCTGGTAGTATTCAGAAGATCTTGTTCACCTTGATTATTGCATTAGGTACCTGCTACCTCACCAACACAAGTATGGAGTAACACTGCCCACCAAAATTTAGGCATATGAGAAGAAATAACCTAGTACTCTTTTGCCTCCACCGAATTTGAATTCTAGAGAGCTCATTGTTCTCCAATGAAACTTAAGTTATATAAGAGACTAGAGATTATGGCACTTCCTGGTTAGAATCAACACCAAAGAGAAGAAAATGTACCCCTCTATTCTAACACCCTAATAATCTTTATCCTAATCCTTGAGAAGATCCTCCGATAGAAAAAGATCAGATCCATCCATATATACCTTTTTAATTGCAGTAGGTATCCAGACCAGCTTGTGCAAAACCTCATACTAATTCACCTGGTACTTGATACTAACTCTGTGAACAAGGCCTATAACTCAGTAACTCACCTAACGCTACCTCTTTGATCCATTCACAAATCATCCTACATGCATAAGTATGATTTATTGGGAAACTCAAGACAAGGTTTTCATGAAGTGCTAGATCCACAAAATTTTGAATATGAATTGCATATCATCTGATCAGATCACGGGGATACTACATATTAAGTTTCCGTGAACATATAAATTTTAAAGCTATCAACCAATACTAGTACAAATGAAAGATTGATATCTTCTACAAAAATTGCATTAAGTAATTCATATGAAAACTTTGAATTACCGAAGTTTTTTCCGACGATGCAATGCCAGGTAGGCCCGTACTTCTTATCAAACTCCTTCTTAATCAGTTCAGCTACATCCTTCTCTACATTATGCTTCTCAAATGCCTAATCACATACACAAAAAAGCACAAAAACGCATTAATTCATATAATTATAACGGTATAAGTCGGAGAAGAAGACATGATTGTAATCTGCAAAGCAGCGAGAGGATATATACAGCAATAGCAATGTCGACGGCCTCCTTTTGTACATCAGGTTTCATATCGGCACTCTTTATGGTAACTTTTGTACCGGTAGGAGAAGGAACGGAACCTGATGAGATTCTCCGATCATCGGAGGTAGGCTTCATAGCCGGAGCTCCTCCGCTTTTTTTTGCGTCTTCGCTCATGTCTTCAGCTCTATATCAGCTTTGAGCCGTCAAAATACTTCGCCGGAAGTGTAGAACAGCCCCTCTCCGACGGCGGGTGGTGGTGTGGAATAAGTGTGAGAGAGAGTTGAGAGGGGTGTGGGGTGGGGAGGGGCGGTGGGTGAATGATGTGTGTGGTCTTTCTTATTTCCAATTTCCGGAAGATTGTATCAAATAATTTTTAGGTAGCTTTTGATTTTTAAATTTTCAACGTATTTAGAAAAGATAAAAAGGTATTTTTAAATATTTATTTTTATATTTAAAAAATATAAAAATAAACTAAAAGTTAAAAATTGAATATGATACACTTATGAATTTTAGCTTTAACTTTAAAGAGGAGTATTGCAAGCACTCTTAAAAGGATAAATATATTTTAGAATTATTATAAATGATATGAAAATATTCTCGTCATATTTTTGAGATATTGGTGTTCTTTCGTTCAAAAATTAGAGCATATATACCATTTATACTAACGGGCATACACGTGTCATAATCTTATCCATCGATTCGACATTTATCGATGAATAAGATTGCGTCATGTGTCCCTATTTAGTCTTCCGTTAGAGTGAATGGCATATATGCTCTAGTTTTTAGACTGCAAAGGCACCAATGTTCCAAAAGTATGACTGAGGGTATGCGCGTACCATTTACGATAGTTCAATGATAAATTTATCTGTTTTCCCCTTAAATTGTCACAAACTATTAGTTTTGATTATTGATACTCTTAAAAATATTCTTCTATTTGACTAACTAAATTTAGATATATCATCGAACTGTCACATGACATAACAAGTAATCTCAAGTTCTTATAGAACCATGTGACTTATTATATTATAAAAAAAAAATAAAAAAATATTAAAAACGCCATTAAATTTGATGAAAATTTCAAAGTATGTTCCACTCATTGTATTCCGTCAGTCAAGTAAAGATACACTTTAAAAATTATCAATAATTCAAAGAATTGTGTTAAATTTTAAAAAAATGCTTACTATGTTTCTTTTGTTTTGTTTTACGTGACAGATAAATGTTTCTTTTGTTTTGCTTTACGTGACAGATAAAAATTGCTACGAGTTGGTGAAAGTGTGAGTGTGAAGAGTACGAGTTTAACTTTATTGCTGTCACACTGCTCATTTGTCCTCTACTTTCTTCCTTTTAAAAAATACTTTCTTCCTTTTAAAAATAATAACCTAATTTAATTTAAAATAGAGTTTAAAAAAAAGATATTTAAATTTTATATTTCTAAGTTAAAGTTATATCAAATGTACTAAAATGTCATTGAATCTCGTGATTTTAAACATGTCACGTGAAAAGTTAAAGTTAAAGTATTGTCGAAAAAGAAAAGAGGTCATTTTTTTTTTAAGCAAACTTAAAAGAAAATAGAATTATTTTTTTTTAAACGAAGTGAGTAATGATTTTTACGTATCTAAGTTCCATACAGTTAAAAATTGATGGAGGAAATAAATACAACAAATAAAATTTTTCATACTAAAAAGTTTTTGGAGAAGTCATAGTAAAAGTAACATACACTTAATTTTCCATTTCAATGTGTATGATATTTTTATCTTGTCAAAAGCCAATTCAATTAGTATTTAAAACTAAGTTGAATAAGATCAATATAAATATTTAAAATTATTCAAAAATACTATAAACTACATTTTTTTCTCATTTCAACATGGTAAACAATACATTTTAAAATACTAATTAAAGTTTATATAATTTTAATTTCAAAAAGTGAAGTATCATATAAATTAAAACAGAGAAAACATAAGTCTTCTTAGATCTTTCAAGGTAATGGAAGTAATAATTCTGGCCGTTTCCAATCTCCATGCAAAATTAGTTATGATTTGTATTTTCGAAACTTAAATACATAGGGGTCATGATTTTGTTGAAAAGAAGACAAGTTTCCAAGATTTGATTCGTTAACCGAGTACGGTTGTACGACTCAAGAGTATGATAGTAACTCCAAATGTTAGGATTTTTAAAACATACAAAAGAATGCTTACACTAGAAATCAATAAGTTTGTTGAAACAATAACTTCATAAATATAAGTTAGTTACATGGTCACTGTATATCCCAATAGTAATAATGTGGAATTTGCTTCTTTCATCTTTTAGATGCTTTGTCATTACTCCATACTTCTAACGCATAAAAAAAGTAAAACTATACACAAATCAAATATATTATTCTTCACCAATAACTACAAAGGAATTTCCAAAAGACTGCTACAGAAAAGAGAAATTGTTGAAAACTGGAAGCGATTGCTGGCATCTCTCAAAGGCGTAAAAACTTCAAACCTTTTCTTCATATTTACATGTCTTTATTATGCTTCGTCATCCGAGTCCTCAACAACTCTCCTCATTTTTGCTCTTTTCGCCTTAGGAAGATCAGCAGCTTCAGCATCACTCTCAGACTCCGAAGCCACTACTGCTAGTGGACTGTTGCATGCCTCTTCCACTTCATTTCCTTCATCAGCAACAGCAGCACCGGCCACTGAATCATCTTCTACTTCGTATGGACTATTGTATGCCTCCTCCACTTCATTTCCTTCATCATCAACAGCAGCACCGGCCACTGAATCATCTTCTACTCCATGTGGACTATTGTAGGCCTCCTCCACTTCATTTCCTTCATCATCATCACAAGCACCGGCCACTGAATCATCTTCAACTCCACGTGGACTATTGTATGCCTCCTCCACTTCATTTCCTTCATCATCATCATCATGAGCACTGGCCACTGAATCATCTTCTACTCCATGTCCTTCATCACGAAGGTTTTCTGATGATTCTCTCTCACCTCTTGCTGCACCATTATTGTCTGCATCTTGGATTCCAGCATCTTCTTCTACAGGAAACTTTTGTGGTTCTATTATCTTGAAGTCCCTGGCGGTGCTTCTTTTTGCATGCCTCAGCAAATTTATTTTTGTTGTCTTGCTAATTTGTATGAGATATTTCTCACAGTCTTCTATTTGGTAAATCAAGTCCGGAATGCATCTGTTCTCTCTTTTGATTTTGCTGACGAGTGCTTTCGATTTCGTGCTGTCTAGTTGTTTCTACAAGTCAAGCAGGTAGAATTAAGAAACTTACTTGAATAAAAGAAGTGAAACTTTAGCTTAAATAAGAGTTCCCCAGAGCTTTTACCCTTTGCATCAGTGGCACAAAATTGTAGAGAGGAGCTGTTAGCTGCCTGCAAGTTATTTCCACAAGCTTTTGGTACTTGAGGCTTGGTAAAGGTTGCTGCACACCTTTGGAAGCAATTAGAAGCTTTGACATTCGGGCCAAGTTCTTGTAAAACCTTGCAGCTAACTTCAGCAACTGCTCTGCCTGAGGATCTGCCATTCATCTTAGAGTTAGATGATTAACATATAGTATAGATTAATTAATAACGAGAATATCTAGATTATTTAACATACCCTTGAGGTTCATCTTTACAAAAGAAGATAACACTTTTACAACAGCTTCTGTTCTTGAATAAACAGTCTCTTCAAGCGCCAATCGTGTATCCTTTTCACCATTTTGATTAACCAAAACAGCTCTCGTATTTGGAAGAGAGTATATCTTCAGTTTCATTATGACCCATTCAGTTTCATGAATAACTGATTCGACTAAGTCCAGTATTAGTGAAGCTAGTGGGGCACTAGTTGATTTGTTTATAATTGAATACGCATCCAGTATCACTTGTGAATCTCCCCATTCTGATTCTGATCCCAACA
The DNA here is from genome assembly GCA_016801875.1 of Solanum sitiens. Lineage (NCBI taxonomy): Eukaryota > Viridiplantae > Streptophyta > Magnoliopsida > Solanales > Solanaceae > Solanum > Solanum sitiens. The sequence continues at coordinate 126,610 of JABWTJ010000057.1, read as the reverse complement.
CTTTTAATAGCTCTGCAGCCATGTCTTCGGCAATAATTAAGTCGTTTGGTGGTGAAGTTAACAATATAGCAATAGATACAATACTTTTAGCAGCCTTGGGATTTGATGTTTTACTAGTCTTGCAGATGCATTTAGCCCAATTACCAACAAGATTCCTTTGTTCCTCTGGCAGTTTATTGCTAATTAACATGATAACATCACAAAGAACCTGACAGCAAACATATATAGATGGTATTAAGGAAAAAGAACAATGCAATACATCATGCAAAAAACTCATAAGCAAATCAAAGATTCCTAATCGCACGCATTACCTCAACTTCACGGAAGAAAGAACGTGTAAGCAGCATAGAAGTCAGCGGCCTTATGCTGTTTTTGATAAATAATTCTTCACTTGTATATTTGTAAGGGATGTCATCAGCTTTTTCGCATTCGGTATCACGGTGGCCATTCATAGCATTGCCTCCTTCATCCCCAGGACCAGAAACTGTAGCCAAATCATCTATAAGAACAGAATAATCCAACTCATGCAACATTACTGCCAGCAATTCTTTCAAGGAAAGAAGTCCCAAATGGATATATTCCTTCCTGTCATCAAGATCTTTTTTCATATTAGCATCTTTTTTCTTTCTATCAATCATAGATTTTGATTCAGAGAGGAGGCACCAAATCATTTTCAGCAAAGGCGAGCCCAACTGCTTGATCTCCCCATAGATCAACATTTTTAGAGGATCTTGCTGTCGCATAAGAGAGGATGCTTTTAGCTGACGAAGGCAAATGTTAAGAGTAAAAGAAAGAAGTTTATAATACTGAGTCGGTGCTTTTCCAGATGATGATTGGCTATGCTTTTGAGAGGCCACATTGTTGTTCAAACCATCACATCTCCATGATTCTACAGTGTTTTGCAATAGCTGATAGATAATTGAAGTTGCTAACAGAGGAACTCCTTCTGGGCATAATTTGCTGCCACTAAATTCAAGCTCCTCTGAAGCATTGCTTGCAGTGGTTCGTATTGAACCTCTTTGAGTTGAACCACCACCCTGCCTACATATGTTTGGTTCCAGAGATTCAAATATACCAATAAAGTCAAACAGTTCTTTTTCCAACTCCAACTTTTTCCCATCAGTTGTTTTCCCAAACTCAGTCCCAACTATATTCAACATCACCTCAATTATTCCCAATAAAATTGAAGAATAACATCTCCGTTTTTCCCCTTCCAAGTGACTAGAGTCTGTATCCTGAGTTTTGCTGAGTAAGCCTGATCTAGCATGAAATAAACAACATCAAACAAACATAAGCCTCACTAAACAACTAGCAATGAATTTTCTGCAGAGCAAAGGAAGGTGAAATATCTGTATTTTGAGAGCGAAAAAGGCGATCAGAGTCAACAACACCCAATTTGATGTGGAGTTAAAAGAAAACTGTCAACTACTACTGTGTAAGTGTTCAACATAAGCTGCTTAAGAACCCGTTTGGATGGGCTTATCACTTTTGGCTTATTTTTGTTATTTCAGCTTAAAATAAGTGCTTAAAAGCACTATTTAACCTTACCCAGACACTACAAAAGTGCTTAAAAGCTATTCTGGCTTAAAAGCACCTAAAATAAGTCAATCCAAACAGGCTCTAAATCAAGAAAAATCAACAATAGCAATGATAACTGTATCATGTTAAGCTTTATTCAACCTGAATCAACAATCTCACACACCTTCCATATCTGCATTTCTTAGGTAGTTTCGAATCTTTAATAATGCATTGGACAGTGACCCTTTGGACCATGCTTTTCCAGCCTGCTGCAATTTGATCAAATGCCAAAATAGTATGTTACAAGCTTTGAATCAGGGGAGATATCTTGCATCTTTAACTAGAGTACCTCATTCTCTTGTGTCAGAGAGAAGCCAAAGCAAGTCCATGAATCTGAAGGATGGTCGGCTTTCCCATGTGGCTGAAGAAGAAGCATCCAGGAGATACAGGAGAGAAGGCAGTCTAGCGGCTCTTGAATATACACTTTCCCACACTCTGATTTAGTACATTGGTTAACATCCAGTAGAACATCTGCATCCTGAAATAAACAACCAGCATGAGAGGTAAGGCAATGACGAACTTAATTACGTAAGGATAAATTAAAAGGTTCTTCCTGAGAGTGATATTGTAAGAAAGTCAGATTAATAGTTAGAAAAATATCCATACCTCTCTGTAAAATCGCAAGAAATGAGGGAAGAGAAAATCAAAAACAGCCCCAGAAGTTAAAGGATCCACCAATACAAGCTTAAGAAGTCCACGATATAGAATCTCTCTGACCTTCGCCTAAAAAGAACACTTCTCCATGAGTAGTATTTTCGCCACTTACACAGGAAGCTCATGGTTCAATATGTTAATTGGGGAAAACAAAGAAAAGTGAGGGAGATGAAGTATGTAAAATGCTACCTGTTGAAAGAGGCACCTCTGTAACAAACCATTTAGCTCCTGGAAAAGACTGGAACCAAGTGCACGGAAAACTTCAGCTTGCTGGCTGCTACTAGCTTGACTGCTTGAGTCTTGACAAGAAAATGGTCCATCTTTCGTTGATTGTTTTTCAGCCAATATCAAATTGACAATTGAACTTGTTGCAGCAAGACGGATTGAGTCTTCTTGTCTAAACATCGCTTTACGCAAGACCAAGATGGTATAGTCCTTTAACATTAACAAGATAGGATAAATAACGACGGAAGTCGGAACAAAGCAGAAACTGAAAAGGATGAAGACATTAACCTCAAAGTATTGACTCTAATGAAGAACATAGAGATAACTATTCACTATGGCAAGAGAAGAGAGGAAGTACTGATGAATTAGGAAGCAAATTTTGATATGTTTAGTTTTTAAGTTCATTGAAAGAGAATAGCAAACAGCTTCATTAAGAGTCTTAATTGATATTGAATCCTGCTCAACAGGCACTATTAGACTATTAGTTCAGTTTTGATGTAACATCCTCAAGGTCCGGTGCGCTATTTAAGTTTCTCAATCTGAGAAAAGTAACATATTCAATAATATGAAGAAACTGTAAGATATCAATGAGTACCTGAAGATCACGACTTAATTTGTTTAGAGGCAATAGGGCAGCAACAAGATGAGATGAGACCTTGTCATTCATGAATGTGAAATAATCCAACAGTTCCTTAAGATGTGAAATGTGCTCCAACATTGGGTATGTAAAATGATGAATAAGACAACCAAGCAGTCTGTTAAGTACAAATAAATTGATTATTGGCAAACAGCATCAAAAAGTATGGACCAAAATCCTTTGCTAACAATTGCAATCACCTTATAACAGGAAAGCCTTGTTCAGGCTTTAAAGAGAGGATACGTAATTTGCATTGCTCTATTATCTGCAAAATCAGCAAGGGTAATTATAACTTGCAGCATCATTTCCTTGTACCTTATATACAGGAAGATCTACTAAAACATATCAAAACCAAGATTTTTTAGAAAATAATGCCAAGGTTGGATGAACATAGACCTCATACTAACCTCACTTCTTGCCATATCATGAACCTCAAATAAACTTTTGAGAACCTGAGTACCAAGCTCGTCAGGACCCATCACATCATCAGACTTGTCAAAAAAATTACTTCCTTCTTCAATTCCTTCAAGCAACACAAATCCAAGTAGTACAATACTTGGAACCACATGTTCTCTTCCACAATTGCTCTCACCAACCTATGGATAAAGAAGAAAGACATAACAAAACCACACATACACACAATTAATCCTCTACAGAACAGTCTATTTGCAGCTATAAACTCCAGCAAATAGATGTTGGTCACCTTTTCAAAAGAAGTCTTCCAAGTTTAAAAACGTTAACAATATGTCATATCTTACATTCTTATCATCTTCTTGTATATCAAAGAAATCATGCAGTCTTTATTCTCATATTTTATATTCTGATCAGGAATGTATGGAATTATGAATGATTACTTAACGCATTGGGGAAGAACCTCTGAGCACCTCTCACAAATCACAAAGGCATGTAGAGGAGTAATTATATATAATTACATGCATGAGGTAAACAGGAAAAAGGAACTTACAGCTCTTAGCACTGCATTCTCCATGTCTTTGTAAGTATGCAAATAGTGTTCCTTCAAGTCACATGATAGCCATTTACAGCTCCTGAAATGCAATAACATTCCAATGGAACGCGGCAGTAGTGCCAAAAACAACGTTTTAGAAAATTAATTATGGTGTTAGGGTACCATTCTTTCAGCAAATACAATATTGATAACTATGGAAAAAGTCTTGAAGTCCGGCAACAACTTGCACTTTAATGGAATAGGTTCTCATACATTCTAGGGAAGGACCCAAATCAGGCTTAAACTAGTACAAACAAATAATCCCTCATTAAAAATAATGACAGAGTATGAAATACGAGGTAAAACTATACCTTTTCTGGTCTCAATCGGGACACTGAGTCCATAATTTTCATAAAACATGATAAACATATTTAGAATAATCTCAATTTTTTTATTACAAATATTTAAAAGACTCTTTGAAAAAATTACTGTTAAAGACAAAGCTGTTTATATGGTAAGAGAATTACATTATGGAAAAAAACACTATAAGTTCTCCTTAAACATCAGTACTAATCCAACAAAGATAATCGATGAATAGGAGTAATGACAAAGAGAGACACAACAAAATGTACCTGGCAAACTTCAAGTCTTTATAAGCAGCAAGAAGTGATGTTTTCAGAACCCCAATAGAGCTCTCAGTGAGCCTCTTCACTCTAGCAACTGACAACAATATTGCAACAGTAAAATGATTAAACACTCGATAATCAGATCTCACTAGCCCTAACACCTCTTGTCCCAAAGAAGGATTTTGCTTCACAGCAAAATTCACATGAAGCAACACAGTCCCTTCAACTTGCCTCATTATTGAACCACCTGACTTTACCCCACCAAAGTACATCACAATCCCTTGGATAATTTCCTTCTTACCAAAACCTTTTGATCCCAATACCAACAATTGATACACCAACCCAGGCAAATCCTGCAAGTCTACATTCTTCATTCCACTAAATACCCTCTCCAAAAATTCCTTCCTTTTCCCCTTCCCAATAAAATTCAAATCCTTAACAATTTCAACCAATTTTAACAACAAAACCTTACTCCAATCACAGCTAAGCATTTCATCAAACACCTTATCAACATATTCCAAAGGCTTACCGATCTCATTAGAAAATCTGATCAGTTCAATACATTTAGCAAATATAGCTAGAATATGGGTATCCTCAGAATCAATAATCCGAGGTAAATACGATATGATCAAATCGATTATTGCCGGTAATTCTTGAACCTGAACTGTTACAATATGAGTCACGAAGAGTTGGAAAATGGAGAGAGAGGATTTGTCATGGGGGATTTTATGGGATGTGAAGAGGGAAATGTAGGAAGAAAGAAGAAGAGGGATGAGAGGGGAAAGTGAAGTGTGGAGTTGGGTAAGGGAGAGAAGAGCTGAGAGGTATTCGGAGACGGCGAGTGAGGGGTTAAAAGAAGAGGCGCGTGTGTGGAGATATGATACGAGGGTCTGGTGAGAGTCCTCGGAGAGAAGAAAAGCGGGTAGAGGAGTGGAGGATTGCGGATGATATAGTTGAGCTAATTGAACTATATCCGCGTCAGTCAACGAAGGCGGAAGCGGTGGTTGTTGATGGTGGCGGACGGCGGAGGGATTTTTCGATGCGGTGGAGGTCATGGCGATGGCATATGTGCGTCGGAAGCTAGTGGAAGGAAATGAAGTTTTGCTAAACTTTGCGCGGGAAATTGAAAATGGGTGGAAACAAATTCTTTTTTCCCTGTTTTCTTTTCGAGGCAAACTACGGCATTATTTGTTTGCACATAATGGGGACTAAATTTTAATCAATCAAATTCGCCTTATTGAATGTGTTTATTTTTATGACTGAATCTTAATTTTTCAAGTTCTGCTCATTAAGTTTGTTTGTTTATTTTATTTTTTTATAAGTCTCTTAATGAGTCTGAATACATCTGAATGAATTTAATCTATAACACACTTTTAACATCAATCCGACTCAAAAATAAGATTCTTTTCTTAATTCAACTACATCACAACAACTCATAAAAAATTTTTTTCTTATTTAATTAATGATAATAACATGCTTACCGTTACAGTTTCCTTTATTCTTACTAACTTGATATACGTCTTTTACTTTCATAAATTAATCAATATATTCAAATTGATAAACACTTCATGATATAATATTTAGCACGATTTCAAAAAATAAGAAAGTATTAATTATATGATCGATGACGATACTAATGTCCATTATAAAATAAAATGTTTTCATAAACACTATATTACTACTCTATATAAACTATTTTTACATTGCATTATATTATATTTTAAAAGTTTTTTAGTGCAAAGAATAGTCATATTAATGATGTAACTTAATGTTAAATTCTTAATAGATAAATCATGTTACCTTGTTACGATAAGAATGTTCATAATATTATTTTCTATAAAAAACGATTTACTAAATGAGGTTTTTATAATATTTTATTGATATAGCGTTTAATTTCATATGTATATTCAGATATTGAAAATAAACAGTCTCAATAATCCATTGTTCAGATTTAGAGACAATATCTTAGTATTCAGATGTTTATTCAGATTTACACATCTAAATCTTAATGCATATCTTAATATTCAAATGTGTATTTAGATTTAGACATCTTAATCTTAATGAAAATAAATGAGGCCTACATAACTCCCACTAATTTAGGTCCTAATTATTAAGACTCCTGATAGTTTCAAATATTGCTTCATCTACTATATTTTTATTGTTGACACCCAATTTTGACCCTCCCCTGTAGGAATTAATTAATGAGCTTCTTAAATTCTCAAACAATTTAAAATAATTGGTTTTTATAAATTTGGGAAGTTTACGATTAAATTAATTATTTTATTTTTTGTTAAGATTAAGAAGCTCGCTAAATTAATTTATGTGAATTCATCCTATTAATCAATTGCTTTAAACCATTCAAATAGAAAATTTTGGACTTTGCATTTGTCCCACATCGCTTCTACATTTATTTTGAACTAAAAATTGGTCCTATATAAGCCCCTCTTCATTGCACCAAAGAGGGGAGGAAAAAAAAGAAAGGAGGAAAAAAAAGACAGAAAGAAGGAAAAAAAGAGGAGACCAAAGAGTACCCAGAAATTTTCGGGAATTCTTGGTTCCATAGTTTAATATTTATAAAATATTTTTTGCGGCTGTTTGAGTTTGGAGAGGTGGTGGAATCGTCTCCGTCAAACTCGTAGTCTCGGTTCGCTGCCCAGAATCAGGTAATTTTTTATTTATTTATTTATTTATTTATTTATTTATTATTTATTTATTTATTTATTTATTATTTATTTATTTATTTATTTATTTATTTATTATTTATTTATTTTTTATTTATTTATTTATTTATTTATTTATTATTTATTTTATTTTTTAATTTTATTTTTTATATGCATATATGTATACATATATATAATTTGTCAATTACCCAATTTGCTAACTATTTGGATCTTAAGTTTAATTAGTATTAACGTTTAGTTGCTATTACTGTCATACTTCTATGTGTGTATTAATTTGCCATAGCAAATTGATTTCGTTTTTACATCATGGTCTAAAATATTTATTTAGTTATTCCTACATCATTGTTATATTTAATTCTAAGATTATTACATATTCTGGATATTATTGCTTATCTATTATGTGTGCTTTTAGATAAAATTAACGACATCATTGCCTTCTCATATCCAAGCTATTTATTTATTTACTCATTTTGGCTTTAGATGTTAAGTTGTAATCTGCTTAGGTACATTCATTACTTTGGAATCGTTTAATCTTCTTTAAGATATGATTTAGAGATATTATTTTCAAGTGCTAATTTTTATTTTTGCTCTTCACTGCATGTAAAATTCGTCCGAGTTTCAACGTGAACTCTCACCCTCTCCTTTGCATTCCATGAGAAGAGCCGTAAAGGCTCAAAGTTCCTCTTTTCCAGTCAACCTATTAAGCCGATGGAAGGGTCCCCAGATTTAAAGAATTGAAGAAAGTCGGAGAAGATGAATTAGAAGACCCGTTTTATATTTTGCATTTTTCGTATTGTATCTATTTTAAGGCATTAGCCCTTGTCGTCTTTTACTTTACTGTATTTATTTAGTATTAATTATTTGCTTAGTCTAGGACAGGTACGAAAGGAAATGGGTCAAAAACCCAAAACAGGTGGGTCCAAAAATCGGTCAAGGCGGACAGAGAACCCGATTTTGGACCCAATTCTCTTTCCCTCTCTCTCTCTCTATTTCTCTCTTTTACTTTATTTGCTTATTTGTTTGCATACTTGTCGTTATTTTTAAAAGTTAGAAAATCCGAATCCCCGCGAATGCCGTAAATGTTTTATCGACTCAAAATTAAAATAATTTTGCAAAATGAAATGACCTAAAAAATAAGTTAATATTTCAACTCTCTACTTCCAAATATTTTATTCAAGTCAAGTTAAAAGCGAAGTTTTAGCCAAATTTGTTAGTTGCTGGAAAACCGTTTTAGACGGATGTTTTAGGTGCCTAACACCTTCCTAAAACATTAATTTGAATCCCCGAACCCTTTAAATGTTTTCAAGCAATTTTCTCTGTTAAGTTATTTGAAAGCAATAGTTTTCTTGATTTTTCTTCAAAATTAAGTGGCGACTCTAAAAAAGTCGAAATTCTTACAAAAGGTTAAATTTTCGATAAAACAGAAATGGCGACTCCGCTGGGGATTTGGAGGATTCTAACCTTAAAACTAACATTATTTGGCTATTTGTGATAAATCGTTGACTTATTTAGTTTATCTTAGTTTTTGAATTGTTGCATTTTCATGGCATCTTTCCGCCAAATGGCAAATAGTATGCATTAGGAAAACGGAAGTTATGTGGCTTTCCACGGCTTCTTTCAGAAATACACAAGAGTTTCATTTGGAAGTATCAAACGAATAGTTGGAATGCGGTCATCCGACGTCGTTTGGTAGCTTCACCCCGTTGTTTGTCCGACTCGGGTAACTGTCAACTTGAAAATTATTCTAGTGAGCCTAAGATAGAGCAAAACCAAATTCAAATATAAGCATTGAACTAAGATGACCCAACGCCCAAGGCGTGTTGGGCTCATTAGATAGACCACCTTGAGTCCAAAAGGGCCTACGGCCTGAACGGGCGATCATATTTATTTGTTTAAATTTGAAGGATGTATACATCATCTGAAAAAATCATTGTCCTCGTGACAATGAAATATTTTAAATGACGTATACAACCCTCAAATCGTTAGGCTACCCTTGGCACAAAAGGGTCACATATTTGTTTAGAACGCGCAATAACTGTTTATGTGTTATAATTGTTTGTCTGATTATGTTGCTTCATTTGGATATGTTCTAGCCTACTGATTCTTGAAAAATATTTTCTAGAACTCCTTAAGCATAAATATCAAGTCACTATCGAAAGTACGTCCAAATACTCTTTGAGTCTTTAGTTTCCCAATGAAATTCAACATTTTTCTTTCAAAAATTACTCTCGCATATCAGAAAAAGATTCAATATTTCAAAAAAAAAAAAAGATTCAAATGGGTCGAACTACGTAGGACCTGAATTCTCTTTTGTGAGATACGTAGGCAGCCTTTCAAGGTTCGGTCCCCATTCTGAGAAATTTTATCTTTTCAACTCTTACAAAGAATTAGAGTTACATTTCAATCAAAAACCAGAAGAATCAATCGACTTTGTCCTGACTCAGGTCGATATTTTTGACTCACAAAGCTAAAAATCAGAGAGACAAATTTCTGTCTATCTAATCATTTTTTTATGTGGGTTAGTCTTTATTCAAATGAAGCGACTTTTGTGTGCTTACAGCTTTGTGTGATATCTTGTATTACCTACTACCTACACAAACTAACACATTTGTTGTTTGAGTTATTTTTCTTTGTCAGGTACTCGAAACTGATTTGTGTTGATTAGTTGTTGAACATTTAAAGTTTTCAAAGATTATTTTCCCAATCGAAATTTATTGAAAGAAAGAAGAAAAATGACTGAGAATAATGAGAATACCAGCCTGACTGAAGTTGCTATAGTTCAACCGCCTGTCGTTGAACAAAATGAGTTAATTGCACAGTTGATGCAACAGATTACTGAGTTGAGGGTTGAGCTCCAGAAAAAACAAGATATGTCAATTCCGACTCTCAATGTCAGCACTCTAGGCAATGGAAGGATTCCACTCTATTTTCCTTCTCTGACTTCAAATTCGGAACATGTCCTAAATAACCCACCCTCCAACCCTACTCAAAATCCTACTACCATTGACCTAACCACGTCAAATCTTTATCACGCCAGCACTTTATATCAAGCACTGCATCCTTTTCAGAACCTGAATACCAATCCTCAAGTTTTTCCTCCTCTTCAAAATCAAAACTCAAATAACTCTCAAATACTCCCTCCATTTCAGAGCTCAAACATCAACAATTATCAAACACCCCCTTTCATGTATCAAACCCCTTCTATAGACACTCAAAATCCACAAAACTCTCAACCCTTACCTTCGAAAGTCACTTTTAATATCCCAGTTCGAACCAAACCACATCTTCACTATACTTCAGATTCCGAACTTAACCACTACGAAGAGAAGGAGAAGGAGTGGAGGGCAAAAGAGGAAAAGACTAAGCAGATCATGAAGGAGGAGATTGCGAAAGTGATAAAAGAATTTGATTACGCTTCAGAAGAGATGGGGCTGAATTATGAAAATTTATGCATTCATCCGAATTTGGATCTTCCAGAAGGATTTAAAGTGCCAAAATTTGTCACTTTTAATGGAACTGGAAATCCTTTAGCACATCTAAAGATTTATTGTGATCAACTTGTGGGAGTTGGCAAAAATGAAGCATTGTTGATGCGTCTCTTCAGTCGAAGTCTAAGTGGAGAAGCTTTGGAGTGGCTTACGTCACAAGAATTGAAACAATGGAAAAGTTGGAATGCACTTGCAAAGGATTTCATGGAAAGATTCGGACATAATGTAGAAGCTGCCCCAGATCGCTACTACTTGGAGAAGATCAAACAGAAGTCTATAGAAATCTATCGAGAGTACGCTCTTCGTTGGAGAAAAGAGGCCGCAAAAGTTCAACCTCCTATGTCCGAACGTGAGATCACTGAAATGTTCATTCGAATTCAAAAGCCTGAGTACTATGAAAGAATGTTATGTATGATGGGACAAAAATTTGTCTAGATCGTCAAAGTGGGAGAAGCTTTGGAAGATGGTTTCAAGACTGGAAAGGTCACCAACCTTACCGCATTGCGATCTAATGGAAAATATACCAGAATTAGTGATATGGATACATCAAAAGGAAAAACAGAGGAGGTAGGTATGGTCACGGCTACCCATATGCAGTCAACTTCCCAAAGGAAATATCAAAATCATAATATCAATCAGGAAAACATTTCCCGTCCAAACTTTAGGAAGGCTCCTAAGGTATTTACACCATTAAGGGAATCTCAAACTCAACTTTATGAAAGGTTGAAAGCAATAGGTATGCTCTATCCTATAGAAGGAAGATCAGCTAATCCTTTGGGGAAATTTTACAGAGCTGACCACAGATGTGCTTATCATTCTGGAGCTGTTGGACACGACACAGAGAATTGTTCAACCCTCAAGCACAAGATTCAAAACATGATCAACAACAATTGATCAATATTGATTAAGCCTTCCAAATATCTTTGAACAGAATCATCTGAAAATATTCGTCATCGAATGGTTGGAAAGAAGTATGCCCAACGTCGGCCAGAGTTCTACCTATAAAGCTATATTATTTCTTTTAAAAATGCACATTTTATCTCATTTGTCCATTTTGTCACACCTCCCCTTGAAATGAACTATGTCTGACCTGAATTTTCAAAAATGAGATACGTAGGCGGCCTGTGTCGGCTTCGGTCATTTTCTTATTAAAATTTTCTATTTTTGGTTAACCTTTGAGTGGGGAACTACGTTTGACCTGATTCCTACCTCAACGGGATACGTAGGCGCCACAATGGCTCGGTCATATACCCAGTAAGATTTCCATTTTCACTTTATAAAGGAAACTGGGACAGAATTTTTGAGAAGATCTCAAAAATTCATTTGAAGATGGACTTCTTCAACAAGTCAAAACAGAAGACCAAAATGCTACGGAGTTAGCTTTAGGTGGATCTCAGAAAATTACGATAATCAAGTTTGTAACTAGGAGCTCAAAAATAAGCCACAAATGTTATTTGTTAATTATTGAGGCAAACTGGGACAAAATTTTGAGGAGGGACCTCAAAATTCTTGAATGGGCAACCTCAGAATGAACAAAGCAAGTTACGAGAGTCAAATATATGTCAGACCGGGACATAATTTTTTGAGGAGGGTCCCAAAAAAAAAATATAAAAAAATAAAAATAAAAAAAATTCCATGTACACTGATTTATCAAGGAAGGATGAGCATATAAGTCAATCGCATGAAGGAGAATGGATATAAGACCAACACAAATCAGTTTTTTCCAAACTAAGAATTTTTCTTTGAATGCAGGAACAACGAAGTCACAAAACGACAATGTCAAAACTGCAAAGCATGGAAAATGACATCATTTACGCCTCTCGTGGCCTCATCAACATCACTAGAAAACTTTTCATCTCAAGTTTTCTTCATTTTATTACGTTACCTCAAGTGATTTATACACAATGTCTTTTATGTTGCAGGAATATTGAAGCCAAACACTAATAGATTCTTTCAAAGTTGTAAGAAACAAAGTGTTGGATGATCACTAGCCACGAGTCATGATTGAAGTTATAATCAGACTCATCAAAACCTAATCTCGATAAGTCAAATAACTTAATCTAGTTATTTATCTTTACTTTTATTCTTTACTTCATCGTCAATACTGACGCTTGGTGTCGAGCTTTGCAGGTGATAGTATGAGTAAAGCCAGTATCGTATGTGAAATCGATATCAGATCTGAAGATGATTAAAAGTAACACTATCTTAGAAGTGTTGCAAGGAATCAACGAGTTCATCACATCACAAAGATGTTGGTGACCGCAATATTTTCTTGATAGTCAAAGTTATCGAATTGTTACTGTTGACACCCAATTTTTACCCTCCCCAATTTAATTAATTTTTGAGCTTCTTTACTTTCAAACAATTTGAAATAATTATTTTGGAAACCAAAAATGATTTAAAAAAAAAAATTGAATTTGGGATTCTCCCACATCGTTCCTAACAAGAAATTTCCCCCAAAATTCTTCCTATATAAGCCACCTCCATTTATTGTTTTAAGGGAGGAGAAGAAAGGAAGATTTTTTGGAGACTAAAGAGTACCCTAAAGATTTTCGGAATTCTTGGTTCCTTAGTTTAAAATTTTGTGGCTTTTGTGTCTGTTCGAGTTTAGAGAGGTGGTGGAATCGTCTGTGTCAAACTCGTCGTCGGTTCGCTGCCCAGAACCAGGTAATTCTTTCCTTTCCCTTTCTATTTAGTTTGATTTTAGTGTATGTGTTGGAGCTGATTTAAGTCTAGTTATTTTTATTTTTTTTTATGTGTTTTCCTCTTCTCTGTTGAATGCTGATTTTATGAGTATTTTGGCAATGTTCTGTTATTCCTTTACGTGTTTAATGAACATTTTTAGTTCCACTTTCTGGTCAATCACATGAAGATTTGGTTCCCTCATCTCAATATGATGTTCACACTATTCCATGTGGACTAGTTTAATCGCAGCTAAGATTCTCTGATCTTTGATTATGTATATCGTTATTCTCTTGGAAGTTACTTTAGTTTTTATATTAAAATATGTGGTCTTGCTATCCTGTTGGGTTTGGTATATAGTTGTTCATTAGTCTTTTGTTGGTTTTAAAGGCTTGGCAATTCTTTACTGTGAGTTTGACCATCTCTATTTGTAAGAGTTCGATGTGTGTCATCAAGTGTTTATCGCCATTGTTGCTGTTGTTTGTCCTGTTAAGTATCTTATTCTTTTGGGAGTCATGAAGTTGATCTTAGGTTTAGTTGAGCTCTAGATGAAGTTGAATTTTAGTTCGACTTCTCTTTGGTTGCTCCTAAATCCCTTAGATCCTCATGTCACTCCTTTGAGCTATAGATTCTAAATTGCGTACATTGGCTTGGTTCTGGATTTTTACTATTAGCTAATTATTAGTTTAAATGCTCTATTTGTGAGCTCATGTAAAACTTTAGCAATCTAGAGTGATATATTGATATTATTTGGTTTAAGTTTGTGCAGTCATCTATTACCTATAGCTAGTGATTTTTAATTTGTTCAAGCTGCTACTTCTAATATGTCAAATTACTCCATATGTTTCTCTACTTTGCGTCAGTCGGTTATTTGCTTATATAACAACTTTTGTTACCTTGATTTAGATTTTCTATCTCATGTATTGCAAAACTCCGACTTTGTTGCAGAATTGACATGTCTGCCTGTCTATTTTGTGAAATTTGTTAGTGTGATTTGCCAACCAGCATACCCATTGTCTCTCAATACTAATTCAGAGCCTGTTTGAGCGAGAAATAAATCATCTTTGGGGCTGTTCTTTAACATTTCCAAAGGAGTTAGGCTCGGATAAGTGAAAAACTCTCAACTCTTATGCATCCGAATTCTTTAATGCATTGTCTTTAGATCCATGCTTGAACTGGTTGAAATAGGATTTTCATATTAACTTGTTGAATGTGGCTGCATGTTTGCTTACAGTGGTTTATTTTATTCATTTTTATTTTCAGAATTCGATCAGATTTATCTCATTTTTTAGTGAATCATATAAGCATTCTCACGCATTTTAGAGTTAGTTGTGATTTCATAAGACCCTTTTGACATTATGGTTTGTTGGGATATATAATACCCATTTGATTATGTTGCCTGGAAGGTCTGATGGTTTTCTTTCAAGTTTTAATTATCCTATGTTACACAAAGTTGGGTGCTTAGTTCACTATGGGAAATTGACGTTAAATTAGCTAACAAGGAATAGGTTATTATTAGAATATCAAATATTAGACAAATTTATTGCATTGAGTAGTTTTATTTTGTAAGTATCGACTCATACTCTTCTTACTTCACTCGTGCTAATCATTTTCTTTATCTTCTCTGCATGAACTCCTTCGGAATGAGTTCAATGGACTCTCCTCTCTTGCATTTTCCCTTCTTCGAGTCGGCCCCATCAAATTTGCGAAAGGAAGCTAGTATTAATGGATTAAAACCCAAAAACGCAGCAGCAACAACAACCTTAAAAAGGCCGAAAGCGAAAAGCAAAAATTGGGTTAAAATCCAAAAATCGATGGAGCAGTGGTTTGCAACATTTCAGCCCCCAAAATGGTCGAATAGGGGCTGAAAGTTTCATTCAATATTTACTTTATATCTTATTATTATCTTGTTTATTGTGAATGCTAACTCTTATTAACCCATTTTTTATATTTCCATTAACTTGGATGAATCCTCATAGGAGTTTAATTTATTTATTTTTTCTTTTCTTTATCAAATTCCTTTTCAAGGAGTTGGATTTGTTAACACAGTTTATTTTTAGCGACTTAAGCTTATGGAATAACTTAAGAACTATGTATGTTCTTTCATAGTTATTAAAAGCTTTGAATCCATGTTTGCGAGTTTGAACTAACTATTTAGTTCAAATTTTTGAATAGGATAAAATTGTTAAGTTTCTTAAACTAAATTAGTTGTCTTTTAATTTAACTTAGAACTTTGTATGAATGACTTAAGGATCTTTAATATCCTTTCATAGTTGTTAAACAAAGTGTCGTAATCCATGTTTATAGGTTGAATTATTTGTATGGTTCAAAATTGACTATGGATAAAAGTCTCAACTTAGATTTTAATCTTGAAACTTTTAGAAGTATCAAAAGATTTTTATCTAAGTTTTCAACAAGATTTTTTTGAGTAGTTTAAAATAAATAAATAAGGTTTTTTTAAGTATTCTTAAGATTTTCTTAAAATTAGCCAACTTTAAAATCCGTCGGTCGACCGCATGTAAGCGGATTCTCTAAGATGCCTAAACCCTTTCTTAGAGAATTATTTGAACCCTTACCCAACTCTGGTTTATTTAAACATTTTCTTTAAAAAAAAAATATTTTTTTAAATGGTTTCTTAATTTTCCCTAAAAGATTAAGTGGCGACTCTAAAATTTCAATTTTTTTTCAAAAACTTTAACAAAATTGCCAAAGTTGCGAAATCGACTTCGAAACCTTCAGTTTTCGAAATCGGGTCGTAACAGTTACAAGTTTTTGTTAACAATTGGAAACGTCAACAACAAACTTAAATTAGTTGAGTTTGTCATGGAAGGCAAAAGTGTCTTTAATTTTCATGTGAATGAATTAAGTCATTCACCTCGATAATTCTATCTTTTAAAGAGAGAATCGTAGTCTCGACGTGCATATACGTCAATTTAGTATGTTCGTCGCGTAGCAATTTAGGCGTACATGTTTCTTGATTATTGTCAGAGTCAAAATTATAATTTATTGGGTATCCACCCCATAAGTGGATTATGTGCTTTGATTGGCCAATCAAAGACTTTGCATATAGTTTTGTTGGGCGATCCACCCCATAAGTGGTTCATATATTTGTTTTTCCATTTCAGGTTCCTATTCTTGAATTATATTGGAATATTATCGAGCATCCACCTCGTTACAGTTGGAATATTATCGAGCATCCACCTCGTTATTATTATCGAGCATCCACCTCGTTACAGTTGGAATATTATCGAGCATCCACCTCGTTACAGTTGGAATATTATCGAGCATCCACCTCGTTACAGTTGGAATATTATCGAGCATCCACCTCGTTACAGTTGGAATATTATCGAGCATCCACCTCGTTACAGTTGGAATATTATCGAGCATCCACCTCGTTACAGTTGGAATATTATCGAGCATCCACCTCGTTACAGTTGGAATATTATCGAGCATCCACCTCGTTACAGTTGGAATATTATCGAGCATCCACCTCGTTACAGTTGGAATATTATCGAGCATCCACCTCGTTACAGTTGGAATATTATCGAGCATCCACCTCGTTACAGTTGGAATATTATCGAGCATCCACCTCGTTACAGTTGGAATATTATCGAGCATCCACCTCGTTACAGTTGGAATATTATCGAGCATCCACCTCGTTACAGTTGGAATATTATCGAGCATCCACCTCGTTACAGTTGGAATATTATCGAGCATCCACCTCGTTACAGTTGGAATATTATCGAGCATCCACCTCGTTACAGTTGGAATATTATCGAGCATCCACCTCGTTACAGTTGGAATATTATCGAGCATCCACCTCGTTACAGATAGAATATTATCGAGCATCCACCTCGTTACAGATGGAATATTATCGAGTTTCTACCTCGTTACAGTTGGAATATTATCGAGTGATCCACCTCGTTACAGATGGAATATTATCGAGCATCCACCTCATTACAGTTGGAATATTTTCGAGACATCCACCTCATTACAGTTGGAATATTTTCGAGACATCCACCTCGTTACAGTTGGATAATTATTGAACTAGCTAGCTTGTTGCAAAGGTCACTAGAGTTTGCCATGCAGAAAACAAGCAATGACATCTCCGAATCCTCAACAAGTCAAGACTGAATATGTTTTGAGACTTGCAACTGGGACAGAATTTTTGAGAGGGTCTCAAAAATTCTGCAATTTACTCAGCGATAGTCGAAGATAAGCCAAGACAAATTAACTGGGACAGAAATTTTGAAGATGGCCTCAAAATTTCAAACATGGATTTATCGACAAGTCCAGAGTGACTTTGAATACTTCCCCATCGCATAATCAGATATACCTCCAAGAATCAGGCTCAGAGAAGTTCGCTAAGCCTGACGTGACATGACACTTGACAGTGACTTTTTTCAAAATCCACTTTTCAAAAATCTATTTTTCTTAAAGTTTTCCTTTTACGTTTCATTTTTTTTTGGCATGAAATATTTTGTCTTATCTATCAATAGTTGGGAGATCAGGAAGATCAACCAGAGATAGCAGAACAATGAGCAGGCAACTGAAGAAATCGATACATATCAGTTTATTTTAAAACTAACGATTTTTCTGTGGATGCAGACTTATAATATTGCTCAGAAATCAGCAAATTCCTTTGTTCGATAAATATGGAGGAGTCGAGAGAGGAGAAATCTCTCCCAAATTAACGATGTTCCTGTAGAGATATGATATAATACATTACTCGGAGGGGTCATTTATTTTCAATCAAGACGATACACTATCGGGAAGGTCATTTTGCCGTTATCGTTAATTGAGGCGATATGATTATCCAGAAGGCAACCAGAAAATCACTATGTTGCTCGATTGAAGCACCATCTTCATTTGGTATGGCATCAAGAGTTAATATTTATGCATCGCGAGAGGATTTCATACCTCGCCGAAATTTACGCATCGCAAGAAGATTTCTTACCTTGCGGAATTCATGCATAGCGGAAAATCATGCATCGAGAGTCAATATTCATGCATAGCGGAAAATCATGCATCGAGAGTCAATATTCATGCATCGCGAGTTAATATTTATGCATCACAAGTTAATCGCGAGAAGATATTCATGCCTCGCGGAAAGTTATACATCGCAAGAAGATTTCATACCTTGCGGAATTTATGCATCGCAAGAAGATTTCATACCTTGCGGAATTCATGCATCGCGGAAGATCATGTATCGTGAGTCAATATTCATGCATCACGGAAGATCATGCGTCGCGAGTCAATATTCATGCATCGCGGAAGATCATGCATAGCGAGTTAATATTTATGCATCACAAGTTAATCGCATGAAGATATTCATGCCTCGCAGAAAGTTATACATAGCGAGAAGATTTCATACCTCGCTGGAATCCATGCATCGCGAGTTAATATTCATACATCGCAAAAAATCATGCATCGCGAGTTAATATTCATATATCGCGGGAAGATACCCATGACCCGTAATGAATCATGCACTGCCAGAAAGGGAATCGTGCATCTGAAGAAAATATTCACTCATCGGCATCAACTGCATCATTTTATTAAACATCAAGAAGAACATCAAAGACGACATCAAGATAAATATCAGCATTGTATCTGTTTTTATTCATTTCAACATCAAATGAAGAATACATTGAAGATTGCATTACATACATAAGACATAAGCTCTATTTGCTTTACGTCAAACCGATTGAGTTGACGTCAAATGTCGAGGAGAACAATTAAGTGTCGACATGGTAAAAGACACTGTCTCCCTTTTTAATTGAGTTTTTATGCTGACAAGTTTTATCTCAGTCTTTGTCGAGAGCATCCGAAAGGATGAATTCTCCAAAAAAAACAAATCACAGGTGCGGACGACATCAAAAAGGATGGAGCACAACGTGGAACTTTTTCTTAGCAGCGAACTGGGATATAGTCCAAAGAGGAGTGTCAAACTCTTAGGACGCGAGCAGAGGAGCGACTTCCACCGCAATCAAACCACACCCTTATCAGAAGGCATGTGGGTTTTTCTTTAGGTTTTGTTAGTTTCGGTCTCGCATTCGGAAATTTTGGTGTCTGCGGGAAGCAAGTTTCCAATCTGAGTGACAATTGCACCAAGAGCTTTGGAAATTATGCCCTCGTAAGTTCTTACCTATGGATGTGAAGAGCTCCACCTTCATGGCTAAGAGGTTACAAGCCTCCTTTTCATACTCAGTTTAATTTGTCACTCGTCCAGAGCCAAAGGTTATCTAGCATAATAGATTTCCTTTTCAACCGATTGAGTCGAACTACAAACAGCCTGATCCTATGGTTTAAGGATATGTAGGCGAGCTCAATGTTGAAAACTCGGCTGTATTCCAACATTCGCTCTCGAATTTTATTCTCGAGCATTTCGATACCTTCATAATTCAGTATCGAGATGACTTTGGAATTATTTCAAAATCGTGCGTTAAATCAAGCGTATCGAACTACATGTGGCCTGAATTCTCATATAGCCTGAGATATGTAGGAAACCCATTTTCAGGGCTCGGCCATAATTTCTAAAGTCCATACTAGATCCCTTTTCTTAAAAGATGAATGTGTGGTCGGTCAAAATTGGCTTGGTCAATTTCATTTTTCTCGAATTTCTTGCATCAATCCAAGTAAAATGAGGGACAGTTGTTGACACCCAATTTTGACCCTCCCCTGTAAGAATTAATTAATGAGCTTCTTAAATTCTCAAACAATTTAAAATAATTGGTTTTTATAAATTTGGGAAGTTTACGATTAAATTAATTATTTTATTTTTTGTTAAGATTAAGAAGTTCGCTAAATTAATTTATGTGAATTCATCCTATTAATCAATTGCTTTAAACCATTCAAATAGAAAATTTTGGACTTTGCATTTGTCCCACATCGCTTCTACATTTATTTTGAACTAAAAATTGGTCCTATATAAGCCCCTCTTCATTGCACCAAAGAGGGGAGGAAAAAAAAGAAAGGAGGAAAAAAAAGGCAGAAAGAAGGAAAAAAAGAGGAGACCAAAGAGTACCCAGAAATTTTCGGGAATTCTTGGTTCCATAGTTTAATATCTATAAAATATTTTTTGCGGCTGTTTGAGTTTGGAGAGGTGGTGGAATCGTCTCCGTCAAACTCGTAGTCTCGGTTCGCTGCCCAGAATCAGGTAATTTTTTATTTATTTATTTATTTATTTATTTATTTTTTATTTATTTATTTATTTATTTATTTATTTATTTTTTATTTTTTATTTATTTATTTATTTATTTATTATTTATTTATTTTTATTTTTATTTTTTTATTTTTTTTTATTTTATTTTTTATATGCATATATGTATACATATATATAATTTGTCAATTACCCAATTTGCTAACTATTTGGATCTTAAGTTTAATTAGTATTAACGTTTAGTTGCTATTACTGTCATACTTCTATGTGTGTATTAATTTGCCATAGCAAATTGATTTCGTTTTTACATCATGGTCTAAAATATTTATTTAGTTATTCCTACATCATTGTTATATTTAATTCTAAGATTATTACATATTCTGGATATTATTGCTTATCTATTATGTGTGCTTTTAGATAAAATTAACGACATCATTGCCTTCTCATATCCAAGCTATTTATTTATTTACTCACTTTGGCTTTAGATGTTAAGTTGTAATCTGCTTAGGTACATTCATTACTTTGGAATCGTTTAATCTTCTTTAAGATATGATTTAGAGATATTATTTTCAAGTGCTAATTTTTATTTTTGCTCTTCACTGCATGTAAAATTCGTTCGAGTTTCAACGTGAACTCTCACCCTCTCCTTTGCATTCCATGAGAAGAGCCGTAAAGGCTCAAAGTTCCTCTTTTCCAGTCAACCTATTAAGCCGATGGAAGGGTCCCCAGATTTAAAGAATTGAAGAAAGTCGGAGAAGATGAATTAGAAGACCCGTTTTATATTTTGCATTTTTCGTATTGTATCTATTTTAAGGCATTAGCCCTTGTCGTCTTTTACTTTACTGTATTTATTTAGTATTAATTATTTGCTTAGTCTAGGACAGGTACGAAAGGAAATGGGTCAAAAACTCAAAACAGGTGGGTCCAAAAATCGGTCAAGGCGGACAGAGAACCCGATTTTGGACCCAATTCTCTTCCCCCCCCCTCTCTCTCTATTTCTCTCTTTTACTTTATTTGCTTATTTGTTTGCATACTTGTCGTTATTTTTAAAAGTTAGAAAATCCGAATCCCCGCGAATGCCGTAAATGTTTTATCGACTCAAAATTAAAATAATTTTGCAAAATGAAATGACCTAAAAAATAAGTTAGTATTTCAACTCTCTACTTCCAAATATTTTATTCAAGTCAAGTTAAAAGCGAAGTTTTAGCCAAATTTGTTAGTTGCTGGAAAACCGTTTTAGACGGATGTTTTAGGTGCCTAACACCTTCCTAAAACATTAATTTGAATCCCCGAACCCTTTAAATGTTTTCAAGCAATTTTCTCTGTTAAGTTATTTGAAAACAATAGTTTTCTTGATTTTTCTTCAAAAATTAAGTGGCGACTCTAAAAAAGTCGAAATTCTTACAAAAGGTTAAATTTTCGATAAAACATTTATGTTTAGGATACATGAGATTGAATCTAGAGATACATGTATCTATCAAATTTTAAACTGAGATACGTATTTTATTTGTTTGGCATTTAGGATAATCTGTGTATCTTAAAAGGATCTTTATAAGTCTTATCCTCTATCTTTTATCCCCCAACATCGTGGTTGTTTGAACGCCGAATTAATAAATTGTAACCGATTTCCTTAATTAGAGGAGTAACTAATGATATTCAAAATACATGAATAATTAATTTTAAAAATTTAAATTAATCAAATCCCTTATTATAAGGCGGAAATCAAAGAGTGTGTCTATTAAACTAATTATTTCAAAATTATCCTTTGGAATTATAAATTCACTAGTAAACTTATCCGTGCTTCGCGCGATTATGAAAGATGATAAAATGTCAATATATTTGGTTAGTAGTTAGATGACTTTAGACAAAGTCATAAGTTACTCTTTTAAATCAAATAAAAATATAAACTTACGACTATAATTTTTTATATAATACAAAACAAAGAGAAATCGTAATGATGACTACAAAGAAAAAAGCGCAACATTATCCTTACAATCTTAATCATCAAAAATAAGAAAAATATAACATGAAGTCAATACAATCTTTCGAGCTTTAGTCGACATCCATTCTCACAAGCAATCACCATTTAATAGCCTTCATTTTATTCTTCAAGTCAAACTAAAGAATGAATAAAATAAGTACCAAAAACATAACAATTTAAAAGGCTAGATCATTTCTCTAAAATCTTACAATGTTTTTTATTATAGGACTATAATATGAATAACAAATTATTGTAGAATTCTCACATATGTGAAGAATCAAGGATTGTATTGATGATTGAATGATTGAGTTACATACTCCTTATATAGGAGAAGAGTCCTATACTAGCTACACTAGGAATCCTAATACAACACAAATATATTATGTACACCTTATCCTAGTCGACTACATCAGCTTTAGTCGTACAAAGTATAGACTTGTACATAAATTAGGATTGAGTAGTCTTGTCCTAGTGTAACTCAAACTCTAACTCGTCAGATAGCTTCATCGAACATGTTCCTTTGACATGTTCCATCAGCTTCCTTCAACACTTCCCCTCAAGCTAGTGAGTGGAGGAACTGTAACTCCTAGCTTGCGACGAAACTTAGCAAAAACCTGTTTGGTTAATGCTTTTGTATGAATATCTGCTAGTTGATCCTTAGACCTCACAAATTGAGTAATAAGTTGTCCTCTAGTCACCTTCTCACGAAAAAAATGATAGTCCATTTCAACATGTTTATTCTAGCATGCATAACTGGATTAACTGTCATGTACAAAGCACTCATGTTGTCACAATACAATGTATGTACAGATCGAAGAAACACCCCAAAATCATGAAGTAGATACATGACCCATGTCATCTCTGATGCAGTGGAGGCAAGTGCTCTATACTCAGCTTCAGCACTTGAATGAGCAACTGTTTCTTGGAGGTCCAAAAATTGCTGTTTGCACCTAGGTAGATGCTATAGCCTGTTGTTGATCTCCTAGTGGTGGTAAAACCTCCCCAATCAGTATCGGAGTACCCATACAACCTACATAGTGATTGTGAAATAAGTCTAAGTCCAAAGTGCAGAGTGCCTTTGATGTACCTGAGAATTCTTTTCACCCCTTGAAGATGTGCACTGTTCGGATTTTGCATAAATTGGCTTGTTAAATTCACAGCATGAGTAATATCTGGTCTTGTGAGAGTCAAGTATTGAAGACTCCCTACTATCATTCTGTAAAAAGATGCTTCAACCAGGCTTCCAACGGCTTCATGTAGACCATGCTTTTGAGCCAAATGAGTGTCTATAGCCTTTTGCAAAATTCATTTCAGTCTTGTCTAGCAGCTCAACAACATACTTACTCTGGCTTAAGTGGATGCCCCCATCAAAATACTTAACCTCAACTCCAAGAAAGAAGTGTAAATGGCCAAGATCTTTCATGGCGAACTCCTTCCCAAGTTGTAGAACCAAGTCTGAGACATGAGATGAATTACTTCTTGTGATAATAATATCATTCACATATAATAAGAGAAATATTTTGCCTTTGTGAGTTTTCAAAATAAATAAGGAAGGGTCAGCCTTACTACAAATGAGACCAAGGTGTAAGAGATGCATGTTAAACCTATCAAACTAGGCTCTTGGTGCTTGTTTAAGACCATACAATGCCTTTTTAAGTAGACATACATGTTGAGGATACTGGGGATCAATAAATCCAGGAGGTTGACTCATGTACACCTCCTCTTGTAAGAAGCCATGGAGAAAGGCATTTTTGACATCGAGTTGTCTAACTTTTCACTTTGAACTGACAGCAATGGATAGAACTACCCTAATAGTTATTGCTTTAACCACAGGATTGAATGTTTCTTCAAAATCTATCCCTTCAAGCTGCGAGAATCCCCTTGCCACAAGTCTGGCCTTGTATCTATCTATTGTTCCATCAGCTTTTAATTTTGTCTTGAACACCCATTTGGATCCAACAAAGTTTACACCAGGAGATTTGGGCACCAAAATCAATGTCTTGTTAGTATGTAAAGCATCAATCTCTTCCTGCATTGCGGCAATCCAATGAGGCAATTTTAGTGCTTCCTTAGTAGTATTTGGTTCTCTCGCAATTTCTGTGCTGTTGTGATCAACAAGTGACAAGTGTTGTTCCTTCGCCTTGTTCCTGGTGATCATATGATGCCTTTGTGGTGCTGGAAATACCTCAACTGGTACATCAACCAAGGTAGTGGACTAGAGTGTAGCATTGTCAGGTTGATGGTCAACTGGTACATCAACTAAAGTGGTTGTTTGATGATGATCATTGGCTAGACCTGTAAGAGCAACCTATTATTTACTGCTGCTGGCAGATTCAAAATCTGCAGCTGGACTTTCAATACTACTATATGAATCATCAACCTCAACTTATTTCTCAACATCTGATCCGCGCCTGAGAGGTCAATAGTACTCTCATCATCAATGAGTGCATGAGGTTCAGCAGCATTATCACTAGTAATGTGTGGGCTAACAACATGTACTTCCCCTGAATCATAATTATCATGTGTCTGCAATTTAGAGAAAGATTCAACAAAAGTAGCAAGGTGAGGTGAGACATCAATGTTAGTCTGAGATTGCTTTGAAGACACATAGGGTAATGTGTTTTCATCAAACACAATATGTCTGGATATGTAAACCCTCATTGTAGAGGGATGATAGCATCTATATCCTTTGTGTAAGCTGTTGTACCCAATGAACACCAAGGATAGGTCTTTGGACTGAACTATTGCTACCTTTGATATATGGAAAACATCTACACCCGAACACTTTTAGACTATTATAATCAGGTTGTTCTCCATACAACTTAACAAATGGAGTCACCATTTTTAAGATTGATCAAGGCAATCTATTGATGAGAAATACTGCAGTGAGGAAAGCTTCAACCCATAAAAACAAAGGTAGATTAGCATGAAGTAGTAGAGTTAAGGCAGTCTCTACAATATGCCTATGTTTTCTCTCTGCAACTCCATTTTGTTCACGTGTGTTAAGACATGAAATATATCTCACAATGTCATGATCTTCCAAATGATTAATGAAGTCTGTTTGGATAAACTCACCACCTCCATCACACTGAAAATTTTTAATCTCTTTAGAAAATTATATTTCCTCCATTTTCTGAAATTTTAGAAAGACCTCAAAGAATTCAGACTTCTTTTTCAGTGGATAAATCCATGTATATCTTGTGTGATCATCAACAAAAATGACATAATATTTCATATGGTGGAAAGATTCGGCAGGAGCAGGTCCCCATAAGTCACAATGAATTTTCAATAAAGGTTTTTTCTCAGTTTTATTTCTCAAACCAAAAGAAAGTTTACGACTCTTTCCCAACTGACAACTAGAACAAACAGTATGCATTTTATTCCAACTACTAATACTGATGCAACTATTTCTATTCAAAAACTTTAAAGACTTTAAATTAGGATGTCCTAATCTAGTATGCCACATGTTGTCTGACGTGTTCCAATTGTGTGCAGCAGTTAAAGCATAGAGATTGTTATCTTCCAAAGCATAGAGTCCATTCCTTTTAGTTCCCTTGGCCAGCAGTGTCCTTGTCTTCTTGTCCTTTACAACAAAGTTAAGTTTCATCAAATTTAAGAGTGCAGAATTATCCTTTGAAGCTTACTGAGAGTAAATCCTTATTAATCTTAGGGACTACAAGAACTTCCTTTAATTTTAGACATGATCTAGATGTGTTCCCAACATGTGTTATGTCTAACTTTGATCCATTCTCAATAATAATTTTATCTGATTCATTATAGTGTTTAAGATCAGATAGGATACCTGAGTTATGTGTCATATGACTACTTGCTTCTAAGTCCACATACAAGGTGTCATCAGTGTTTCGAAGATTAGTAGCAGTCAATGCTAGTGGTAGCTTATCTGCGGCTTGGTAAGAGTAATCCCGCCTGTAAAAACACTTAAGAGCAGTATGGTTATTCCTACCACAAATTTGACACGCATCATAATTATTACTCTCATTACTTCCATTTGAAGGACTGTTCTGATGACCAAGTCCGTTTCTGCTGTTATAAGAACTTGTTCTCTGTCCAGCAGGCTTAAAGCCTCTTCCTCTGGAATTAAAGTTATTGTTTCCTCTTTTTTTATAAGTAATTTTCTCTTCCCCTGTCTCTTTGGGCAGAGAATGCCATGTTATGATTTTGTTGAGACACCTCTTCTTCATCCTCCCTCATATCAAAAACCCTAAGAGCATTAATAAATTGATTAAAAGTAGGATACGGTGTCTTACCTAACATGACGGTTCTGAAGATCTTGTACTTAAGACCTAGACCTCTAGAAAAATTAATCACTCATCTACAGCCTTGTGAATGGCTGCACATATGCCTTTGAATTTCTTAATGTATTCATCAATTGGTTTGATTCCTAGCTGCACACTTTGCAGTTGTTGCTTGAGCTGGAACTTCTTATCTTTTGTTGCTTGAAGATATGCTTTTTCCAAGCATTCCCACATCTCATTGATAGTTGAGCAGCCGAAGGTTAGGTACGTGATTTCTTCTATCAAGGTGTTGATATTCATCTCCTTAGTAACACATCCTTCTCCTCCCAGTCATCAACAATGTTGCTGTCTTTTGCACCCTTCTTGCCTGCTACAATTTTCTCGTAGTCTGTCCAGTGAAACATGTCTCTTTATGTCATTTTGTGATGAGATAGGTTAATCTCATCACTTGAATCAATTGAGTCATTTGTGTCCTCCATAGAGGATAGTTCATCGGCTTAAGTTTAACTGAGTAGGACGAAATAAGGTGATGAAGTGAAGAGGTCGAAAGAGTGTTGGTAGAAGGGGCCATTATGATTTGATAATTTGGTTGTTTTTGGTTAGATCTAATACGTTAAAGAGCGGAAAAGCTTTATTGCTCTCATACCATGTAGAATTCTCACAAATATGTGAAGAATCAAGGATTGTATTGATGATTGAATGATTAAGTTACATACTCCTTATATAGGAGAAGAGTCCTATACTAGCTACACTAGGAATCCTAATACAATACAAATATATTATGTACACATTATCCTAGTCATCTATATCAACTTTAGTCGTACAAAGTATAGACTTGTACATAAATTAGGATTGAGTAGTCTAGTCCGAGTGTAGCCTTTTCCATCAACTTCCTTCAACAATTATGTCATGAATATGCCTATTAATTATTTTAGAGGTTATGATATTAAAAATTATAAGTAAATAAAATAACGACTATTAAATTATGAATTAAAGATTATGAAGAATAGTTATTGATATATTTATAATTCTACAATTAAAAAATAGAAAAAATTGAAAAGAAAATAAATAGAATTCTTAGCCAAAGATTAAAAAATTTACACATATCAATAGCAAGAACTCTTGATTGTTCCTCCTTAAAGTACCCTTTTTTGTTTTTCTCACTCCATTTACTTTACCTTGCGAGGATTATTCTTTCAAACGGAGATATATATGTGAGCCTTTTTTTTCTCTTCCATAAAGTAATGCAATTACTATTGCAACTCCAAGTTTTACGCAAGAAATTAGAAGCTTCTCGTTATTCAATGGAAATGTGTTTTTCATCATGTTTTTTTATATTTTTTTCATTGATGAACTGGTTCATTGAAATGAGATAGAAAAATCATGTTTTGTAATACCGTCATCAATTCACACTTTGGAAAAACCTACATTTCTAGTAGTGGCTAACATTGAAACATACAATAAAAATGTGTACCATACTCATATTTTTCACTCCAGGAACCACCTCAATGAAAAAAAGCATAAAAATTAGAACATGATAGGAAACAGATTTTCATTAAACACATACAATAAAAACGTGTACCATACTCGCATTTGGATATCGTCAATATACTTGCTTTTTACGAAGGTGGGAATTATAAAATTAAAGCAAAAGTCTGAATATTATAGAAACATCATGGAGATGCTAGTAAAAATCTGAAAATCATTGGAACATCATGGAGATACTTGGATTTCTCTATTCCTCAAAACTCAGCAAGAGTAATATTATCCATGATTGCTTTTTAAAATGTACTTATGGAGTATTGATTTGAAAATTCTTTCGTATTTGTTCTGCAATCACCAACATAAAAATTGAAATATATTCTTCACACACCATGTATATATAATATATAGTACAAAAAAAATGCAATAGAAATGAAAGGTTTTAGAAACTGAAAATTAAATACATAATTTTCTAGTTTGTCATTTTTATTTTCTATTGTTCACCATATATTGTTAGGATCGTAAATAATTAGGTATCATGCGGAAGCTAGCAAAACAAATCTCGAAAGATCATGAGTAAGAAGATAAATGAGAAATATATCAAAAGACACAAAGATTTAACATGGTTCGGTCAATCAACCTAAGTCTACAAAGGAGATGAGCAGTCCACTATAAATATGAGAGTACAAAATATAGAGAGAATTCACCTTAACCAATTCACCCGAAATACATGGGAGGTTCACACAAGTGATAACGTATTAAACTTCTGTCCCACACATCTCCCCCTAACCAAAACTCACAAAGCTCATGTGACTACATTGTGAATGTTGATTAAGTTAGAAGGAACAAACCTCTATTTATAGAGTCCTAAACTTTTTTCTACGAGAAAAGACTAGTCAGTCCAAAAAACCTTTTCCTAAAAGAAAATCTAGTTATGGTAAGAAATTCAGGGCAAATAAAGCTTAACAAATCTCTCCCTTGGTCTGAATTTCTGACAAAATAAGTTTGTCCACCTTCTTCACGTAATCTTAACATGTTGTATCTCCTGTTCATAATCTCCTTTGCAAAATCTATGTCGCAACAAAAAGAACCTCTCTGAAATAATTTCTCTAACAAAAATTTTTATTACTGTCAAAAAGGTTGCAGGTAGAACTACATCCGCCAAGATAACACTCATCTCTAATCTGGTTCCATCATTGAACCATTGGACCTGACTTCATCATTCAATCATCCAACCTGACTACATCATTGAATCTGGCTCCATCAATGAGCCAGTGGACTTAGCTCTGATACCACTTGTTAGGATCGTAAATAATTAGGTGTCATGCGAAAGCTAGCAAAGCAAACCTCGAAAGACCATGAGTAAGAAGACAACGAGAAATATATCAAAAGACACAAATATTTAACGTGGTTCGGTCAATCGACCTACATCTGCAAAGGAGATGAAAAATCCACTATAAATATGAGAGTACGAAATATAGAGAATTTATAACCTCAACCAATTCACTCGAAATACATGGGAGGTTCACATAAGTGATAACGTATCAAACTTGTGTCCCACAAATTCCCCCCCCTCCCCAAATCAAAACTCAAATAGCCTCTAGGACTATATTGTAAATGATGATTAAATTAGAAGGAACAAACCCTATTTATAGAGTCTAAACCTTTTTCTACAAAAAAAAAAGACTAGTCACTCCAAAACCTTTTGCTAAAAGGAAAATCTATTTATGGTAAGAAATTCAGGGCAAATAAAACCAACACATATAACAATTTCTCCTTAGCATTACTAAAATCCTCTAACGATCAGTGGTGGAGCTAGTATTTCTATTGAGGGGTTAAAAAAATGTGCTAAATAACGTTACACCAAATTTTAAGTTGAAACATTAGAAAATGTTGCTAGCGAGATTCAAACTCGCACCCG
Organism: Solanum sitiens; assembly: GCA_016801875.1. Classification (NCBI taxonomy): domain Eukaryota; kingdom Viridiplantae; phylum Streptophyta; class Magnoliopsida; order Solanales; family Solanaceae; genus Solanum; species Solanum sitiens. Next base: position 96,294 of record JABWTJ010000057.1, on the reverse strand, counting down.
ACTAGTTTCAAAACCCCCATAGCCACAAAACCAAGCCCTTTACTAGTGTTGAGGGGGTTTATTATTAAATTTATACACATAAAAATACAGATTTGATCCTATATAAACAATATAATTTTTCAATTTATAAGGTTCGAATGAAACACCTCAACTCCTCGTGGATCCGCCCGTGCTAATGACTAGCATCATGCGAACCAAATGATCCCTAATTAGCGCATTAGTAAGGTAGAATTTTGTTATTGAAAACAGAAAGTGAGAGGAAATTAAGCAACTAAAGATTGAGAATGTCATAACAAACACAACAATTTTCTTAAACATGAATTGTATGTGATGTTCCTTATTATTGAATATTTGTTTAGTTTGTTTCTCTCGACTACTTATAATGTTTTAACTTTTTCTTAAAACTAGCTAAGCTCCCATCTGTTGATAGCAAAATGAAGTCAAACGGTAGAGCTAGCATTGAGGTTGGAGCTGATGGAGTTGCTGTCATCACCATTATTAACCCTCCTGTTAATTCTCTTTCCTTAGATGGTATGATAATTAATTACAATAATCTATCCTCTCAAGATTTTTTTTTTTTTTGATTTAATGTCTTAAAAAAAGGAGAAGCATAATGATTTTTTATATTTTTTATATTTGGGGTCCATATTTACCTGGCATAAATATAATTTATTTTTTCATGTTAAATTTATTTTAATGATAAAATTTAGTTAAGTAATTTTAAAGAAAAAAAGTATGTAGTTGAGTAGTTTTATTGATAAAAATAACATGTAATAATTTTATATAAATTTTCATAATTCATAGACTTTTCAATAAGGGTGACAAAATGAAATACTATAATAGTTTGAGTTTCATTAGCTCAACTCTGTTGACCCGAACCATTAAAAGTGGATGGATATATAATTCGAATTGACTGATGAAATTTTTTGTCAAACTATTTTTAAGAAAAAAATATTTTTTTCAATTTGGCATGTTATATATAATTCAGGCTATAGCCATAATAAATTGTACTAATTAAATAGTTTTAAAGAAACTAATAAAAAGTAAAAATTAGATTAAGTTGAATCTTAATCCGTTATAGAACCCATTAGCTAATCCGTTTGAATTGACGCAATTGTTATCTTAAACCGCCCAAAATTGATCCAACTCTCTCATTACCAACCTTGATACTAATTTTTTTTTTCCAGATATCTTTATGTAGTTGTAAAAATTGTCCATGATGGTACTCTTCAAAAATATGAACTTTCTCGTAATGGTTTTTAGGCGTTTGGACATGAATAATTTATATTTGGAAAAAAAATGGTATTTGAAATTAAGTTGGAAAAGGGTCTGCAAGTTAAAATTGTGTTTGGAAATGAAAACAATACATTTGAAGTTTTTTCTTTTAATTAGTTTTGTACAGCTTGAAAGATGCATTTGAGGAAGCTTTTAGGAGAGATGACGTGAAGGCAATTGTTGTGACAGGTAATTAAATTTGATGTAATCACAATATTTATTTTTATTAATGTATTAATTGAATTTTCAACATATTTATTCTTGATTAGGTTGTCATGGCAAGTTCTCTGGTGGTTTTAATATCTCTTCCTTTTTAGATTTACAACAAGAAAAAGGTAAACATTTTTAGCATCTAAATAAATATATTAGTGCCAGTGTTGCATATTTTCCTTAGCTAATTTTATATTTGTGTGCTAATTATATTATATATATCACAGTGGCACAACCAAATCCTGGTTATATATCTCTGGATATACTCACTGACACTGTGGAAGGTATGTATGCCTTTACATTTTTATCTTTTCACTAGAAATTAAACTCAATATCGAATGTAGTTTGAGGGTATGGTTGGCATTGAAACCCGGGACTTTGGGGCATGTGTTAAAGCAAAAAGTCTCATATTCTGGTTAATGAGATGAGTAAATTCCTTATAAAGCTTGAACAATACTCCTTCCTTCGAGCTAGCTTATGGAGTGTGAGTTAGACGTAAAAACCTAATTTACATTGTATCAGAGCAGGGCACCAGATACTAAGCACTAGGCATGAGTCGAGTCAAAAATTGCCCACACACCAGATGCTTAGCACGGACGTGAGGTGGGTGTTGAAGAAAAAGCATCCCATTGGTGGTTAATGAGATGAGTCTACTCTTTATAAGATTTGGACAATCCTCCTCCCTTCGAGCTAGATTTTGGGGTGTGAATTTCTCCTAAGACCTAATTTAAGAGTTATGAATGTATTGGACTACTGAGCTAACCGTTTTGCATATTGTTTAGGGGTGAACACCCTCTCGTCCCCCTAGATCCACCCCTATGTAATTGTAGGCTATTTTTATTCCAACTTAGAGTTCCTTCTACACTAAACTATGGCAAAGTTGAATGTAGCTAATTGAAATGTTGATTTAATGATGTTACTATTCCTTGATGTTAGTTTCGAAAAAACCTTTAGTAGCGGCGATTGATGGTCATGCTTTGGGTGGAGGACTTGAAATTGCAATGGTAGGTACATGTTAAACTACTATCCTAGTTTCTTTGTTGTTGACATGAATGCATTTTGCTAATTGTTTATGCTGCTTCAATCATTAGTGTTGTCATGCACGGATTTCCACTCCAAATGCGAAACTTGGATTGCCAGAACTTCACCTTGGTATAATTCCTGGATTTGGAGGTATGCAAGCTTTTTGTTTAATGTTTAACTCCTTAATCGGGACCCTAGTCCTCTTTAGCATGTACCGATAACAAAAGGCCTTCAGAAAATAAAGTTCTCCCTGATGAAGAGCTAAAATCGTCTTGTCTATCGAATCATAGACATAGATCACATCTAAAAGCTGCTATTGTTATTAAATATTATATCACATCTGATTCAATTGAACTCATGGTTTCAATTAACAAGAAAAAGGCAGTTTGTTGAAGCATAGAGTCTAATTTCTGCTCTTCCATGTCCCGATTGTGTTCGGATTCTCAATGTACTATCTGATAATGGATCTGCATACTGCTCATATGTACAAGGATAAGCTAATGCATATGTTATTAGGTTAATAACGAACGAGCATGTACAGTGTAAAAGAAGTTAAAACTCTTTTTTTTAATTAATCTGATTTTGTGGTGAACTTGTAATGTTATATTTCAGGAACTCAGAGGCTTCCACGTCTCGTGGGACTTGCCAAATCCCTAGAAATGATGCTAGTAAGATGCAATTCACCTTTATAATTCAGCTTTGTCATCGATCACATCATGAAAATTTCGTCTCTTACACCCTTTTTTCACTCATATTGTCTATGTAGACAGCAAAACTTGTTAAAGGGGAGGAAGCTCTTGACCTTGGCCTTGTTGATGCTATAGTTTCATCGAACCAATTATTGGATACTGCTCGTAAATGGGCACTTGATATTTGGGAGCATAAAAAAACTTGGAATATTGCCAGTCTTTACAGAACAGACAAGATGGAGTCTCTTGGTGAGGCAAAGGAAATACTAAAGTTTGCAAGAGCTCAAGCCCTTAGAATAGCTCCAAATCTCCATCATCCTTTAGCATTCGTTGATGTTGTTGAAGAGGGTATAGTGTCCGGTCCACGTGCTGGACTTATTAAGGTTCAATGCTGGATCTCTTCCTCTACTTTTTCTTCCTAAGAAATAAATATGTTGTCACAAATATAATGATCATACACTCTTCTGTTTCAGGAGTATGAAACATTCGAAGTTCTTATACGTTCAGGCCCTTGCAAGGCCTTAGTCCACATTTTCTTTGCCCAGCGTGGAACCATGAGGGTAAGTTAAGTTAAATTACAGAAATTTTCATGTTTTTGTAGGAAAGTTATAAAGATGTTGCTTTTCTATCTTAACTTAACAGGTTCCAGGGGTGACTGATTTGGGGTTAGTGCCACGACACATTAAAAGGGTTGGAATTCTCGGAGGTGGATTAATGGGTTCTGGAATTGCAACTGCATTTCTCCTAAGCAATTACCATGTTATCCTGAAAGAAGTTAATGACAAAGTCCTCGAGGCTGGGATCAAGAGAATTAAAGGTAAGGAACGTCACTGTTTTGCTGTTATTACTTTTACTTACTCTTGACAATATGACTAATGCATTAAATCACTCAGCAAATTTGCAAAGCCGCGTCAATAAAGGAAAATTGAGTCAAGAGAAGTTTGAAAAAGCTCTCTCCCTACTCATTGGTACTCTTGATTATGAGAGCTTCAGAGCTATTGATATGGTTATTGAGGTATCAGCTATATTCTCGTATAGATACTCTAGTTAGCCGACTGATTGATTATCTTATAATGTCTTGCTATTAATTTGTAATAGGCTGTTTCAGAGGACTTATCTTTAAAGAAGCAAATATTTACGGATTTAGAGAAGTACTGCCCTCCACATTGTATACTTGCTAGCAATACCTCTACGATTGACTTGAATTTGATTGTGGATGAGAAGAGCAAATATGCGGATCGTATTATTGGAGCTCATTTTTTCAGGTGAAACATGTTAGAATTTTGTATGTTCTTCATTTGTTTTGTTTGTTGATACTTGTAATCCGGTGCAGTCCTGCTCATGTCATGCCACTTCTTGAAATTGTTCGCACTCAAAAGACATATCCACAAGTAATTGTAGACTTACTCGATGTTGGAAAGAAGATAAAGAAAACTCCAGTAGTAGTAAGGAACTGCACTGGTTTTGCTGTCAATAGGATGCTCTTTCCTTTCACTCAAGCTGCTGTTTTACTTGTCGAACATGGAGCAGATGTATACAGCATAGATAAGGCCTTCACTAAATTTGGAATGGCTATGGGTCCTTTCAGGTAAAGTGTCTAGCAACGTCAGTGGTTAAATATATGTGTCTATATATGTTACAGTGATTGTTCGGTTAAACAAGTCCAAAGACATGTATGTATACTCAAACATGACGTGCTATGTACTTAGAAATTTGTTCGCATAACTAAAAATGATCGAATTTATTTGATGTCCTACATGCAGGTTGTTTGATCTTGTTGGTTTCAATGTTGCAATGGCTAGTGAAGCTCAATTTGTATCGAGTATGCCTGGGAGAATTTACGAGTCAATGCTTGTTCCACTAATGCAACAAGATAAAAGATTAGGTATATAAAATTCTCTATTTTGAGGTGTTAGGAGTATTGAAAATGATTAGTTTAGGGACTCATGAAACTTTTGAATGGACATTGACACACTTGTTGTAGGTGAAACGACTCGAAAAGGTTTCTACTTATACGATGAAAGACGCAAAGCCAAGCCTGATCCAGACATTAAGAGATACATTGAGAAGGCAAGAGAAATTTCTGGTGTCAGCATTGATCCTAAGGTTTCTCATACTGATCCTCAGTAATTAAAATCATGTTGTATCACTGATCTGTTACGCTCTTAATAACTCGTAAATTGCTTTTTGTACGTGTCTCAGATGGCGAAGCTCTCGGAGAAGGACATGGTCGAAATGATACTTTTCCCTTTAGTTAATGAAGCATATAGATTACTTGCTGAAGGCATTGTTGTCAAAGCTTCTGATCTTGACATTGCTTCTGTCATGGGCATAGGCTTTCCTCCTTACAGGTATGTAGTTTTATCAGATTAAATTGTTAAAGAAAGAAAAAAGTCCCACGTTAGTGATTACTGAGATTAATAGTCTGCTTAAAAAGTTTGGACAATCCTCGGAAAAGTATGATCATGACTAGAATAATGAGAAAAGTATATAAATTTGTTAGTAACAAAAATCTGATTGGATACTTGTTGTTGGGCAGGGGAGGGATCATATACTGGGCAGATACTGTTGGATCCAAATACATTTGTTCAAGATTGGATGAGTGGGCAACAATTTATGGAAATATTTTCAAGCCTTGTGACTACCTTGCTGAAAAAGCTGCTAGGGGGATTCCTCTGGTGAGTATAATTAATTATGTTGTTTTTCTAAATTTTGGTATACAGTACTCTGCACACAATATTTTATATCATCAAACCATCCAAAAAATTTAGTACTACATATCTTTTAATTGTTGTAATGTACATAAGTTAACTTTTTTATACATTATTGTTAAGGGGTGTACAAGTCAAATTGAACCGACAAATTAAGTTTAATTTAAAAAGAAAATTGATTTGTGGTTTGGTTTGGTGTTGGAAAAAAAATCGATCACTCTTGATTTAATTTGGTATTAAAAGAAAAAAAAATCAAACCAAACTGACACACATACACACATATATATATTATTCTAAAATTGCGCTTGTCATTTTTTAAAAATATTTTTTTTTGTATTTAGTTTGATTGCGACCTATCATCTTATAAATATAACATGTAGAAAGTATTTTATATTCATGTGAATTTTAAGTCTTTTTGAATATCCCTAATTATTTAACATTTAAGTTTTAGCCTATAAGTAAAAATATATTTGATCTTTTTTCTAATTACTGCATAATTATAAGAAAATTGAAAGAATCGACTGAAATCAAAATCGAGAAAATCAACTATATATAGGTTTGATTTAATTTATAGATTTAATAAATCAACATAATTGATTTAATTATTTTTTAATAAAAAATTATACCAAACCGACCTATATATATACCCTCGTCGTTGTTATTATATTATGAGGACGCTAAATTTATTCGTGCTCATTGCAGAGTGGAACGGTTGATCCTGCGAAGTCACGCCTATAAAGATCAGCTTGTTTTTTGAGATTTTTTCATTACAGAATAATAATGTATTAATGGAGAATGAATGAATATAAGACTATTCTGGTTTACTAATTTAAAATTAGATTTGTATTTTTATTTTTTAATTTTACCGTATTAAGAAAATACAATTAGTAATATTTTTGGAAAATGCGTAAATATCTCCAATCTATGCCCAAAATCTCAAAGACACAATTATATTATACTATATTACTACTCCTGAACTTATTTTATAAATAATTTTTTCTATCTCTTTTCGACTTACGTGGCACTAGCTTGAAAAAAAATGTCAACACGCGCTGGATCCACAAGATAGTGTCACGTAGGTCGAAAAGGAATAAAAAAATATTTATAAAATAAGTTGGGAAAGATAATAGGACTTTAGTATAATATAAATGTATCTGTAAGATATCGAACATAAATTGAGAGATAATTGTGCATTTTCCCCCCTATTTTTCTTAGCATTAATTAGTTACTCCTTAAATTCTTTTTCAAGACCTAATAGTATGATGTCAAACAAGAGCAGTGCAAAATTCAAAATAATTTAATAAAAGTGAAAGGTGGAAATATGACATGATTTAGTTCCAAAATAATGTGGGGATTCTTTCTTTTTTTTTCTGTTTGTGCATCTTTATATTCATTGCTTAGGGTGTACAAGTCAAATCATAAAGTCAAATCATAAAGTCAAATCGTAAAATCAAATCGAATTGATGAATCAAATTAAATTGAAAAAAAATTGACTTGTGGTTTGATTTAGTTGATTTGGTGATTGAAAAAAAAAACGATCACTCTTGGTTTGATTTGATATTAGAAGAAAAAAAGTCAAACCGAACCAAATCAAACCGACATATATATATATATATAGAGAGAGAGAGAGAGAGATAAAAAATATTATTTACATATAATCTACTTTTTTGATATATTTTTAGTTAGTTTATAGTTTTCAATTTTAGATATTTTACTTCAAATTTGGGCTTGTAAAAATATTATTTATATATAATCTACCTTTTTGATATATTTTTAGTTAGTTTATAATTTTAAATTTTATATATTTTATTTTAAATTTGGGCTTATAAATTTTTTTTTTTTTTATATATATATATATATATATATATATATATATATATATATATATATATATAAAATCTACTTTGTTAATATATTTTTAGTTAGTTTATAGTTTTCAATGTTTAAATATTTTATTTTTTTATTAAGATCCGAAGTTACAATTATATTGTTATAGTTTTTCAAATTTGAAGTTAACAATTTACTTTGTAAATATTTTTTGTATTCAGTTTGCCTCTAGGCTTTAATCTTATTAATTTAACATAATGAACGTTGGTATTTAAAAAAAAACTATTTTTTACTCATGTGAATTTTACGGTCCTTTCAAAAATTTCTATTCACTTAACATTTTTTATGTTTAGTTTATCACACGGGTAAGTGAAAAAATATTTGATCACTTTTTCAAATATCGTAAAAAATCAGAAAAAAAAACCAAAAGAACCGACTAAAGTCGAAACAAAAAAAACGATTTTATATGATTTGATTTGATTTCTAAATTTAATAAACCGACATAATTGGTTTAAATTTTTTTTTAATAAAAAACCAAACTAACCGACCTATGTACACCCCTATGCCTTTATACATATCACATTTTCAACTAACTAGTACATGTTGAATTTTTAATACTCTTCAAATCTTCTTAAAATTTACTCAAATGTCAGATTCTTGCTCCTTATTACAGGGCAAACAATGTCCAATAACTTTGAAGCTCAATTTCAAATTCAATCTTCAATATTTATCTTCAAACTCAATAATCATGTCAATCAATTTCAAATAATTTAAAATTTTGAATTTAGACACAAATAACACTAGTGAATTCAAGTGTAAAAAAATAACAAACAAAAACAAAGAAAATTTCAAATTCTTTTGGATTGATTTTTCCAACTTATTTTTCTCAACATCCAAAACCAAGACTGTATTTATGGGAACAAACCTATACTCATCTCTGATACTAATTGATACAATATTAATAAGTGAAAGAAATCCTAAATTAATCAATAAAATAAAGGATAGGAAGCTAGACACCATACAAGAATTAATTGACAATTAGTATATCTATAGAAATATTTTCTTCTTGCAAGCAATTTATTAAAGTGACTTATTTTAAGCCAAAAGTTAAAAGTTAGGTGATGGGTGCTTTTTCTTTTAAGAAGAAAAACTTAAAAGCCCTTTTATGTTGACTAATTATATTACTTTTTTGTCCTTAATTCTTTCATACAATTTTCAAATTGCTCATATTGAATTACCCCTAACATCTCTTTCCCTAATTTTCTTTTTCACGTTAGTGCGGCTGACTGCTGAGCTTCTTCTTCCTTTTCTCCTAATTAGAAGGGTGAAGATCTAAAGCTTGAAGTAAGTTTCTTCCGATTATCTTTTGATTAGCTTTCTTCATTTTCTCTCGATTTATAGCAATAATATCAGATGTAGGAAAAAAGAAATCATCGTGAAACTGTAAGTTTTCTTGATTATCTTTTGTTTTTTGTTTTTTTTATTATGTATTTTTTTGTGCGTCTTCTGTAGTTGGTTTCGTTTTGTGTAGTTTATGTGTTGTGTTTTTTTGGATTATGTATATATAATATGATTGTGTATAGTATATATTTGTCATCTATATAAAATTATGGAAGTACTTATTTTTAATTTTCTTATCAATTCTTATGTTCAGACCAGTTACACCATGTCGAAAAGACAAATTAATGCTAAGTGGGATGATGATGCTCATCTCAAATTTAAAGAGTTATGTGAATTAGAGATTAGAAAAGGAAATAGACCAAACACTCATTTATTTAGAGATGGATGAAAAAATACGATTAAAGCATTCTATGAAAAAATGAGAAAACGCTATAAAAACAAATGAAAAATCATTGGGATGGCATGAAGGCCGAGTGGACTCTTTTTAAGCAATTGATGAGAGGAGATACATGTATAGAATGAGATGTCACCAAAAATACAATTATGACATATGATGATTGGTGGAAGTGAAAAATTAAGGTATATTTCTCACATTGTTTTATATGTCTTTTTATTTCTTTTATTGTCACATTTTTACTTACTTAAACTTGTTCTTTTATCTTTTGTCACATGATGATGTTCGATATAGAAAAATTAGGAATAAGGATCTTTCATTCATATGGTTTTGCCATGATACATTATTTTATGATATTGTTGCTACGGGGGAAGAACAAGTGCCTCAAATCAATCCAATGTTTTTTGAAACTGAGGTAGATTCTGATGAAGAAAGACCAAATGGTACCCAAACACATAACTACTTATTTTTAAAATAAGTTTCAACACTTTAAAAAGTTACTTTTTAAAAAGTTACTTTTTTTTAAGTCAATCCAAACTGACTCTAAGAGATACTAATATCAAGATTTTGACCCGTGAAAATCTACACCAGATACTGCATGGAACCAGTACTGGATAAGAAATCACATTGGCTCCTCATTTGTTCATTCTTGAAGAAATCAAATAAACATTGTGGTTTCCCCGATAACCAGATGGTCTTTGTGGCACTCAACATCACACCAATAGGCTCACAAGGATCATCAATGTTTTCCCTCATCATCAACTTTGCTTCTTTTTGTGGAATCAGAGGCTTGTAGTATTTCCTTATAATTTCATCACCGGCTAACGATTCTACGTAAAGAAAATCGTAAATATCAACTTTAACATAAAAATTCTCATGAACAACAGTTCAAACTAATGTTGTTATGTTTCTATAAAACACTATAATTAATAAAAGAGTTGGTTTTGGTTCTTGTGGAATCAAACTAAATGGAAGATGAATTAATATGAATATTTGATAGGAAGATAATTAGTACAAAATACAAGTCAAAGATTGTATCTTGGTAGGTGAAAGTTAGGCAAACCATATTATGGTTTGCTATCTTAACCTTGACAATTTTGACACATAGTGATGTCATGGATGACATCAATAGGATGAATTTATTCCTATAAATAGGTAGCTCTTAATTCATTTTCAAATCATCCTCTCACTTGCCTTCTCACCTTCTAAGGCATTTGTGTTCTCTCTCTTGTAGTATTTCACTTGTATTCTTTGTAGAGTGAAATAAATATCAGTGCAGTTGTTCTTTGGTGGACATAGGATCATTTTGATCCGAACCACGTTAAATATTGTTGTTCTTCCTTGTTCTTTAGTTTCACATTTCCGCTAACAATTGGTATCAGAGCCAAGGTTCTGTCTGAGTATGCTCTGTGGTTGCAGCACAGTCTGAACTTCCACATCAGAAAAGGATTACTTTGGTTTTCTGTAGTTCCAAATACATTATAGTAGAAAAGGAAGAACAAGTAAAAGAATGAGTTCCATGAAGTTTGAAATTGATAGATTTAGTGGGCACAACAACTTCAATATCTGGAAAATCCAGATGATAGCGTTACTGCGGAGGGAAGGTTCAATCCATGCTATTGACGGAAAGTACCCCGATAAGATATCGGATTCCGACAAGGAAAAGATTGAAGGAGATGCATTGAGTGCAATCCAACTGTCCCTTGCACCTAACGTACTTTGTGAAGTGAGTACAAGTACCGAAGAGACGGCCAAAGAGTTATGGGAAAAGCTGGAAGGGCTTTACCAGGACCAGTCAGTGACAACAAGGATGTTGTTACAACGGCGTCTTCATACATTTAAGATGGATTCAGGTACTTTGTTGCAAGACCATCTAGATGCGTTCAATAAACTTGTGATGGACTTACAAACTGCTGGAATTAAAAAGGACGAGGAGACGCTTGCATGTTCTTTGCTATTTTCATTGACTTCAAAATATCGTGATATTGAGAATTCAATGATGTATAGCAAACAACCTATTAAACTTGAGCAAGTGCGGCAAGCACTAAACTCTTGTGATGTACGGATGCATTTTGAAGGAGACAAAAGTGACGAAGCTAGTGGACTCTTTGTAAGAGGTCGTACTAGCCAACAGGGAAGGAGCAAATCAAAGTACAGATCAAAGTCTCGTGTGAACAAAAAGAATGCGGAATGTTGGGGCTGTCACAAGAAGGGGCACTTTGAACGAGATTGCCCTATGTCGAAGTCCAAAGAAAAGGCGAGCGCATACATTGTTGAGCAAGTACATGATAATGATAATGATTATGTACTAACAACATTATGCAATAGTGGAGTCTATGACAACAAATGGGTCTTAGACTCTGGTTGTACTCTGCATATGACATTCCGAAAAGATTGGTTCAGCAGCTATGAAACAAGTAGAGGAACTATATTAATGGGCAATAATGCAACTTGTAAAATAGTTGGCATTGGTTCAGTTCATGTTTGCTGCCATGATGGAATCGTGAGGACTATTACAGAAGTCCGTCATGTTCCTGATCTAAAGAAGAATTTGATCTCCCTGGGTAATTTAGATAAACAAGGCTATAAGTACATGAGTGAAGGAGGAACTATGAAAGTGACTAAAGGGTCTTTAGTCATGTTGAAGGCCAAGCTGGAGGATGGCCTCTACACACTTGCGGGAAGCACCATTATTGGATCTGTAAATGCATCTACAGTGCAGTTATCTAATGATGACAAGGCAAAATTATGGCACATGAGACTAGGCCATATGAGCGCACGAGGATTGGAGATGTTGAGCAACCGCAACCTTTTAAATGGTGAGAAGATCAGCACACTTGAATTTTGTGAGCACTGCGTCTTAGGGAAGCAGAAAAAGGTCAGCTTCAGCACTGGCAAGCACAAGACGAGAGGGGTGCTAGACTACATCCATTCAGATTTATGGGGTCCCTCTAAGCTTCCATCGAAGGGAGGAAAGAGGTATCTTCTCACATTCATTGATGATTTTTCACGAAAGGTTTGGGTGCGTTTCCTGAAGACAAAAGGTGATGCTTTTGAAGCATTTAAAGAGTGGAAGATTTTGGTTGAAAATCAAATGGAGAGAAAAATCAAGTATCTTCGCACGGACAATGGCTTGGAGTTTTGCAGTGAAGAGTTCAATGATTTCTGCAAGGTTCATGGGATCGCAAGACATAAGACGGTCAGGCACACACCACAGCAGAATGGAGTTGCCGAGAGAATGAACATAACTCTTCTTGAGAAGGCTCGTTGTATGCTCTTACAAGCTAAGATGTCCAAAGTATTTTGGGCTGAAGCAGTTCATACTGCTTCTCATATTGTCAATCGATCTCCAGCATCAGCGATTGACTTTAAGACTCCGAATGAGGTCTGGTCAGGTGAACCCTCTAACTATTCATACTTGCGAATATTTGGGTGTCCAGCTTATTATCATGTTAATGAAGGTAAGCTTGAACCAAGGGCTAAAAAGGCCATATTCGTAGGGTATGTAGATGGAGTAAAAGGGTACAAACTATGGTGTTTGTCTTTACTCAAATTTGTAGTTAGTAGAGATGTTACCTTTGATGAATCCTCTATACTTGATCCTCGTAAAGTTTCTGTGGAGTTATCTAGAAACGAGAATAACAAGCAGGTGGAGCTACCGGTGGAGCTTACCAAGGAACGGGATCAAGAGACTCAAATTGATGAGCCAAAAGATGCAGATCTTAAAGAACTTGCTTCCAATGAACCATACACAATTGCGAAGGGAAGGGACAAAAGGCAGATACGGAAACCGGAACGTCTTATAGAGCAAGAAAATCTGATTACACATGCGTTCGTAGCTGCAGAACAAGAGATTAAGGATCTCGAGCCCTCTTCGTATGTTGAAGCAACTTCTTGCAAAGATGCTGCACAATGGCAGTTAGCCATGATGGAAGAGATGGAGTCTCTTCACAAAAATGAGACATGGGTCTTAGTTAAAAGGCCAAAAGGGATGAGGACAGTTGGATGCAAATGGGTCTACAGAAAGAAAGAAGGTATTCCAGAAGTGGAAGATGCTAGGTTCAAGGCGAGATTGGTTGCAAAGGGTTTCAGTCAGAAGGAGGGAATTGACTACAATGAGATCTTTTCTCCAGTCGTGAAACATAGCTCAATTCGCGTGCTACTAGCATTGGTTGCACAATTTGATTTAGAGCTTCAACAGCTTGATGTCAAAACCGCTTTCTTACATGGTGATCTAGAAGAAACAATCTATATGGATCAGCCTGAAGGTTTTCTAGCTGAAGGAAAAGAAGACCATGTATGTCAACTGAAGAAGTCTTTGTATGGTTTGAAGCAATCCCCTAGACAGTGGTACAAGAGGTTTGATGCATTCATGACTACACATGGATTTTCGAGGAGTGCATTTGATAGTTGTGTGTATCACAAGAAGATGTCTGGTAACTCTATGATTTATCTATTGTTGTATGTTGATGATATGCTTATTGCTGCTAACAACATCACAGAGATAAATATTTTGAAGAAACTGTTGAGCAAGGAATTTGACATGAAGGATCTAGGAGTTGCAAAGAAAATCCTTGGAATGGAAATTTCAAGAGAAAATGGTGTTGTACATCTTTCTCAGAAGAGGTACATCCGAAAAGTTCTTGAAAGATTCAATATGCATATGAGCAAGCCTGTAAGTACACCTTTAGCTTCTCATTTCAAGCTTTCAGAGTTACAAATGCCTCAATCTATGGATGAGGTGGAGCATATGTCAAAGGTTCCTTATGCGAGTGCAGTTGGTAGCATTATGTATGCTATGGTATGCACACGTCCAGATATTGCCCAATCTGTAAGTGTGGTAAGCAAGTACATGGCAAATCCAGGAAAAAGGCACTGGGAAGCTGTCAAATGGATATTGAGATATCTCAAAGGAGCTCCTGATGTTGGCCTAACCTTCCGGAAAAGTGAAGGTATTTCAATTCTCGGTTATGTTGATTCTGACTATGCAGGGGATCTTGATCGAAGGAGGTCCACAACTGGATACATCTTTACTCTCGTTGGCAGTGCCGTTAGTTGGAAATCGACTTTACAGTCGATTGTCGCTTTGTCTACAACAGAGGCAGAATATATGGCAGCAACGGAGGCAGTGAAAGAAGCTATCTGGTTGAAAGGTTTGGTGGCAGAATTGAGTTCAGTTCAGCTTAAATCAATTCTAAAATGTGATAGTCAAAGTGCTATTCATTTGATTAAAAATCAAAGATTTCATGAGCGCACCAAACACATTGATGTCAGATTTCATTTTATTCGAGATGTCGTAGAAAAGGGAGCTATCAAGGTTGAGAAGGTTATCACAGACGATAACGCTGCAGACATGTTGACCAAAATAGTCCCGCTTGCCAAGTTTACACACTGCAAGGACTTGGCGGGAGCATGCATCAATTGATGCAACTCTAAGAGAACAACTGCTAGGTGGAGCTGGTATGTTCAACAAAGGTTTGATTCTTCTTGTTTCTTACAATGGGATTGCCCAGTAAGCTTAGAAGTTTTGGCCGGAGTTGTTTATACGCATGCTTGGAACACAAACCAAGGTGGAGATTGAAAGAGTTGGTTTTGGTTCTTGTGGAATCAAACTAAATGGAAGATGAATTAATATGAATATTTGATAGGAAGATAATTAGTACAAAATACAAGTCAAAGATTGTATCTTGGTAGGTGAAAGTTAGGCAAACCATATTATGGTTTGCTATCTTAACCTTGACAATTTTGACACATAGTGATGTCATGGATGACATCAATAGGATGAATTTATTCCTATAAATAGGTAGCTCTTAATTCATTTTCAAATCATCCTCTCACTTGCCTTCTCACCTTCTAAGGCATTTGTGTTCTCTCTCTTGTAGTATTTCACTTGTATTCTTTGTAGAGTGAAATAAATATCAGTGCAGTTGTTCTTTGGTGGACATATGATCATTTTGATCCGAACCACGTTAAATATTGTTGTTCTTCCTTGTTCTTTAGTTTCACGTTTCCGCTAACAATTAATCACTCACATTTGCACGAAAAATAGAAATACTACTATCAAGATTTTGAAAGATAAAAACATTGACCAATTGTTGCATGGGACCACAAATGGACAACAAATCCCATTTGCCCCTTGAGGAATTCAAACAAACGTTGTGGTTTCTCCGATAATCAGATGGTCTTTGTGGCATTCAACAGCACACCGTCAAAATTTTATTAGATCTTTTACATATAATATTGTATGAGGTACAACTATAAATGAAGTGTATCTCACCTCATATTTTCTGATAGACACTTATTACCATCAAACCCATCAGCTACTGCTAGGACGATTGACTCATCACACACTATATTGTCAGACCCAATCACATTTTCATTGTCATATGTTCGAGAAGGATTGTTGACTCCAACATCAAACATCTACTTTCTTAAGTGGATGTTTGATGTTGGAGTCAACAAATCCTTCTCGAACACATAATAGTGAAAATGTGATTGGGTCAGACAATATAGTGTGTGATGAGTCAATCATTCTAACATTAGCTGGAGGATATGATGGCAATAAGTGGTTATCGGGCTTGGACTTGTACTCACCTTTGAATCATGTTGTAAAGTCACCTAATCCAATGAGTTCGTTTCGATCATGTTTCACAATTTCAAATCTGAGTAGAGAACTATATGTATTTGGTGAAAAATTTGGAAAGTATGGTACGACACGGGATTTCACTCTATTTTTGTGCATCCAGGTTTGAAGAAGAGAAACAATAACTTATCTGGAGTTACATTGAAGGAAAGGATCTTTGCAATGAGGGTGGAAATGGGATTGCATACTTTTCGGAAGTTGAAATGTATAATCCTCTAGTAGGTTGACGGATTCCTTCATAATCTATTTATTGCCACATTTTTTTTTTTAAAGAATCGATAGTTGCATATACCAAATGCAAAGCTTAAATAGAAGTCACTGATTAAGTAAAACAATTAACGTTGTCATGTTTTTTTGAGAAAACAATAACTAATCATTCACATTAACATGGAAAGAGAGATATTACTATCAAGATTTTGACCCTTTAATGTGCACCGGTTATTTCATGGGACCACGATTGGATAGAAAATCTCATTTGCTTCTCGTTTGTTCATTCTTAAAAAGTTTAAACTGTTTGTGACTTCTACAACAACAAGATGGTCTTTGTTGCACTCAATATCACACCAATAGGCTCACTAGAGTCATCAATGTTTTTCCTCATCTTCAACTTTGCATCAATTTACCATCACCCAAATCTCCAAAACGATTTTTCATAAAAGTTCATGTTAAAGACCCTTAGATCCCCAATATCAAGACCACTCCAAACATTTTGGTGTGGTAACACCTTTCTCCTATGATTTAATTGGGAGGGGGAAAGCCAAGGGGGAGCGGGGAGAGAGATTAAAGACAAATGAGTTAGGGTTGGCGGTATATTCTCTATATTTCAAAATAAAATAAAAATTCAACAACTTGAATAGACATACTAAATCTTCATTTTTAAATCATTTAAAAATGATTTTAAAATGATTCTAACAATCTACTTTCTTCAACAAAAGTTACAGAATTTTATGTTAGAGGCTTCAAAAATGGGACTTTTTTCTTATCAGTAAAAACATTCACCACAAAATCTAAAACATTAGTCTCACAATCAAAGCTTCAAAATCCAATGTTTTTGGAACGAATTCAGCAAGATAACTAAATTTCTCGAATTCCAAAGTCATCTACCAACATAGATTCAAAAGAAAATAAAGGGTATTACTACATGATCACAGTAACAAATACAAATATATAACATGTTATATAAATCAATGCATAAATCACAATAATAATGATAGAAAATAGTTATCACAATCTGAATGAATTCATGCATGAAACAACATAAAAGCATCTCATTAAATAAAAATTACCTGTAAAGTAAGTTGTTGAAATTTCCTATATAATTTCTTTCTTTTGCTTTTAGATATACAATGTTGATCAAACCCTTGTGAGATCTATAATTTGATAGGTAAAAATATTTTTTTTTAAAACATAGAAAAAAAAGGAAGAGAAGACTTTGATTTTCTCAATGTAAATGTAAAATATATATTTTTATGGTTTGGCCTAGCCCCATTGTTCGACCTTTTATAGTTGAGGGAGAGGGAAAGGGTTAGTAGAGGTTCAATCTTACCAAAATTCAATCACATCTTGATGGAGAAACGTTTTCAATTTCTTACTATAATGACACTTTGTTGAATAGATAGAAATTTACATTTGACTTAGTTTTACTATCTAAAATATTTTCTAAATTTAGTTAACTTCGCATTTCTGACTATAAGTATGAAAGTAAATAAGGAAAAAAATTTAATAATGAAGATTTTGACCAGAAATATGAAAGTAATTAAGGAAAATAATTTAGTAATGAAAATTTTGATTCATGATTTTTCGGTGAAAGTGCAAATATCAATATTCAAATCACTATTTTTCTATTTTTTGAATATTAAATTAAAAGTACTAGTTAGGAAATTATATAATTTTAAAAATATTGTTTTGGGCTACATACAATAATTATGACTTTCCTTGCCAATTTTTTTCTTTATATTTTCTTTTGTCTAGTATTTTAAATATCATCCTAATAAAGAAAAGTTTTAAATTTCTAACTATAATAATACTTTCTTGAATAGATAGGAATCTATATTTAACATAGTCTTAATATATAAAATATATGTCAGATTTAGTTAACTTTTATTTTCTTACCAAAAGAATGCAAGTAAATATGGAAAAAAATTTAGTGAGCAAGATTTTATTTCATGATTTTCTGGTGAAGATGCAAATATCAATATTCAAATCACCAATTTCAATTTTTTTGAACATTAAATTAAAAATACTAGTTATTAAGTCATTTTTTCCTCTTTTTTCAAATATGAAGTCCTTCTAACTTTTATTATCTGGAGAATATAATTTTTAAAATATTTTTTTGGGTTATATACATTAATTATAACTTTCTTTGATAAATTTTTATCTTTATATTTTCTTTGTCTTCTATTTTAGATCACATCCTGATCAAGAAAAGATTTAAGTTTCTAACTATAATGGTACTTTCTTGAATAGATAGAAATTTACCTTTGACTTAGTCTTAATATCTATATATTTCAAATTAGTGAACTTTAATTTTCTGAACAAAAGAGCACAAGTAAATAATGAAAATTCTTAGTGATAAAGATTTTGATACTTGATTTTTTGGTGAAGGCGGAAATACCAATATTCAAATCACCATTTTCTATATTTTGAATATGTTACATTAAAATACTATTTTCTCGCCCTTTTTCAACTATGAAATCCTTATTTTTGAATTGCCTGATCTTTTTCAATTAACACACTCGACAATAAAGTTATAAATATTGAGTGGATGGTTAAGAATATGAAATAAAGATTTATCGATATGTATGATTAGACAAATTTTAATACCGTTGAACAAATAGTTGGGTTATATACATCTATCATAAATTTCCTTGCTAAATTTTCTTTCTTGTATTTTATTCAATCTTTTAGATCACATCCTAAAAAAAGTTTAGAATTTATGACTATAAAATTGCACTTTCTTGAATAGATAGGAATTCGCATTTGAGTTCATTATAATATCTTAAATAAATTCGGATGTAGTTAATATTGACTTTCTCATTAAAGAAATACAAGTAATTAAGGGAAAAATTAGTGTTGAAGATTTTGATTGAAGGTTTTTGGGTGAAGTTTTGTGTCACACCCCGAGCCTTAAGCCCTGAATGTGGCGGACACTCGAAAATCATGTTGGTTTCCAAGCGAACTCTTGGCCAGGCAATAACTATTTGCCAAACACATCAACAATTTTTTTTCCAACTGTAACACTTTTATCCGAACACATAACTATTTATTTTAAAAAATAAGTTTCAACACTTAAAAATTACTTTTTTTAAGTTAATCCAGACGGACTCTTAGCCTTTTAACTCTCTTAAGAGAATCACTATTCTTGTAAATTTATATCATTCAAAATTATCCGAAGTACAAAAAAAATTCTTTTCAACAATTTATAATCTAAACTAGCTATCACAAAAATATCCTAAATATAACTAGCGTCCTTTTAGATATGAGGATTTGTATTTTAAAAATAGTATCTTTGTATACATAGATTTTTTTTTCTTCTCCAATTAAGGAGTTTTGTACTTCCATTTTAACATGTAATATCAAGCATATGAAATAGTGACACGGTTAAAAGTCTACAAACTTGAGTTGCATCATCAATTATACCACACTCCACGCATATTGTAGATTTATCCTAATGTATACTTAAAAAGTCTGTTTGGATTAGTTTAAAAAATAGTTTTTAAATTAAAATAAAAAGTCAAAATATAGAAAACAATCGGAGATCTACTTTTGATTCTGCTTATTTCAAGTCATTTTAAATTTATTTTAAGTCATTTTAAACCTTGTCAAATATTTCTCAACTTATTTTAAGTCATTTTCTAATTGCCTAAGTTAATTTTTTTTATATTTCTTAAACACTTTCAAAAGTCAAAAATTAACTTAAAATAGGTTTGACCAACTTTTAAGTCAATTCAAACAACCTCTTATCCTTTAGAGACATTAATTTCAGAGACGGAGAGTATTATTTTAATTAAGCTATAAAGGAAAAAATAAAAGGAAAAATTACATGAATTGGTACATTTTAATAAATAATTACTGATTTTAACGATACTTTTTATTTATTACCATTTATAACAACACTATGTTAAATCTGCAATATGTATTAAAAGTGAATTATGTATGCAATATATATGAATTATAATTGTTTTTTGAAATATATTATATTTGTTTGGTAAAAATTTGACACATTGTATTGCTTAAGTGTATTAAAACGTATAAATGTATTATTCATCATTAAAATTTGTATTATATTTGAATAATAAATTGTTTTTTGTATTATGTATTAAACTTGTATTATAAATGAATTGAAAGTA
This sequence comes from Solanum sitiens, assembly GCA_016801875.1. Lineage (NCBI taxonomy): Eukaryota > Viridiplantae > Streptophyta > Magnoliopsida > Solanales > Solanaceae > Solanum > Solanum sitiens. The sequence continues at coordinate 75,772 of JABWTJ010000057.1, read as the reverse complement.
ATTAAGTGAAAAAAAATATTATTACTATAAATATTAGAGATTTTTCCATTGTAATATATTTATGTAAGCTTTTTATTTACAAGAAAAAAACACTATCTTATTCTCAATGAAAAAGAAAATCAATAAAAATGGTGAATAGTAAGTTATTTTCTTTTCCTAAAAAAAACAACGAATCTAAGTATCTAACCGTTAAAATTAGAAAATCATGGCTCCTGCAGACCACTGGGCTAAGGGCCCATGTTAACATGCAAACTTCAGATGTCAGGTCTTTGGGCCGACAGTAAGCCTGTCACTAGGCCAGCTTATCATGGGCTTCACTATATTCCTTTTTCATTTTGAAAAAAATATTTGAGTATCTTCTAATAAATAATAAGTAAAAATTAGGCAAATGACATACTGTAAATGATAAATTATCTTCTATCTCTATAATATCAATATTTACCAAAAATCCCTTATTTTTAAGAATTTCAGATACTTTATAAGCAAAAATGATACTTTAATAAAAATGGCCGAATACTTAATAATTTTTTTTTGGTAACTGTTATTGCGAAAATAAAGGGTAACAGATTTCCCTTGATTTATGTTAAATTTGTAACAATATTACCGTGAAAACTGCATAAAAACGTACTGACTTACTTCATTATTCAATTTAAAAATATTTAAAAAAGTCATATTCTGAATCAGAAAAAAATAAAAACTATTAAACCAAAAATCCCTTATTTTTAAGAATTCCGGATACTTTATAAGCAAAAATGATACTTTAATAAAAATGGTCGGATACTTAATAATTTTTTTTTTGGTAACTGTTACTGCGAAAATAAAGGGTAACAGATTTCCCTTGATTTATGTTAAATTTGTAACAATATTACCGTGAAAACTGCATAAAAACGTACTGACTTACTTCATTATTTAATTTAAAAATATTTAAAAAGTCATATTCTGAATCAGAAAAAAAATAAAAACTATTTTGCTTAAAAAAATATCTGGAACGCCAATTCTGAATTTTCAAAGATGAATATTTCGATCTTGTTGCGACATTCTGGAATATGGGAAAGTGATGTTATGTATGAGCGATACAAAAGTGATGGGATAGTGGTTGGTGAAAATATTTCGTTCATGAATCTTATTTCTAAAATTGCGGCTGAGTTGGGTATTGACGAATCGAAAAAAAATATAGAGATTAGATATGTTGTTGAAGGAAATTCGTATTGTGTATTCGGAATGATATGGGTGTAAAATTGTATGTAGAAATTAAGAAACATGAGGCTGGGTTCGGAACTTATCCTTTATGCATTGATACTTCAGATAAAGGTGTTGAAGAGATAATAAATTTCGATGCAACAACAGGTGCCATCATGTGTGTTGAGGGTGAAAAAAGCGACGCAAAGGCTATCAATATTGTTGAATCATCAATTGATGATGCATATTACATACCGGAAATGGATGTTGATAAGTATATATCAAACACCAATAATTCATTTGTGGAAGAGAATCAAATGTATAAGGATAAGTCAACTCTGAAGGTGGTAATGGAAAATTACAAAATAAAGAATAGTTTCAACTTTAAAGTTAAAAGATCTGATAACAAAAGGTATGTTTTCAATTTATATGTTAATATTTTTAATAATATATAATTGGTTTTCAATATTATATGTTGCGTGTAGTTTTCTGTGTAATATGATTTGTTCGTAATGAGTTTTGTCACATTTTGAATGTTAAAACCAGTAAATGTAATAGTTCTGATCAATTTACAGAAAAAGTAATGAAGATGTGAAATAGTTATTATAAAGTATCATTTATATTGTGAAAATGAAATAAAGTATATATATATATATATTTTTTTTGTTTATTAAAAAAGTCAACCTTGGAAAATAATCAATATATGTTTTTTTATTGCAGCTACGTATTAGTTTGTCATTCAAATGATTGTTGTTGGAAATTGAAGGCATCTGTTAGAAAGAATTCAGAAACATTCATAGTGAGATACTTTAATAGTGAACATACCTGTCCATTAAGGGATAGGGTATTAAGCAAGGTACAAGCCACAGTTGGGTTTGTTAGTGGTGTGACAGCGCCTAAATTAGGGAATCATAAAAGAAAACATACTCCGAGCGATATAATTGATGATATCAGGGAAATGTATGGCGTTGAGATTTCTTATTAACAAGCATGGCGCGCAAAAGAGCGTGCATTGGAGCTTATAAGAGGTAAACCTGCTGATGGCTACAGAAACATGCCAAGATATATTTATATGCTGGAAACTGTGTATCCAAATTCATATATAAGGATGCATAAGTCTGAATACAACGAATTTATGTATCTTTTCATATCATTAAGGCCAATGATGAGAGGATTTGAGTTCTGTAGGCCAGTTGTTGTTGTTGATGCTTCACATCTTAGTGGAGCTTATCGAGGTACATTTGTGTCTGCTAGTACACTTGATGGAGCAGGTATGATATGTTGTTTATGAATTTATTTTATTATTTTCTTAATATTAAGTAGTTATTTAGTATATGTTGTTTTGTGTTTATATATTAAGGTTGCATATTGCCTTTGGCGTACGGAATTGTTGACACGGAAAATGATTGTTCATGGACATGATTCTTTCAACAATTTAAGAATGCATTTGGTGAGAGGGAAAAAATGTGTATTGTATCTGACAGAAATGAAAGCATAAAGAAAGGTGTGAGTATTGTTTATCCAACTGTTCCTCATTTTGCATGCATATGGCACCTTTGAAAAAATGTGTGTTCAAACTTTAGGAGAAGCAGGACCATTCTAAGTGATCTGTTTTATTCAATGGCTAAGGCTTATAGAAAGGATGATTTTGAAAAATTGATGGCTAAATTGGATAAAATAGATGGAAGAGTAAAAAAGTATCTTCAAGATGCTGGGTATGAAAGGTGGGCTAGGTCTCATGCAACAGTGAACCGTGGGAGAATGATGACTTCAAATATAGCTGAATGCATCAATGGTTGCCTTGTTGATGCACGACAACTACCTATTATAGACTTTTTGGAGGAAGTTAGAATTCTATTTGGTTCTTGGAATTGCAAAAATAGAGAAATAGCTTCTTATACAAAAGAAACATTGGGTAGAAGATTTGAAGAAATAATGGTTTTAAACGCATCAAAAAGTGCAAAAATGAAGGTACACATTTGCTTTGTATTTATTATTTTATTGTTGAACAAAAAATGAAAAAAAAATATTGTTGACTGTCTCTATTTTTTCAAAAATTGCAGGTTGTTGCATCTTCTGAGTTTATTTTTTCAGTGTATGAAGGTGGGATTAGATACATTGTTTGTCTTGAGAGGAAAACTTGTTCATGTGGGAGATTTCAACATGACGAGATACCTTGTCCACATGCAATAGCCGTCTTGAAGAAGAAGAATATAACAGATGTACACCCCTACTGCTCTGATTATTATAAACACGATGCATTAACAAATACTTATGCAATTCCAATAGTGCCAGACAAAAGAGAATGGAAAGCTCCAGACTCTGTTTTGGAAGAAGTTGTCTTGCCACCTAAATACAAAAAGATGCCAGGGAGACCAAGAAAAAAGAGAAAGAAAAATCCAGATGAAAAGATAACAACAAAAACGAATTGTTGTGGACGTTGTGGTCAAGAAGGTCATAATAAAAGAACATGTACCTTCTTTCCAAAAGATTCTTGATTTATATTTTTTTAGTTTATTTGATGTGTAATAATGTTTCTGGATATTATTAATTTGCTAATAAATATGTGAACTTTTTTTATTTGATGTGTTTAACAGCATGTGATTGATTCTGATTTGATACTAAATATACCAAATTTTGACTGTATTTATTACGTGCAAAGACATTACAAATTTATAAAAATTTATAACTTGTCTAATATCAATTACATAAAATGGTAAACGTATAATGGATCTGATATTAACTAATATAATTGAATTCAAAAAGTTGACAAAAATATAAACTAAACTAACTGTATATATATAAGTATATTATTCAAACTCTTGTACGATACTACTTATGCAGAACACAAATAATTTGCATTATTTAACGATATACTAATTTTATGTTTTGATACTAAAATAAGAATTCTATTGTTACTTCGAATCTGATTATAATATAGTATCATATCTTGGTATTTATCAAGTAATTAATAAATTTTAACTAAGTAATTATGTGTCATAATTTAGTAAATAACTTAACAGTTTTGTTGTTAAAAAAATTTAATATAGTATCATCAGCGGTTTGACAAGATAAATTATTAAAACTATAAAATGCTTAGTAATATTGAAACAAAAAAATAAGTTGAAACACAAAATATTCCGTTCCAATAATAGTTCAAAAATAATATAAACCTAACTAATCAACATCAACAAATGCATCTTCTGCTTGTTTAGAAAACCCGCCCTTTGGCTTTGTTGGATCATCGCTATGACTAACATATCCATCCTTGTGTTTGCCCATGCCATACTTCCATAACAATGTTCCGTATCTGTTGCGAAGATAGTCGCTCTGAAGACCAACGGATGGAATTTTGATTTGGTCGCTCAAATATTCTGCATAAGCAGCTACGAACAGTCCACAATCACTAAAAAAAAAAGAAGATATATTAAAAAGGATTTGAATGTAAATAAAATCTAAAAACTAACATTTTTTCAAACAAAAAAAGTTGATTCACAAATACTTACAGGCTGTCGCTTTGTTGTTGCATAATCTCTTGCGCATATTCAACTATAAATGAATGTTGAGGACCTAACAGTTCACCTGTTTTCTTGTCTTTGTACGCCTCCAATGATAACCAATTAATTCTATCCGTTTTATCAAAAAAGCCGCTATCATGTAGATAGTTTGGAAGCAGACAACTGATTAATCTCTTCAGGAGGCACTCTTTTCCTTGACCCACAAGATGAGTCATACACACGTATTAACCTTTTCTTCAAAACAATCACAGCCAACACCCAATGAAAATCTTTGTCACAATTAACAGAAATATAAACCTCATCAACTAGATGCCAAGGTAACGAAGCAGGTATCAAAAATCCATTAATAATGTCTTTTATAGACCTTTCATAACCAGCTATAGCAGTACCACGGCCAATATGTTGTTGTGTAGTCAGATATTCATCAACAGGTGCACAATAATACCTATTATATACAATGTTGATGTATGACTTAAACAAGCAGTTGACCGTAGTGTATCTGTATTGATCCAAGCCTCTTGATTTTGACTTCTTCCGTAGATAATAAAAAATCACATCTATATGCTGTTACAAATATAAAACAACAAAATATGAAATCTGCACTCTTTGAAAAATAAATAAAGATTGAATATCGGTATAAATAAATTTGTAAGTAGATCTCTAAATAATATGAACGATCTATATATTGTATTATTTAAATAATTTAAATGCATAATGTACCTGATCAGTCCAACATTTCATTGGATGTGACATGGTATAAAACCAGTTCTTGTCAACAGGAAATGCGACAACAAAATCCATATAATCAAAGCCAAAATTAGAAGATTTGCCTCTATATTTATCATCATCAGATTTCCTATAATAAATAATTTTAATTCAAAATTAAAGTACTTAAGAAAATGATTTTATAAAAAAACATTATTAATAAAAACTTACTTATTGGCGTGTGATTTAAGGAGTCCCTTTTTAATCCAATATAAAAACTCTTGCATTAAACCCGGCGATACATGAGATGTGATTCGAAAATCATCAAATGGAGTAAATGGACAGATATGATCGTCTATTTTGTCCGTGCCCTTATCAGTTGATTCAAACGAATGCACATAGGGAGACTGCAAAACCTTAGAAGGCATCCTGTTACGCTGAGCAGGAGTTTTAGTATCAACATCACTGACACCAAGCTGGGTGGGTAGCTGACTGTCCGATAACAGATCATCACTCCAGGTAAGCTGTAGAGGAATGACTGCATCCAATGGGTTGACATTCAATGTCATTGCTTCATTTTCAGTTGTGAAGGAGACCGATGAAGTAGAATCCTGTGTGATATCAAATAATTAACAAACACATTATATTTTCAATAACTTATGCAAGTTAAAATATACTTTTTTTTTTAACTTGTTTTTTCATTATGTCAGCACCATGATCTAAAATAAATAATAATATTTGAACAAATAAAGTATCTGTTAGTATTTTAATATATATTATGCAGTCAGCGATACGTAAAATAAAGTAATCAATTTAATAGAATAATTTATAAACCAAAATTCATGATTAAAAGTATCATATATATTTTTACTTTAAAAAAATAAGGCAATTGCTGATGACATAAAGTTATCAAAGATAAATTGATGGAATAAGGTATCAACCATCTGAAAATGATACTTTATTGCAGAATATGAATAATAAAGTATCAATCAATGTATTAAGTATCAGATTGTTTATTACCTTCATTACGTCTTCTGTTTTTTTTCCAACCTCCTCTGCAGTTTCAGCAACATCATCAGCAGTTGCAAAATTCGTATGCTTTGGTGAAACAGTCGGATGATCAGAGTTATTCTATTAATGTGCGTTGTGCAGTCAGTGATACTTAAAAAATAAAGTAATCAATTTCATAAATTAAAGTATATACCAGATACATGATTTAGATCATCCTTTATATTTTAAAACTAAACAGTTAGTTAATCAATGATACACAATTATCATATAAAAATTGATGGATTAGAGTATCAAGCATACAAAAAAATACTTTATTAAACTTTCTAATGCACAAAAATATTAAGGTATCTTCAAATAAATTAAGTATAATATACTTAAATACCTTTGTTACATCTTCAGAAGATACCTTTTGTTTTCCAGCAGCATCATAATTTTCAGCAGCATCGTCTACAGTTTCACAATCCATATGCTTATGTGAAACAGTTGCTTCATCAGAGTTACTAGAATTGAATTGTGTACCAACATTTTCTTTCGCCACAAAATCATCCATCATGTGTGGCGATGAGACTCCTCCTGTATCCTTCAATTTTTTTTAAAAACGTCACTTAAAAAACCAGAAAGAAATGACAAAAATCAAAATATCACCTTCTCAGATTTGTTTCCTCTCGCAGCAACAGCTATCAACAATTCTGAATGGTTACTCTTTATTAATGCCTCAAGAGCTTCAACTTTACTATCAAGATCTCCAAATATTTTGTCAACCTATAATCAAAATTAACATATAATAAATAGTAACACTAAAACATATAAGAGTTTAAATTGCTTGATTACTTACATAAAGCTTCATGAACTTCTTCAAATCATCAATTTCTGAACTGCCCAAACTTGTTTTTTCATTGAATGAATTTGGAGAAACACCAACACCAGCTACATTCTCAGATTCTTTTTGTTGTGGTTCTAAATTTTGGAATGAATGATCTGGTTGCTGATCTGGTTCCTTCTGTGGTTTTGAAAGTCTTGATAGATCATACTTTTGTGGATGTGCAATCTTTATTCTCTTGCGTTTTGATGGAGTTGTTCCTACATTAGCACCTCTTGATGTTCTCTTTAACAGAATATCTGGAGGTTTTGTTGTGAAGTCTTCAAAACCAGAAACCTCCTCCGAATGCACATCGTCATTATCTGGAATTGATGAAACTGATTGGTTTGGAGGTACATAATTGATATCTGGTAACACAAGTGATGATATTTCCTCAAGAGTTGGCTGAATGTTAGAACATTCAATCTAAAAAAAAAACAATTAATTAATGACAATAAACATATTAAATTTGTATTCCATAATAAAAATAATTAATTAAGAATGTTGTATTGAATTAATTACCTAGGAAAAAATTGTTTCCATAAAAAACTCAAACTTGGGCTTCAAACCAACAACTCGCCAGTTGCAAATCCTCGGTATACCGTTTCCTTCTTTGACAGCAATATCGGTGTTTATCGTAGCAGCACATTCATAAATCCATATATTAAGTGCATATGGAAATCCACTCAATCGATACAACCTTTTAGAGGGTTTGTACTTTTTTCGAAAAGATTTCATTAACTTTTCAAAAGCAACTATACCCCAAGGAAACTGTTGGTAACTACCATCTTCCACCATATAGAAATCTTCAATAGGAATTGGTGTATTATCAGTTTGGGAATACAAAAATGTATGGATAAAATAAAGTATAGCCATCTGAAGGGCATCCTCAATATTTTCCCATTGACCTACCATAAACCAGTCTACCAATCTTAGTTTGTTAACATTATATTTAGTGTCAGGAAAATATCTTTCAACTAACCTACTGGTTTTTGAGTCCAGATATGTAAAGTCCTTTACATTACCTTTACAATTCAAACCAGTAACAATTGCAAATTCACTGATACTAAATTTCAACACATTCCCTTTGGCATGGCGAATGTGAATCTCTTCATCTAAATTATCATGCTCAATCTCTAACAAGTATAAAAGTAATTTGGCCTTGGTAATTGCATCTAGGGATATTTAGGTATGGTGCAAAAATTGTTTCTTTAAATAAATTCATACATTCAACCTTAATAGATGATACTAAGTGTTCAACAAAATTCGTGTTGTATATTGGACCAAACTTTAATGCTTTAGTTGGAATATGTTTAATGACGTAATTCATATTCTGCAATAAAACAAATAAAATTTTATCAAATTGTAACATATATAAAAAAATTTATAAACTATTGACTGCATATAATAATATTTCTGTTTTAAATGATACTAAAAATTGCCTAATGCTGATACTAAATATAAATAAACAGGTTAACATGATACTTACAAATACTATTTGAAACTATATATAAACGAAATATTAAATTTAAATATATTTCTTTGATACATTAAATTTCATGTCCAACACATAAAAAGATACTCAAATTCACAATTTAAATTAGATACTTAAATTTTTATATACTTATCAATAATTCATATAAATATGATACTTAAATAACAGATGTATGACTGTATGATACACATATACTATTATTTGATGCGTTAATATATACGAAATATAAGTAAAAATAAAATAAAGAATCATTCTATCATGAGCACCAAAAAAATGATACTTAATAAAAAATAATTGAACATACTAACAAATATATACAAAAATCATGATAAGATTAAAATGATACTTAATATAATTCATCAGACTTATACTAATTTATCAGACTAACTAAAAAAAAAAATCCATATACAATATGAACGACACTTAACAATCAGAATCAACAAACTAAAGAAACAACTTGAAAATAATGATGTATATAGGAAACAAATTTACATACCGTTTGTAATGTTGGTCGAACAATAGGAGGTGCCGCCTTTCTACCCCTCTTTTTTGGGGTTTTCGGGTCTTTAGATGTAGATGCATGTTTGTTTTTTGAAGAATTTTTCTTGCTAGAGCTTGGTTTTTTCATGACACTAGTTTGATGCAACTATAAAGAACCCAGATCTACATAGAATTTGATTATGAAAATCAACAATAAAATTTTTTGAACAATAATCACAGAAAATACAAAAAACGGAAAAAAAATTGAAAAATATTAATGTGGATGATGATATACCATCACAGAAAATACAAAAAAAAAGGGAAAAAAATTAAAAAATAGTAATGTGGATGATGATATACCTGATTTAGGACTCAAATTCGAAAGAGTATTGATAATAATCCTTAGAATAATTTGAATTTCAAATTTGATTTACAATTTTTAACTGAAATTAGGGGGAAAAATTTGGGAGAAAAATTTGGGGAAGGCGGAAATTTTTAGGGAAAGGAATCAAATATTGGGAAGGTAAGTTCTCTTTTACTTTGGTAAGGTTAACTGAAATTAGGGGAAATAATTTGGTAGAAAAATTTGGGGAAGGCGGAAATTTTGGGGAAGATGAATTTTTTGGGGGAAAGGAATCAGATATTGGGAAGGTAAGTTTTGTTTTACTTTGGTAAGGTTAATTAACTTTTTAGTATTTCAACGTATAAAATTTAATTAGTATCATTTGGGATAAAAAAAGGGATTTTTGTAATTTAATACATTAGTAGGGAATTAATAAAATTAGATAAATTAAAGTAGTGTAGTTTAGTAATTTTTCCAAATAATTATTGATTTTAGTAATATTTTATTTATTTATTACTATTTATCACAATACATAATAATACTATGTTAAATCTTTAATATGTATCAAAAGTGAATTATATATGCAATATATATATATGAATTATAACTATTTTTAAAAATATATTATACTTATTTAGTAAGAAATTCACACATTATTATAAGTGTATTAAAATGTGTGATAAATGTATTATTTATCAATAATATTTGTATTATGTGTGAATAATAAATTATTCTTTCTAATATATATTAAAATTGTATTATAAATATATTAAAAGTGATCAAGTGGAAAAAATAATATTGCTATAAATAGCATACCTTTTTTATACTGATATCATAAAATTATTCTTACCTTATCAAAGGAATTTTAGAGCCCTATATTGATAGGATAAAAAACAGTGAAAAAAGTTTCATGCTTGGGTTTGACAGTTTGATAATAGGCTGTAAGTCCTAACTTTGTTAGGGCTTAGGTGGTAAAAGTCAAAAGGGATAAAAATCAAGCATGTTTTTGAAGAACACAAATATTGTCTTATACCTAGTGATATACTGCTTAAGGCATTACAAAATGTCTTAAAAACAACAAGGTAGAACGAACTTGCACCAAAATCTAGAAGGTCAAAGTAGGGCAGTTGTTTGATATAAAATAAGGCATCAGGTTAAAAAACACATTAGAGAGTTGGGTGTGTGTTGCATTTTTTGTGTTCCCTATGAACAATATTCATGTTTAGAAATTATTTTACGCCAAAAAGTTATTTGTCCAAGGATAGATATCAAAATAGTTGACCTCTTAGGCTCTTACTATAAATGATAAAAGTCCAATTAGTGCTTCCTAGATTTTGCAGAGTAAATATTTCTTTGTTACATTCATTTGGATAAAGTTGACGACAAGAATTTGCTTTTTACTGCCAGTGACATTCCCATAATACTAACATGTATACAGTTGAAAGGCATCAACCGATGACCTTATAACTAAGCATACAAAAACAAAGCAAACTAATATAAAAAGATTTGACTCACTTTTAAATAATGATTTTCCAAACTTTCTTTTAACATGACGTCATAAACAAGAAGTATATTATCAAGCTCGGCGCAATATTCAATTAACCTCACTAGATTTTCATAATTAAGCAGCCCAAAGTAGTTAGCCTCTGCCTGCAGGTTTGGTTATGTCAAAAATAAAGTTAAACCACAAAAGTACAAGTGCTACAAAAGATGTTAACTGCCAACGTATTGTCCATATGGCCAAATCCCACATCAAAATATAAGAGAAAGTTTAGTGATCATTAAAAGCGGAGTCAGAAATTTAACTTTCAGTTAGGTCCAAAATGGACAACACCTTGACAATTAGACATGGACAGTTACAGTTTATGTTTTTTACGACATACAAGCCATTCTCTATACCCTTTGAAATTTCCGGGCTTAAGCGTCTTGACAGCTAGCTACAATCATATCACTTCCTGATTTACGAATATTCTCATCTATCCATTCTTTAAAGACGTAACCAAAACCTCATTTGCCAAAAAGTCTATCAGCTCGGAAGTTTCTAGTTGAATTTTTTAGTCCATTGCAGGTAAATGACGTGAGGTTGCTTAGAACAAATGAATTATTTGTGCAAAAATTGTCGTGAAATAAGTTATTATGAGAATTAAACTGTTCCTTGTCAAAATTAGAATCTCAAATAGAAATTGATTCCGTTGAGCCAGAATTCGAGTATATGAATCCTTATTGTTCATGTCACTCCACTTAAGCTTCTCTAGTACAACAAGTAATGTATATTTTCTATTTTCTTGTAAATTTCTAACAAGACTAAAAAGAATCCAAACAAATATTGTAACTCAATATACCAAAGCAAAAAGTTACTTTACAAAACTAAACACAAAAAAATGAATAAGAAAGGGTTTAGGAGGCAGAATTTTGTTCTGCTATTGGACATAGTCTGACTACTTGGGAACAAGGTTCAAGAGACAGAAATTTAATGTAAAATGGTTGAATATGACTGGTATGTTTCTTAATAAAGGAGGTGCATAGGTTCATATTATTGTGGAAATAAATCTTGGCAGCAATTAATTTTGCAGCCATACTTGTTGAAATTACTAGCCACAAATGTGAAAATTGGTAGCCACCAATGTGAAAGTTGGTAGCCAAATTTGTGGAAGTAGGTAGTCAAAGTTTGGTATAAGTTTGGTATTAGTTTGGTAGAGTTAGGCAGCCAATTTTTTTGTTGAAATTGGCTATCACATTATGTCATTAATGATGTAAACAAGTGTTCAAAAAACTCTATAAATAGAGTAGTAATTGAACACTTGAATACACACCAAAATAGAGAAGCAATAGAGAGTAGAGAGAGTAATCCACAAACAACTTCTTAGTTTGTGAGAAAATAGTGTGCAAATAATATTATTGTGAGTTGTAAGAAATAAAAGAGTGTTGAGTAGTAGTCTTTTGACACTACCAAGTTTTTCATCAATATTATTGTATTACTTATTCGGGTATCTTATTTACCCATTTTAATATTTGGTGTCGTTGTTACTCTCTTCCTATTGCTATTTAGTTTGGACATTATCCTGGGTGTGATTATCATTTTGTCCAACAACGTGGTATCAGAGCCATGAAAAATAATAGTCCGTTGTCCTTTCAATACCCCCGTCTCACAAGAGAAAATTATGAAAAATGGTGTCTACGAATGAAAGCTATTCTTGGCTCTCAAGATGTTTGGGATATTGTAGACAAAGGGTATACAAAACCCGCAAATGAGGAAACTTTGCCCTCAAATGAAAAGGAGGTCTTGTTAAAGACAAGAAAGAAAGATCAACAGGCCCTCACTCTTATCCATCAATGTTTGGATGATGGCATGTTTGAGAAGGTGGCTGATGCAACCATCTCAAAAGAGGCGTGGGAGATTTTACAAAATTCTCTCCAAGGAGTTGATAAAGTAAAGAAGATAAAACTTCAAACTCTAAGGGCTGAGTTTGAAGTTTTAAAAATGAAAGAATCCGAATCCATTTCGGATTTCTGCTCAAGATTGATTACTGTTGTAAATCAACTAAGAAGATACGGAGAGAAAGTAGATGATGTGCGTGTGGTAGAAAAGATCCTTCGTTCTTTAATACCTAAATTTGATTATGTGGTGTGTGCTATTGAGGAGTCTAAAGATCTAGACTCTATGACGGTAGAACAATTGGAAGGCTCTTTACTAGCCCATGAAGAGAAAATGAAAAGGAGAAAAGAAGAGCCACTAGAGCAGCTTCTTAAAACTCATGCATCCTTCAAAGGATTTGAAGGTGAGAAAAGTTACAAAGGAAATGGACAATGGAGAGGCCGTGGAGGCCGTGGAGGTCATGGAAGAGGAAGAAGTTACACCAATTATTTCAACAATGAAGATAAAGGTCACCAGTCAATTAGAGGTCGTGGTCGTGGTCAACGAGGAGGCAGAGGACGTGGAGCCTATCAAGGTACAAATGAAATCAGGTATGACAAATCTAAAATTGAGTGTTATAACTGTCATAAAATGGGACATTACTCTTGGGAATGTCGTAGTAATGTTGAAGAGAAAGTTAATTTTGTTGACAACAACAAAGATGAAGATGAGTCAACACTGTTATTAACACTCAAAGAAGAAGATAAAGATGATTGCAGCTCATGGTATCTTGACAATGGAGCAAGCAATCATATGTGTGGCCAGAAAGATAAATTTGTGGAGATAAAGAAGACCGTGAAAGGTAATGTGTCTTTTGGCGATACCTCAAAGATCCAAAGTGAAGGGATAGGTACGATTCTGATATCCTGTAAAGATGGTGGTCATAAATTGATTACCAATGTTTATTATGTGCCAAAATTGAAAAGTAATATTTTGAGTTTGGGTCAACTTCTTGAAAAAGGATATGATATTCATATGAAAAATATGCATCTTTGGCTAAGAGATTCAAGTAACAACTTAATTGCTAAAGTTCATATGGCAAAGAATAGGTTGTTTCCTTTGAATCTTCAAACTATCTATGCAAAGTGTTTGAAGGCTAATGTGCAAGATGACTCATGGTGTTGGCATATGAGATTTGGGCACTTGAACTTTGAAGCGCTCAAATCAATGGGAGACAAGAACATGGTTGATGGGATACCGCCAATCAACCATCCAAATAAATTGTGTGAAGCTTGTCTTCTTGGAAAACATGCAAGGAGGAGTTTCCCAAAGGAGACTACATCAAGAACAAGTAAGCCACTCCAACTTGTTCACACCGATGTTTGTGGTCCAATCGATTCACCTTCTTTTGGTAAAAGAAAATATTTCTTGCTCTTTATTGATGATTTCAGTAGAAAGACTTGGGTATACTTCTTGAAGCAAAAATCTGAAGTTTTTGTTGCCTTTAAAAATTTCAAAGCACTTGTAGAAAAAGAAAGTGGCTATGAAATAAAAGCATTAAGGTCTGATAGAGGAGGCGAATTCACTTCAAAAGAATTTAATGACTTTTGTCAATCTCATGGAATTCGTCGCCCGCCCTCTAACGGTACCTTACTCGCCACAACAAAATGGAGTTGCAGAAAGAAAGAATAGAACAATTCTTAATATGGCTAGATGTATGTTGAAAGCTAAACATCTACCAAAAGAATTTTGGGCCGAGGCTGTTTCTTGTGCAGTTTATTTGAGCAACAGGTCTCCAACAAAAAATGTACGAGATCAAACACCTCAAGAAGCATGGAGCGGAAGAAAGCCAAGTGTTAAGCACTTGAGAATCTTTGGGAGCATAGCATATGCTCATGTTCCACATCAAGGGAGAGCTAAACTTGACGATCGGAGTGTCAAGTATGTGTTTGTTGGCTATGACGCAAGTTCAAAAGGCTACAAATTGTACAATCCAAGCAATAATAAGGTGGTGGTGAGTCGTGATGTTGAATTTGATGAAGAAGCATCATGGAATTGGGAGGCTCCAGAAGAAAAAACATATGATTTTCTTCCATACTTCGGAGATGAAGAAGAACAGGAGACCATGGCACAGGATGCAACCCCGCCTCCTTCACCAGCAAATATTGCATCTCCATCTTCTCAAGAGAGTTCAAGTGAAAGACCACATAGGATGAGGAACATTCAAGAACTCTATGATGACACAGAAGAAATTACTAATTTTGATTTTTTGTGTTGTCTTTTTGCTGATAGTGAACCAATGAATTTTGATGAAGCTGTTACTGACAAAAGGTGGAGAAAAGCCATGGAGGAAGAGATCCAATCAATAGAGAAGAACAACACTTGGGAGTTGACAACTCTTCCAAAGGACCATCGAGCAATTGGAGTCAAATGGGTATACAAGATGAAGAAAAATGCCCATGGAGAAGTAGAAAGATACAAGGCAAGACTTGTGGCTAAAGGCTACAAACAAAGGCATGGCATCGACTATGAATAAGTTTATGCGCCTGTTGCCCGCATGGAGACAATCCGTCTATTGATCTCTTTAGCGGCGCAAATGAAGTGGAAGATCCATCAACTAGATGTCAAATCGGCATTCTTGAATGGATATCTTGAAGAAGAAGTCTATGTTGAGCAACCATTGGGTTTTGTGGTTAAAAATCATGAAGATAAGGTGTTGAGGTTGAAGAAAGCCTTATATGGGTTGAAGCAAGCTCCACGAGCTTAGAATAGTCGCATTGACAAATACTTTCAAGACAATGATGTGGTAGTCCTGGCATGTTCAGATTATAGGGTGAGTCATGGCAGTTAAGTGCAATAGGTAAGAAAACTGATAAGAACACACTCCTTGTGCCAGTTGCTATTTACAGTGCAAAAATAAATGCCTAGAACTCTCCAACATTGTCTAATGGCACATATAACATTCATCAGAACGTGTTTTTTCTTTTGTAAAATGCAGTAAACTTTAGCCTTAAATTCTAGTTCAATTTCGCTGCTTTTGATCATGTTAACTCTAACAGTCTTGAAAATTTCACAACTTCAGCTTATTCACAGTCCTTCTATAAGTAATATTTCACCATTTAGGATCAAAGATTATAGTTAATCTTGCTTCAGGTTTGGGATAACTTAGAATGAATAAACTCTACAAAATTTTAAGTTTTTTTGTGTGATCGATTATCTATTATAGGATCATTGTAATTTTCCTTGAATGTTTAAACATTGTAGTAGATGTTTGATACTTCTCTATTGGATGTGCACAAATTAAGATTTTAAAATTCTGGACAAGTTTTAAAAAGCTCAAAAGAATTTTCACACTATATTGTACTTTTGGTCTTCTAAATAAAGTGTTTAAACTTATTAAAAATGTTGTTTACTGTTGACACCCAATTTTGGCCTAACATTTTAAAAAATTCGTAATTTTAAAGTTTCAATTTCGATTTGCTAAAATCACTTAATTCATATTCGAATCAATTAGATTATTTTGTTAAATTTAAGAAGCTCGCTAAATTAATTTATGTGAATTCATCCTTTTAATCAATTACTTTAAACCATTCAATAGACCAATTTGGTCTTTTGCATTTGTCCCACATCGCTTCCCACATCTATTTGGAACCAAAAATTGGCCTATATAAGCCCCTCTTCATTACACCAAAGAGAAAAAAGAAAAGAAAGAGAAGACCAAAGAGTACCCAGAAATTTTTCGGGAATTCTTGGTTCCATAGTTTAATATTTTTTAAACGTTTTGCGGTTGTTTGAGTTTGGAGAGGTGGTGGAATCGTCTCCGTCAAACTCGTAGTTTCGGTTCGCTGCCCAGAACCAGGTAAATTCTTTCTTAGCTTTGTATTATTTAATTTCTAGCTTTTCTATCTGTTATATGTTAATTAGCTTTGTTTTAGCTTTCGTGAATTAGGTTTTGGTATGACATTTTGGTAGCGTTTCTCTTGTTCCTTGTTTTATTTACTGTTAGTTTATTTATTTATTTATTTAGTATTTTTTATTTTTATTTTTATTTTTTATTTTTTTTGTGATGTTCTATTTATATTTATCACCTGATTTGGTCTTAAATATTAATGTTCATTTCGGCCTTATCCCTTATACTTGTTCCTATAATAATAAAAATTTAATTATGTGTTTACGCAACTGATTCATAGAAATATCAAATGTGTTGGTTCAAGTTCTGTGTTAAATGTTGTTGCTTTGAAGTTTATTTTTTTTTTTTTTTTTTTAATATTTTCTTTCTTGGCATGATATTGTATCCTTGCTCATGTTTCTTCATAAACTCCTATTTTAATTAAGTCTCGTTTTAATTGTTTTTCTTATCTCAAGTATTTATTTCTTTCTTTATTTTTTTTTTGTTGTTGCATGATCCGGACTTATCTCCCTCGCATCTCCGAGTCGTCCAGCCCTTGGAAAACATGATGCACAGGTCAAAAAGCAGCAAATATGTTGCTGGGAATTAATCTGCAGGTCTCCAAGCTCTGAAAGGGGCTGATAATGTCATTGTATACACTGATATACAATCATAAGATGCGATATACATGTCCAAAATTAGTGCAGGTGTTTGGGAAGCTGAATTCTGGCATATATACTGAGTATACACGGAAATATACAAAAAATAAATCGAAATACAATTCGTATACTGTGGTATACATCCAGTGTATACGCTGAAATGTTGGAGGAAAATAGGTTCAAGGGCCCAAAAAATGGTGCAGCAGAATTTGGGCCAAAGGCCACAAATGATTGTTTTGCAGGATTCTTAAATTGTTAAAAAGGGCCCAAATTTTGAAATTAGTTTAGGACAGGTGGGCCAAAGCCCAAATGAATGAATTTGGGCAATCAAGCCCAAGTTCAAATATTATTCTCTCTTTATTTATTTGTTTGAATTAATTAATATTTTGATAGAATTTTAATAATCTCCTAAAGGGCAGTCATTTTTCATTATTTTATTATTTTATTTACTTATTTTTGTTTTATTCACTTTTTTTTTTCACCATTTAATTTTTCTTAAATTAATTTCCTTTAAATGTTTTTCCTTTAGAAATAAATAAAAAATAGAATAAAATATGTTAAAGCGAATTTTCTCTTTACTTAGTTAAGAATTTTATTTTAAAAGTCATTTAGTCAAATCGCCGGTCAACCGCGAGTTAGCGGACATCCCGAGGGCCTAATACCTTTTCGGGATGTACATTGAACTTCGAACCTTTTCAATCGATTTTTTAATCTGTTTTTAAATCTTTTGAAATTTTTTCTTGATTTTATCAAAAATCAAGTGGCGACTCCGTAATTTAGAAAGTCAATTTTTCTTAAATAATAAGATTAATTGATTTTCCGAAACTTAGTCAAATTCCCATTTTTAAAATAATAGCATTTTAAAAATAAAACAGAAATGGCGACTCCGCTGGGGATTAATTAAGTTCTAACCAAAATGATTTGACTATGTGGACTAATTGTATTATTAAATTGCTTATATGTGATTAATTTGTTTAAATTATAAACTGGCATTGCATATCATGACATATTTCTGATATATATTGTATAGTATATTAAAGGATGGTTTGCGGAACCGTAGCCGAACTTTTTTATACTCACCCTTTTTCGGAATTAGCGACAATTTATTGGTTCGTCATGCGTCCAATGGTTGTTGCGAGTTCCAGCCTAAGTTGTCCGCTTGGGTTCCCAGTCATTCAAAGCCCACTCTTAGTCATCTAGTGTAGAACGAAGCCGAAATCTTATATTAAGCATGACACACGACTCGATGCACATTTGTATAAGCATTATATCCATTGTTTGTATGCTATGTGATATATTACAGTTTTTCTTTAATTAAAACAGTGTTTATTTATTTTATTCATTATTTGTGTGATATTTTGCATTATCCATTATGTACAAGAACTAACTCTTACATTTTGAGTTGTTCTTCTTCACAAAAATTGATTTATGTCCGAATTCAGAAATTATTATTTGTCCGAAGTCGCAAGAGACAAGAGGATTAGCGAAATGCGAGTCCTTGTATTTCACAAGACATTAAGTCAAAATGATAAATCAGGGGAGTATTTGACTATGAGGTCGCATCCATTTATTTTTATTATTATTTTGCATGATGTTCCTGCTCTCACATATTTCTCATATTTTTGTAGGAATACCGTCCCCGACATCAGTCGGGTATGGTCATAATAATGTTTGGATCTCGTGAAAATTGGGAAGAGACAAAAGTCCAAGAAAACATCCAAAAGGAGTACAACAAATCATTACTGTAGAAATTCGTAGTTTACATTCAACAGACAGTATAAATATTGACGACTAAGAGGCTATAAAATATATTGGTGCGAAAAAAAAAAAAAAACTTCATGACTACAAATTTTAGTGGCGCTAGACCTAGAAATTTGTTTGAGTTGTTTAAATCTTTAAATTATTATATGCCTTATCTACACGAACTACGCGAACCTGATTCTCATTTCGGTGAGATACGTAGGCAACCCTTCTTGGGTTCGGTATTATTTTTCCAAAAGTAAAAAAAAAAAGTGTAAAAGAAATAAACAAAAATTGTTTGTTAATATTTTCAAAGTTATATCTACACGAACTACGCGAACCTGATTCTCATTTCGGTGAGATACGTAGACAACCCTTCTTGGGTTCGGTATTATTTTTCCAAAAGAAAAAAAAAAAAGGTAAAAATAAAATAAAATAGTTTGTTAATATTTTCAAAGTTCTATCTACATGAACTACGCACACCTGATTCTCATCTTAATGAGATACGTAGGCAGCCCTTCTCGGGTTCGGTAATCATTCTTTCAAAAAAAAAAATAGCTTGTACATAATGTAAGAGTCATGTCTTCAGCTCGATTGGGACCTATGTAGTTAAGATCATGTAAATATATTTGATATGATGGAAAAGATTGACTTTGCGGTAAACTATAGATTCTCGTGGTACCTCTTATCTGTACTTTTGTGATGCTTGAAAATTCTCTTGCACTCAATCAAGATAAGAATAAAACTAACCTTATGTTTCATGTGCATTGTGTGGTGAGCTTTTGATCAAAGTTCAATTGTGTTACACTATTGATCTAGAACTTGACCTGAATGTTTTTCGAGGCGAAATCCTGAGTAATATTTGGTTTGAGAAAGGATTGTAGGCCTTTTTTTACCCGATTGTGCCTTTCAAAGCCTACCAAATTACATTAATCCCTAGTTTTTCATTTTGAGCCTGAAACCTTTCTTTGGACAACCACATCTTAACCACTACCCTTTTGAGTGCTTACAAGCACTATCCTCTCTTGGCCCAACCTTCTTGAGTGCACCAAGAATGTGCAAATTATAAGAGGAGATCCATGTTTGAAATTTTCAAAAGCAAAGATATTGAGTCTCCCAAAATCAAGGAAGAAAAGACTCTAGAGAAAAAAGAGAAAGGAAGAAAAAAAAAGGAGGAAGAAATAAAGAAAGGTAAAAAAATACCTTTACAGAGTCAATGAAAAGTGGGAAGGAAAATACTCCAACAAAAAAAAGGAAAAAATTATTATAATAAAGAAGTGAATAAAAGAAAAGCTCCAAGCAATAAGGACTCAAAAGAAGAAGAAGAAAGAGAAGAAGATAAAGCTCCAAAAAAATGAAAAAAAAGGGAAGGGGAAAACATTAAAAATGAGATTCCAAAAGAATTTGAGAGGGCAGAGAATAATGAAGAGAATCTAACGCCAAAGGCGTACCAATCATTAAGAGCACAAATTATGTGTGACGCTCAAGGAGGAATTCAGTCACTTTTATCCCAAATAAATATCCTACCCGTCCCTGAGCCTACTTACAAGCCAATGACAAGCCCTACATGATCTCATTCTGAATGTTCTCACATTAGTGGAGATTTACATAAGGGTCAAGCCTATGGTATCACAGTTGTATGCATGGAACATTCTTGTGAGTGTGAGTGGACTTTCAAAATGTCCTAAAATCAAATATTTCAGATACGTGTGAAATAGGACAAGTTTTTTTTTTCGTGAGGGCACTTGAAACATGAAGATTGATACAATTCAAAACCTTTGTTTGAAGCAAGATGAACAGATCATGTTGATCCTTAAGTATATCGGAGGTACCACTTGAAGCTGTAGAAATTACCTTAAATTCAATCTTTAAAAAAAAAATTTAAATTTTTTTTTAAAGGAACGAGAGATTTACCTGCAATCTTAACTGTTGGTACCAATTGTAGTGAAGGTTTGACTATCTCATCATATTTTTATTTTTTCAAAAAGAAAAGAAAAAGTGAGCAAACACTCATTCTTTAATATTTTAAAACCTTTTTAAGAGTCTTTCAATTTTATAAAAAAAAAAAAATTATCTTTTGAGTTGTTCATTGTAAAAAGTGTCATCGGGTTAATCTCGTATGTGTGAGAGTCCTATTTTACTTTATGGATTGTCCGTCCCAAAATATGACATATTTTTTTTTATATATCTCTAGGCTTTGAATATCACATGGAATTTTATTTTCTTATTTCATCATGTTCATATTGTACATTTTCTACTGATGATTTTCTTTCAGATTCTTTGCAGTATTCATCATCTACAAGTTTGGAACTACATTTGACCTGATTCCTGGATCAACAGGATATGTAGGCGCCACGACGGCTCGGTCATATACCAGTGCTTACAATAAAAACTGGAGAAAATTTTTGAAAATATCTCAAAAATTCTCAATAGAGGTGTTATCGCCAACAAGTCAAGATTGAAGATCATTTTGAGATTTGTCAAAATTCTAACTGGGACAGAATTTTTGAGGAAGACCTCAAAATTCTGATAAGTACTGCGAGAATCTTGATAGCAACTACAAAAATCATGCATCGCGAGTTAAACTTTATGCATTGCGGGAAGATATTCATGCCCCGCAGGAGATCATGCATCATGAGTTAATATTCATGCATTGCGAGTTAATATTCATGCATCGCGAGTCAATATTCATACATTGCAAGAAATCATGCATCGCGAGTCAATATTCATGCATTGCGAAAGATCATGCATCGCGAGTTAATTCATGCATCAAGAGTTAATATTCATGCATCGAGAGTTGATATTCATGCATTACAAAATTCATGCATAGCGAGAAAATTTCATACCTCGCAGAAATTCATGCATCGCGAGAAGATTTCATTCATCGCAGAAATTCATGCATAGCGAGAAGATTTCATACCTTGCAGGAATTCATGCATCGAGAGTTAATATTCATGCATTGCGAAATTCATGCATAGCGAGAAGATTTCATACCTCGCAGAAATTCATGCATCGCGAGAAGATTTCATTCCTCGCAGAAATTCATGCATAGCGAGAAGATTTCATACCTCGCAGGAATTCATGCATCGCGAGAAGATTTCATTCCTCGCAGAAATTCATGCATAGCGAGAAGATTTCATACCTCGCAGGAATTCATGCATCGAGAGTTAATATTCATGCATCGAGAGTTAATATTCATGCATTGCGAAATTCATGCATAGCGAGAAGATTTCATACCTCGCAGAAATTCATGCATCGCGAGAAGATTTCATTCCTCGCAGAAATTCATGCATAGCGAGAAGATTTCATACCTCGCAGGAATTCATGCATCGAGAGTTAATATTCATGCATCGAGAGTTAATATTCATGCATTGCAAAATTCATGCATAGCGAGAAGATTTCATACCTCGCAGAAATTCATGCATCGCGAGAAGATTTTATTCCTCGCAGAAATCCATGCATAGCGAGAAAATTTCATACCTCGCAGAAATTCATGCATCGAGAGTTAATTCATGCATCGAGAGTTAATATTCATGCATCGAGAGTTAATATTCATGCATCGAGAGTTAATATTCATGCATTCTGAAATTCATGCATAGCGAGAAGATTTCATACCTCGCAGAAATTCATGCATCGCGAGAAGATTTCATTCCTCGCAGAAATCCATGCATAGCGAGAAGATTTCATACCTCGCAGAAATTCATGCATCGAGACTTAATATTCATGAATCGAGAGTTAATATTCATGCATTGAGAAATTCATGCATAGCGAGAAGATTTCATACCTCGCAGAAATTCATGCATCGCGAGAAGATTTCATTCCTCGCAGAAATTCATGCATAGCGAGAAGATTTCATACCTCGCAGGAATTCATGCATCGAGAGTTAATATTCATGCATTGCGAAATTCATTCATAGAGAGAAGATTTCATACATCGCAGAAATTCATGCATCGCGAGAAGATTTCATTCCTCGCAGAAAATCATGCATAGCGAGAAGATTTCATACCTCGCAGGAATTCACGCATCGCGGGAAGATATTCATGCCCCGTAGAAAATCATGCATCGAGAGTCAATATTCATGCATAGCAAAAGATCATGCATCGCGAGTCAATATTCATGCATTGCAAAAGATCATGCATCGCGAGTTAATATTCATGCATTGCGAGAAGATTTCATTCCTCGCAAAAGTTTACATATCGCAAGAAGATTTCATACCTTGCGGAATTTATGCATTGCGGGAAGATATTCATGCCCCGCAGAAGATCATGCATCGCGAGAAGATTTTATTCCTCGCAAAAGTTTACATATCGCAAGAAGATTTCATACCTTGCGGAATTTATGCATCGCGAGAGGATTTCATCCCTCGCAAAAGTTTATATATCGCCAAGAAGATATTTGCATTTAAGACGCATCTATTCGGAGGTGAAGGATGTGCACCATATCTTTTCAACGTTCAAGTCGGTGGAAACTTGCGTTGAAAGATGTTTGCATAACAAGACGCATCTATTCGGAGGTGAAGGATGTGCACCATATCTTCTCAACGTTCAAGTCGGTGGAAACTTGCGTTGAAAGATATTTGCATTTAAGACGCATCTATTCGGAGGTGAAGGATGTGCACCATATCTTTTCAAGGTTTAAGTCGGTGGAAACTTGCGTTGAAAGATGTTTACATTTTGTCCTACCGATGGATAATCTTTTCATTTGTCCTACCGATGGACATACATTCAAAATCCTACCGATGGATAATCTTTTCATTCGTCCTACCGATGGACATGCATTCAAAAT
Source organism: Solanum sitiens (assembly GCA_016801875.1). NCBI lineage: Eukaryota > Viridiplantae > Streptophyta > Magnoliopsida > Solanales > Solanaceae > Solanum > Solanum sitiens. The sequence goes on along the minus strand of JABWTJ010000057.1, from coordinate 51,754 downwards.
CCTACCGATGGATAATCTTTTCATTTGTCCTATCGATGGACATGCATTCAAAATCCTATCGATGGATCATCATTTTTTTTTCATTCGTCCTACCGATGGACATACATTCCAAATCCTACAGATTGATCATCATCTTCATTCGTCCTACCAAGGGACCTGTATTTATCTCCATTTATCGTATCATAAGAGATGCTACCCTTTTTCTTTAAGTTTTGCCTATATTAATGAGTTTTATCTTTGTCGAGAGCATTCAAAAGGATGAATTCTCCAAAAACAAACCACAGGTGCGGACGACATCAAAAAGGATGCAGCACAACGTGGAACTTTTTCTTAGCAGCGAACTGGGATATAGTCCAAAGAGGAGTGTCAAACTCTTAGGACACGAGCAAAGGAGCGACTTCCACCACAATCAAACCACACCCCTATCAGAAGGCATGTGGTTATTTTCTTTAGGTTTTGTCAGTTTCGGTCTCGCATTCGAAAATTTGGGTCTACCGGAAGCAAGTTTCCAATCTGAGTGACAATGCGCCGAGAGCTTTGGGAATTATGTCCATGTGAGTTCTTAATTATGGATGTGAAGTGCACCACATTCATGATCTCGTGCCAGATGCAACATCCTTTTTCCTTCTCGCTAAGAGGTTACAAGCCTCCTTTTCATGCTCGTTTAATTTTGTCACTTGTCCAGAACCAAAGGTTATCTAACATAATAGATTCCCTTTTCAATCGATTTAGTCGAACTACAAACAGCCTGATTCCTATGGTTTAAGGATATGTAGGCGGGCTCGATATTGAAAACTCGGCTATATTCCAACATTCGCTCTCGAATTTTATTCTCGAACATTTTGATACCTTCATAATTCGGAATATAACCATGATTTAAACTAATTTAAAAGACTACTCACTAAATTTAAAATATTTTTAACATGGTTTTTTTTTTTTTAATAATCATAAAATATACTAATTATATACATAATTATGTAAATATATATATTATCTAAAAACTTTAAGAAACGGCAAAAATTATTCCTAATAATGCAAACTTTATATTTTTTCCTAAATTTATAAAACTAATTATTTTAATTTGTTTGAGAATTTAAGAAGCTCATGAATTAATTCCTACCGGGGAGGGTCAAAATTGGGTGTCAACAACTGTCCCTCATTTTACTTGGATTGATGCAAGAAATTCGAGGAAAATGAAATTGACCAAGCCAATTTTGATCGACCACACATCCATCTTTTAGGCAAGGAATTTTGTACGGACTTTAGGAATCATGACCGAGCCCTGAAAATGGGTTTCCTACATATCTAAGGCTATATGAGAATTCAGGCCACATGTAGTTCGATATGCTAGATTTAACGCACGATTTTGAAAGAATTCCAAAGTCATCTCGATTGAATCACTAAGTTTACGATTAAATAATTATTTTATTTTTGTTAAGATTAAGAAGCTCGTTAATTAATTAATATTAATTTGTCTTATTTAAGGTTTAGCCAAATTATTAATGTAATACAATTTGGCTATTTCTTAAATTTGATTCATTTTAGACTTTCAACTTAACTCAACTTTGAGAAAAATTGGGCCAAAATCCAATTCAATTATCAGTAGCCCATTTCATATCTCCAGCCGACCAAACTTAAATTACCCCCTCCAGCCCATTCAATTTTTTAAATAGGCCCAATTCAATTTCTTCAGCCAAGAAATCTTTTTTTTTTTCAACTTTCAGCCAAGCCCAATGCAATTCCAGCCCATTCCTCCAAATTACTGTAGCCCAATACATTTCCCCATCCGGATTTTGGGGATTTAGTTTGAATTTTGGGGGATTTAGTTTGAATTTTGGAGATTTAGTTTGAATTTTGGAGGATTTAGTTTGAATTTTGGAGGATTTAGTTTGAATTTTGGGGGATTTAGTTTGAATTTTGGGGGATTTAGTTTGAATTTGGGGAATGAAGGGATTCTAATTTTTGCCCCCATGTTCCTATCCGTTTTTTTCCCTCCAAAAGGGACTTTAATCTTCCCCTATATATATATATATACATCCTATCTTTCACTAAAAAAAGGGGGAGGAAAAAGAAAGAAGAGAGGTCGGCTTTAGATAAGAAAACATTAAAAAATATTGAGAGAATATTGTTAAGTAGAGATTTTCTTAAGAACAGATTTTTTAGAGGTGGAAATTTTGGAGATAATATATATATATATATATATATATATATATACCTACTTATACTCATAGCAATTTAATCAAGCAATTTCTCAATGTTCGTTAGAAACTAGAGTTCTATTTCGGGATCCTTCGTTACGGCTTATGTTTGCGTATTGTGTGGATCAGTTCTTCGCATACCTCTGCTCGTACTATCCCGGAATCGCTGCACTCAAAAAGGTAAATATCACTTCTTCTTGCATCATTTCTTTCTCAAGATGTAGATCTTTATTTATTTTTTTATTTTTTATTTTCTGAGTTATATATTCGAGCTTAACTCGGATCTCTTCAAATATTTTTTGTGTACTCATAATTATGTTGTGTTTAAGATGTGCCTTATTTCATCACTTCATGGCTAATTCATTTCTATTTTATTGCATGTGAAACTCTCCTCGAGTCCTCACGGACTTTAATCCATCTCGTTGCGGTTTCTCATCGAGCCATAAAGGCTCAAAACATCCTTCTCGAGTCGTAGATCCACCTCAAACTAGCGTATAGGTCGAAACACATAAAATGAGTTGCTGGAAATTAATTTACAGGTGTTGAAGATGATGTATACCTACTGTATACATATTGTATACACTAATATACAGGCCAAAAGACGTATAGGAGGCCACATTCGAAATCTGGGTTGATAGCAGTCCAGATATACCACTGAAATGGAACCTGTAACTTTCAAAAGTTGAAAAAAGCAGGCTGATATACAACCTGTATACACGGGTATACAGAGGCGTGATACTATAAAAATAGATGTAAAAAAATGCGAATAACAGGTTAAAAATGGTACAGGTACAAATACGCAGAAAGAATATGGGAAATAGAGGGTGAATAGCGAGAAATATGTATTCAAACAAATGGAGGGCTCAAAAAGTTCAAAGCGGATTGAATATACATTATATACAACAGTATACATCATTTGTATACCTTGACTCTTTTTTTTCCAGGAAATGGGCTAGGGCCCTTTTCAGCAAAAGTTTTTAATAGGCCCAAAGGCCAATTTGTTTTGCAGGATTTGAATTGTTGAAAAGGGCCCAAACTTAAATAGTTAATATAGGACAAGTGGGCCGAAGCCCAAATTTGAATGAATTTGGGCAATTAAGCCCAAGTTCAAATTTTTTTTTCTTCTCCTCTTTATTTACTATTTGTTTGAATTAACTAATTTTTGGTAGAAATTTAATAATCTCCTAAAGGGCAGCCATTTTCACTATTTTAAAATTTACTATTTTATTTACTTATTTTTATTTACTTTTATCACCACTTAGTTTCCCTTAAGTTAATTTCCTTTAAATGTCTTCCTTTAGAAATAATAACGAATAAAAAATGGAATGAATATATCAAAATGAATTCTTTACTAAGTTAAAATTTTAAGATATTTTTTTAGGTCATTTTAGTCAAATCGCCGGTCAACCGCGAGTTAGCGGGCATTTCGAGGGCCTAACACCTTCTCGGAATGTATATTGAACTTCGAACCCTTTTCAATTGATTTTTATCTATTTTTAAATCTTTTGAAAAATAAATTGTAAGTTTTCTTGATTTTATCAAAAATCAAGTGGCGACTCCGTAATTTAGAAAGTCAATTTTTATTAAATAATAAGATTAATTGATTTTCCGAATTTTAGTCAAATTCTTTCCATTTTTAAAATAATAGCATTTTTAAAATAAAACAGTACTCCAACGGCTTCATTGAACATAATTTGTTTAATTTTTCAAAAATTGAAATTTATAAAAGGGAAAAAGGACGGATTTACCGCCGAACTTTAATAAATGGTACGTTTATGACCTCCGTTATACTTTGCGTACACATATGCCCCTCCCGTCCAATTATAGGTACAAATATACCCCTCTCACTAACGGGTCCCTATTTTTTTACACGTGTCTTAATCCTATTAAACTAACAGTTTGACACTTTTCTTTAACCCATAATCAAACTATCCGCCTCATAACCCATAACCCACTCAATACACACTAAAAGGAATCCTAATTAGAACATCCAAATTAACATTCACCCAAATTCACACATCAACATTTTTTTGCAAAGGACTCGTTTATTGCTGGTGTGGATTCAATATATACAATTTTAGAGTGGATAATGATAGAGCTTTCGAGGAATCCAAGAGCCATGGAGAAATTACAGAATGAAGTGCGAGGATTAGCCCAAGGGAAAGTAGAGATAACAGAGGACAACTTAGGAAATATGCAGTATCTCAAAGCAGTAATCAAAGAGAGTATCAGGCTTAATCCACCGTTTCCAATACCAGTTCCTCGAGAATCAGTGTAGGACGTAAAAATACTAGAGTATGACATACCTGCTAAAACTCAAGTCCTTATTAATGTTTGGGCAATGGAAGAGACCCATTATCATGGGATGAACCAGAGGAGTACCGGCCTGAGAGATTCTTGAATAGTGATATTGATTTTAGAGGACTAAACTTTGAGTTGATTCCGTTTGGAGCTGGCAGGAGGGATTGCCCAGGAATTCCTTTTTCTATTGTGATAATTGAGCTAGCATTAGAAAGGCTTGTGAATGAATTCAATTTTGCATTACCACAAGGAATGAAAAAGAGGATTTGGATATTATTCGCAGGAAATTGCCTTTACTAGCATTGGCAACTTCGTGCGGTATTTAGTTTTTTTTTCTCCTTCCATTTATTATTATGGCATAAAATATATTGAGTACTGAACTACTAATAATTCTAAACCCATTGGAAAGGGCATTGCAAGAGATATTTGGGTGAATGTTAATTTGGGTGTTTTAATTAAGATTTCTTTTAGTGTGTATTGGGTGAGTTATAGGTTATGGGGCGGATATATGGGTTATGGGTTAGAAAAAGGGGTCAAACGGGTAGTTTAATATGATTAAGACACGTGTAAAAAAATAGGAATCTGTTTGTGATAGGGGGATATTTGGACCTATAATTGGACGGTAGGGGCATATGTGTACGCAAAGTATAACGGAGGGCATAGACGTACCATTTATTAAAGTTCGGGGGTAGATCCGTCCCTTTTCCCTTTATAAAATGATAGATTTGTGAATAAAAAATATTTTTTTAAATCGATCAATTTTATTATTCTATTCATTTTATTTTACGTAAAGAAATTTGATTGAATTAAATAAAATCGGCACTGATTAGTATATAAAAGTCATTAACAATAATTATATGCTTAGTTTTATCCTCCATTGAATAAAATTAAGACTTATATCTTTTTTCCTCATTAATAATATTTTGAATAGATGACGTTATTGTTCATTTCGTAAGAGTAGTTTGAAGAAAAAATGGGAGAGATAGAGAAACAACTTAAAAAATAGGTTAAAAAATTTACTTCACAAAGATTTCCATTAATATAAACCTAAGCTATTTGTATTAAAAATGAACAAAGAGCAAACTTAATAAGTTTTTGAATACTTAAAGAACTAAAATTGATAAGTTTATAGTTAAGAGACTAAATCGATAAGTGTATAGTTAAGGGACCAAATCTGATAAGTTTTTGAATAGTTAAAGAACTAAAATCCGTCAGGTGTATACTTAAGGAATTATTTAGACCTACTCTTATAGTTAATAGACTATTTATGTTATTTTCTCTCATGCATAGCAAGTCCTTTTTCTTTAATTTTTTTTAAAAATCTAATAAAAAATAATATCCAAAATTATAATGTAAAATCCACATTATAATAAAAAATAAATTAATATGACTTTATATCTTTTTAAGTTGGCTTAATTTATCGGTGGCCCCTTAAAGTTGACACGATATTTCACTTAGACACCTTAAATGAGCGATGTTCATATTAGACACCTCATGTAAAATGTCGGTGTGTTATTTGACATTATTTTAATATCAACAAAAATATATAATGTGTGTGTTATACTCGCGAATGATGTGTAATGTGACAAATTAAACGATGACATTTGTCATTTGTGTCAAAAGTAAGTTTTAAATAATTAATTTTAAGTAAAAATAAAAATTGATCAATAAATTAATGACCCCCACACCACTATCACCACGACCACCACATTGTCTTTTCCAAGGAGCCCTAGCGTTGTCTTCTCCCTGTTCCTTTTGCAGATAGAAACCCCCACCCCCACAAACTCCCGTCTTTTAATTTGCAAAAAATTTTAAGTTTAGTTTAAATGAATTTACTCCGTTATATTGTTGAAATCTTCATTCACAACGGATGAAATTAGCATGAGCAAAATGATAGCTTAAAATGGGGAAAAAGAAGAAAAAATTAATCAAAAATTAACTAAAAATTAGTTCACACATTAGAATCACACTCATTATGCCATCATTGCCATGTAAGCAAAAGATATCAAAATGAAATAGCGAAAGTTTACCTAAAGTATTTAAAATGAACATCATTCAGTTAGATATCTAAGTGAAATATAGTGTCAACTTTAGAGAGTTACCGATGAATTAAATATTCTCAGTATATTAAACTTTATCCAACTAAAAATAAATCTTCAACTAAAATACATATTTTAATAATGCAGTTGACTTTTGACTTTTGACATTTCAATTCATAATAATTGTTCCTTCTACTTTTCTTATGTCAGCCAGAACACGATTATAAATTAATAATTGATTTTTTCCCAAAATAGAAAGGGATTTGTCCAAGACAAGATGTATATATAACTATATTAATGATCAATGAGCAAGGAAAAATATATATATATATATATATATATATATATATATATATATATATATATATCTTTTATTTTAAAGGCCAAAAGCCCCCTCAATTTATAACATTTTTGAGAATACACTTTAATTTCACGGAAGTCCTATCACCTCCTGAAGTATTTAAAATCGAAATTATTACACCCCTAAAAAGTCACAACCACATCTATGTTAGACATCTGAATATCACGCGCTTGACACCAAGAAATTTCATTAAATTTTACTTTTTTCAACTTTTTTTATAATTCTTTATTCTTTCTTCCTACATCTTCACCGTATTCATTTTTACCATTATTGTAAAATTCATATATTTCATGATGCACTTGTGAGGAAAGGAGTGAATAATGATGGTGAGACTTGTTAAGAAGTTTTGCCCGTTGATAGATTTGAAAAATAATGTACAAAAAGTAAGAAAGAAGGAAAGAGAGGGGATGGATAGAGAAAGTGGTGTTGCCATTAATGGATTTGCTAGCACCAGAAGACGTCAATGTCCTCAAGAAGATGAAAATGGAAACCTAGCTCCACTTTATTTGGTTACACCTAATCAATTGGATAACAACGACTTTAAGAACTTGAGGCAAAGAAAAGGTCTTCTTCAATCGGATCAAGTTCTTTTGAGTGGAGGATCTACCGATGATATTGTTTTAGAATATAGCAATAGCCCTCGAGCATTTGCCTCTGATTTTACTGCAACCATGATTAAAATGGGAGATATAAGTCCCTTAACTGGTCCAAATGGTATCATAAGAACTCTTTGTGGAGCTATAAATTGATGATTTCTCAAAGTATATTAATTGTAATTATTTTTCCCTAAGTTTATTTGTATTCATTTGATTTTTTTTCTATATTGTATTGTTTCAGGAATGAAATAAAATCTTCGTTATGCTTTAAGGAAGTAGTAAAGTTCTAGCTAATGTGTTGCAATGTAATTACTTGGCTCCATTTTTAATATATAATTAAAACTTAAATATTTTGATACACATTAATTATAATGATAATGAATCTGTTATCACAATTTATGATACATAAATAAATTTTATAATATCAGCATATATAACAATTTTATAATTTTTTCGACTATAAATGTGCAATTGAAATTTTGGGTAGCTTATTCGACTACTGTAATTGGTAAATTAAATTCATATATCATTATAGTTTTCTAATATCCTACCATAATTTCAACTACTGAAGTTATAAAGTTTTCTAAAATGAAGTCAACAAAATGATATAGTTACAGTAATCGATAACTTGTTAAGATAATTTAAAAATATTTTTCAACAGTAACTATTATAGTTATCATTATAAAAAAAATTAAAATAACTATCTCTTTCATAATAAATTTTATTGAACATGAAAAATGAAATGTTCTCCAAAAGTAATATCATGAATGCCATTAACTATTGATTTTGACATTTCATAATTTTATCCTACAAAATAGATATCATCAAATCATTGGAACCAAAGGGAAATGTCAAAGAATTGATAATATATGGAGTAATTATAATACTCATATTTGACAAATAATAACTATTCTTATTTAACTATTAGATGTTATCCTTTTTGTTTAATTAATCATTCCAAAGTCTAACTTTTATGGCATGGTGTTTCAGAAAAATTGCATGCATCCACTTTCACGTACCCACAAGTCTAAAGGCGGGAGTCTTAATTTTCACTAAGAAGATTATATATAAAAGAAAGTTAACATGTAAGGAAATCAAGGAAATTCGACACCTCCAACGTCAAATATAAATTTGATTAAGGAGTATTTCAAGTTCAATTTTAAAAACTTCAACTCTTTTTTTCAATATTAAAATTCATGCCCAAACACAATATTTTTTATAACTTCAAACACCTTAGTAGACATGTATTTTTGTATGACAGTGTATTTCTCAAAATAAAGTTGATAATTTTAGAAATTGAAAAATTAATTAACAATTAATGTTATAGATGAAAGATTTTTCTGTTTTCCATATAATGTTTGTACCTGCATTGAAGTCTAACTATATCTGAATTTACGTCGTGCAGGCCCCTTCCGAAGGGAACCACTTCCTATACCGAAGATTAAGATCTATAATTAAGGGAAGAACAACCTCATCACAAAAATTTTTTAAAAATGTTAAATCATTGTAATAAAAAAATTATTTCATTATTTTAAAAATAAAGTATTGTTCTTGGAATAGTAGTGTAACGACATGAACCATTGTTATTTAGAAAGGACAAAAATTCGTAAAAAAAATTTGGACTCTGTCCCGCTACAGCGGGCTAGTTGCCGCTGGCGCGGAGGTGCTGCAACGGTGTAAGTTGCCTCTACAGTGGGATAGGCGAGACAAAATATAATTACGAGAAATCCTAGTTTCTCTATATTCCTAAATTACTTGGAAATGTCGTAAATTACCCTAGAAACCTCAAAAAGTTGCTTTAAGTTGGGGAAGGAAGGAAAAGGAGATATCTAGCATGGAGGTGGTGGAATCTTGCGAATTCTTTTCCAAACTCATCGTCCCGAATCCGTAAAAGTTGGAAACGAAGTCAAAAACCCCATACAACCGTTTGGCGTCCAGGTAGGCTAGGTTTTATGCATTGAGTAGTTGTAAATTTGTTCACGTAATGTAGGAAATCAATAGTATTGTTTATGTGTAGACCTTCGTGCACCGAGTGAATTTCATGGGAAATTGCTATAATTTAACGTAATTGTGTTAGTGCTTAAGTAGAGATTTTGATGACTTGTCAAGATTTTCGAATTGCCTTCTTGAATAGAATTGCTTTAAAAAATAAGAGTATTCGGTAAGGTGGAACAATATTATGGGTGTACGCTATGTTCGATCTATTGAAGTTATGAAATTGATGGATTTGGGTGAATCAGGATTAAACCCTAATGAAGAACTGTAACGACCTGAATTGTCGTTATTTGAGAAGGGAAAAAATTCGCAAAAAACCTGTAGCGGGACAGATGCCGCTGGCGCGGCGGCACTGCAGCGGCAACTTACCCCGCTGCAGCGGTATCGGCGAGGCAGCATCCTTAATTACGAGAAATCCTTATTTATTCATCTTTCTAAAAATAATCCATAGGTCGTAATTACCCTAGAAACCTCAGAAAAGTTGTTCAAAGTTTGGGAAAAGATGGAGAAAAAGCTTTCTCGCATGGGATTCTGTGAAATCTTAGCCAAATTCATTGTAGCGAATCTGGAAAAGCTTGAAAAAGGAATCAAAACTTCGTGCAATTGCTTGACACCCAGGTAGGTTAGATTTTTATGCATTGATGTAGTTGTAAATATCTGCTTAAATTGTAGTATACGAAATCAACTGTGGGATATATGTGTAACCTTCGTGCACCGAGTAAATTCCGTGACAATTTCTATAGTGCAACGTGTTTGGGGTTAGTGGTTGATGTAGCAAATTGATGACTGGTCGAGTGTTCTTCGTTATTTTCTTGAGTAGAATTTATTCATTAATCAAGGATATCTAGTAGAAGAGAATAAATTTTGGTTTATGCTAGGTTAGACCTATCGAAGTAACAAGTTGATGAATGTTTATTAAGCTAGGCTTAAAACCCTAATAACGAACCCCAAATAAAGAATTAGGGTTGAACTTGTCTCTTGTGTGATAAGAATTGGGGAATAAATTGTAGGTGATGATTGTGATTTTATGATTGTGTCATGTTTTTCTTGCTTCATTGTGGTACTTGTATGTATATTAATGTTGCAATATTGATTACAATAATATATTAATGATTTATCCATGATATCATCATGTAATGTATGATCTTGATGATATACTTGTGATTGTGATTGTGGTGTGTGAATGGGGATCGAATTGACACGTTCTGACAAGCTAACTGAGATCGATTGTCACATTTCGACAAGCTAACTGGGATCGATTGTCACGTTCTGGCATAAACTTTAATTAGATTGCCGCATTTCGACATATACACTTTGGGATTGGATTGCCACGTTTCTGCAAGCTAATTGTTTGAGCTTGGGTTTCGTGAGAGGACCAACTACTTGTGACAAGGGCGTAGGGCAAAGCATGTGATATTTCGGTATTGTGATGTGTATATACTTGTGATTGATACGTTCATATCTAATAATAACAGGGTGTAGGTGGAACCATATGTCTGTATATGAGTGTGGGGTAATGTGTAGATATTTTATGAGGTGTATTTGTCGGAAAAGAGTGATTTGTCGAGGTGTTTGTCTAGGTAAGTACCAAGGAGGATGGAATGGGTCTAGAGATTAAGGTAAGGAAAAACTATATGGCCTGGGGTAGATAAGGTGACGATAATTAAGAACGTGACATGATCGACTGGTAGGAAAGGATGTTAGCGGTGTTTGGGATTATTCAATAGGATTATCATGTTTAGGCTATGATCTAATGGAACAGAAGTGTTAGTGGTTAGGGAAATGGTTAGGAGAACAGAGCATTGTTGTAAGTTGAATAAATTCTAAGAAATGGCAAGGGTGGAGAAGCGAGTGGTCCATGCATGGTCCTATTATTCTTTTCTTATATTATGAGGTGGACGTCCAGTTGACTGATGATGATTACCAGTACGTGTGGTTGTATCGATACTACCCTTGCTATGTCTTTTTGACATAGTCTGGATGCAGTATTGGTGATGTTTCATTAGGTAAAGACGAAGAATTTCTCCAGCATCTTAGACTATTCTTTCCGCATGGTGGGAGGTGTGCTCTTTTATCTAATTAGTGTCCATCGTTACTCTTAGTAGCTCTTGTACTTGTTAGATTAGATCCTTGGGGGCTGTTAAATTATTTTACAAGTTTAACAAGGAGCGTACTAAAAAAGTGTTATTTATTAAATCTCTCTAACTTTGTTATTCCATCTTCTTAAATTTTCGCATATTTTCTCTATTAAGATGGTAAGGTTCTCCTGCTTAGGTAAAAGTAATGGGTTCCCGCATGACCCGGTGGGTTGGGTCGTGACAAGAACTAGGAATGAACTTGGCCTATTTCATGTTAGGAATTGAGGGTAATTCGTAGGTGATGGTTGTGATTACCTGTTTGTGTGATATATGTTGTAATTGTTCTATTATAATGCATGTATATATGTGAATGTTACACTATTGATCGCTCTAACCGTAAATGAGGATAATTGAATAATTGTATGTCATGAATCACCTCTTGTTGTATGATTGTGAGAATATACATTGTGATTGTGGTGTGTAAATGGGAATCAGATTGCCATGTTACGACAAGCTAACTTGGATCAGGTTGCCACGTTACGGTACAACTATTGGATTGGATTGCCACGCTTTAGCACAACTTTGGGATCAAATTGACACTTTTCGGCATAATAATGAGATCGAATTTCCACATTCCGACAAGCAAACTGTTTGAGTTTGAGTTCCGTGAGAGGACCAACTGCTTGTAATAAATGTGTATTGTGAAGCATATTATATTCAATATTGTGCGTGTGTGAAATCCTTGACGATCAAGTGTAGGTGGATTTATGTGTGTGCGTGCGAATATGTGATGACATGGATATTTTTTTGTAATGTATACTTGTTGGGAAATAGTGGAAGGTCAAGGTGTTCTAGGGACGAGTGGGGAATAACGAGGGGTGTTTGTTTGGATAATTATCAAAAGAGAGCGGGCTAAGGTTAGAGCTTTAGGTAACGAAATTACATTGCCTTGTTAGGAAAGGTGGCGATAATTTAAGGATATGACACGATTGACTGGTTGGAAAGAAAGGTTGTAGTAGTTGGGAATATTCGACGGGATTAACATGTTTAGGCTATGATATGATAAAACCAAAAGTGTTAGTTGTGGGGAAAGTGATTAGTATTCAGGGCATTGGTGTATATTGAAGGTGTTCTAAGAAAGGACAAGGGTGGAGAAGTGACTTGTTAAATGCATGATCTTACAATTTATTTCTTATCTTACTCTTGCAATGTCTTTTGACATAGTATGGATGTAAGATTGGTGATGTTTCATTAGGTGAAACGAAGAAATTCTCCAGCAGCTTCTATTCTTCTTTCTGCATGGTGGGAGTTGTCTTTTGTTATTTTGTCCAATTTTAACTCTTAGTATCTCTTGTACCTGTTAGACTAGATCTGTGGGTTGTTAATTACTTTACAAGTCTTAACTAGTTCGTTGAAAAAGATTCTGCTTATAAAGATTTTGATCTATATTATATATGTCCATCGTTAATTTTTCTTCATGGTTAACCCTTTGGGGTATAAGGCTTCTCCTACTTAGGTGTTATAGAGTGGGTGCCCGCACGACCCGGTGGATTGGGTCGTGACAAGTAGCAACAAAAATCAATGATAAAATTTACTCTCCAAGTTAACTTTATGAGTAACACGGTGTAGCATACTGTACCCATTGCACCGGTTAACCTTTTTTAAATCTTATATTCACATTGAATCAAACTATTTAATTATAATAAAGGAATAAGGCATAAGTTACCTCTAAACTATGAAAAAAATCTCAGATACACATTAACTAAACTAAAAACTTATTACCTCCAAACTCATTTTTTTTTAATTCATTTTGACTTATATGATACACTTCTTAACTCCACTTAATTGAAGTGTGTGAGAGATGTTTGAATGCCACGTAAATCAAGAAAATGTATAAAATTACAAAAAGAAAATGTATCACATTGTAGCTAATTCATTTCAATGATTAATGTAAGAGGGAAAAAAAGTTACCTATCATTATATTAGACAATAATTGAGAAATAATTAAATTTCATGAGTTATGTTAGGTATATATTTATTTCCAACAATAACATCATGTAATGACCCGGACCAAAAAAGTTATTCTTTTATAATTTTGAATAGTCATTTGACTATAATTAATTAATTTATGGGTAATTTGTTTATTGTTAATAATAATGGGTCAAGTCTGAAATATTAAAATAGGTTAGTAGGAATTATTATTTTTAATACATAATTAATTTAGAAAAAAAAAAAAAGTGATGGAAGAAAACTGACCTAAACGTGCGACTAAAATCAAACAAGTTGAAAAAACAATATATGAAAGAATACTCTGGCGACGTCGCATAGGAGCAATACCTTGTAATGATTTTCAATCTGATATTGTTGGAGATGATTAGCGAATTCCTAATTAACTGAGGGTCATAGTAGTATTATTTTATTATTATTATTATTATTATTATTATTATTATTATTATTATTATTATTAGGGGGGGGTAAAGTGTAGCCTGCATTTTGAATTCAAATCATATGTGTTGTTCGTGATTTAAGAAATAATAATTTGCAGGGTTATAAGTGATTGAATAATGATTAGTTAATAATTATATAGTGATTGCACGATATGTTGTTAGTAGCTTTGGAGAATTTAATGTTAATGCTTCATTTGGCAGTATGTCAATTCCAGTGGAATATCAATATATTGGCATCAACTATCAATTGTTTTTGGGTAATTATTGGACGGTGATTGCAACTAATTATGGGTAAGTGGTGTGTGATTGAATAATTGTTGGAAATAGAAATTTGGCGACAATGCCAATTTAATGATCTTAGGTATTAAGATTAGATTAAGGTTATAAACATCTTAGGCTTTAATTTGTGGTTAAGGTCACTGGTCTTAGGAATTAGTGGATGGATTCCTTTTAAAAGTTATTGTATTATCATGTTATGATTCAAGTTTTGATATATTGAGATAGATGATTAAATGTTAGGTGTATTGTATTGTATGAATATCTATAATTTATAGTAATTGGAGGAACTAAGACTTAACCCTAGACTTGGAACTTGGAAAAAAATTATGATTGTTAAAATGTTATTTGACATCTAGAGTTGCGAAATTGATGATTAAGCCTAGCGAATTTTTAGGTCAAGGCTAAACACATAGTAATGTGAGTGTTGTTAGCTTCGAAATTTTATTGTGAATATCTATTTGAATAGATTGTATTGAATTGGAATCCTAACGAGAAAGAAAGGCTCAAGCACCGGAGTAATTGCTCGATTATTTGAGGCAAGTGAATTTCTAAACCCTTGTTAAGTGTATGAAATGCGTGTATTTCCTTGTGGTATATGTTTGGGAGTAATGGGATTTGATGATGGGTTGACTTGTCCACATTGATTAATTCTAATGACGAAAACAAAGGAATAATAAAAGGTAATGTGACTAATTGCTTGTGTGTGAAGTGTTGATAATGGAGAATGGTTTGAAAGGCCTGTGGAATCGTTGTTGATGTTGTTGTGAATTGTGCAATGTTATGAAAATTGTCATCTTCTCGTTATTTTTGTGAACATGTCATTTGCATTATTATGAGATATAGTTGTGACAAGTGTTATGTGCATTGAGAAAGAATGAGAACTTAAAGATGATGTACCATTTCGAGGGACGTATCGCGCGCCGCGATGGATACTATATTTTGAGGGACGTATCGCGCGCCGCAATGGTTACTATTATCGAGGGTCGTGTCGTGCGCCGCGACAGATGCATGGACAGATATGTCCCCCATGGGTCCCGGATTGAGAGAAAGCGGGTGTGTATCACTAGGTCAGACATGCATCATTATACTTGACATTGCATCTCATTGCATTGCACATACTTATCATTAGTGAACTTGATATTGTGTTTTGCTGATCTTGTGATTGCCTTTTTACGGAACTTGTAATTGTTAAATACTGAGCTTGTTATTGAGGATATGTAATTTGTCTAAGTGTTGTTGTTGAGTTACGTGCTATGTAAATTGTGAACTGTTAGGTTGTACTGAGTTTTATGCAGGTTGTAGTTGTGGAGGTTCGGTTAGGGTGATAGGAGTACCCGTATTTCATTCCCTTAGCTTGTGTTTAGACGTTTACTTGTTGAGTACCGTGTGGTTTGGTACTCACCCTTTGCTTTTACAATTTTTTGTAGGTTACTAGCCCGGAACTTACTGATATATTCTCTTCTTTTCCGAGGCTTTTTGGAGAATTGTGAGGTAGATGTTTGTCATCTCAGCAGACCTTCTTACTCCTGTTTATGATTTTTTTCTACTCTAGAAACAATGTCATATGAGACTTATATTTTCTTTTGATTCAATTGTATACTTTAGAGGCTTGTACACGTGACAACTAGGTTTTGGGTATAATTTAAGTTGATAGGAAATTTTCCGCATTTTATTGTAATGGTTGAGTTTTAGGCTGACTTGTCTTGGTGGGATAAGACGAGTGCCATCACGTCTATTTTTGGGTCGTGACAAAATGGTATCAGAGCCCCAGGTTCATAGGTCTCACATGTGTACAAGTCGAGTCTAAATAGAGTCTTGAGGATCTGTATGGAGACGTCTATACTTATCTTCGAGAGGCTATAGTGACTTTTAGGAAATATCTTCACTTTTTGAATCTCTATCGTGCACCTTTGTCCGTTTTGATTCTTACCTCTTCATTCCATTCTTTCTCTCATTTATGTGATGACTCGTGCATAGTTCCTTATGTAAAATAGTTGGTGTATCGTGTATTGGTTGGATGCTATAGGTATTAAGGTGAAAATAATATACTTATGAAAAGAATGTGTGGTCATATTTGAAGGGATCGAGTAAGGTTAGTTATCATACAAAAATAAAATAAAAATAGTACTTATGTGGTATAAGCAATACCTGGAGTGGTTTGACAATAAGAAGTTAAATGTTTAAAGAGTTGGCTAGATAATGAATAGTGTAACCTTGAAAAAATTACAGTTGATATAGTTTTCATAACATTAATGGGTTGCTTAGCGAATGATGTTGCACCAGTTGAGGTCAGAATCTCTTTTGTGGTTTCATAGATTGAGTGCATACCAAAGAAGGTCATGATACGACTATTACAATGGTAGTACTTGGTTAGAATTATGGAGTGTATTACTTTTGTTATCGACCTTCCCTATAAAAGAATACATATAGATTAGGCTAGATATGGAGCGAATTTGATAATATTTTAAAGTTACTCGATAGGTAGAAATGTGTGGTCATTTGGGTACTGTCTTCTCGGTAGGTATGATGTGTTCTAGTGGTGGATCTAACACTTTCACGATGTGGTACTAGTGTTATATGAAAACAGATACGTTGATTGTCAAGTGTTAATACTAGCTATTTAAGGAGTTATCAATTGTATCACACGCTCATATAGTAAGATTTGATGTTGCATTCAAATTTGAGAAACCAACTAGCTTGTTACTATGAATGAATGGGTTAAGCGTATGTATAAGAAAGATTTTAATGGTGGATCGTTGATGTGGTATCAATGTGTTAAGTTGAGAAGTGTATTCCGAATGTTCTAAATAAGGACCGATAATTTCATTTTAATGTCTGAGGAAATGGATAGATATCAGAATGACAAGCTTATGGATAAAAGAAGTCCAAAAAAAAATATACTTGTGGGAAGGTAATTGAAGATGTTAGTAAGAAAGTGCATATAAAATTGGTTTAGTCCTTTGATTTCGGTTCGTATAACTAGATTTATCGTGTCATATTGATAAAAATATTGACTTCATGGGGATGACAAGAGCTAAGAGCATGATACTAATAAGAGTTCGTGATGAATTATGATTGGAATACAACTATATGATAAATTTTGTTGGTGAAAATACTTTTGTACACTAAGGATGACTTTAGAATGTCTAAGGTATGGTTCACTGCTATTTTCTAAGTAGTGTAGTTGTATGATAAGTTTATGAGGAGTTGGGATGTCGCTCAAATGGAACTGAAAGGAGCTAAAGTCATAATTAAACATATTGGGATGTAGTTTAGCATTCAGAAAGAGAAGAGAGCAAGGATATTTACTTTGATTGCAAGAGCTAAGGAGGTATCTTTAGAGGGATTGAGAATTGGGTTCAGAGACACATGATTTCATCCGTTTTACGTTGGTCATGGTAAAAGTGTCACGAATTTATCATATTGCTTAAAAAACAATCGAATAAGATTTGAGAAATGAGTGTATATATGTTTATCTTGAGTGTGATGATAAGTTTATTCGTGGTTTTGAGTTTCGTAATGAGTATGATTGATTTTTTAGCGAAAGATATGATAAGATCGATGGAGAGGCGATTAATGATAAGCTAAGATACGTGAATTCATAAAAATCTTAAAGGTATGAGCTAATAGTGATCGATATTGAGTTACACAACTGGATTCAAATTCAAGTTTTTCGTGGTGAGTTTAGATTTGTGGTAATGGTTTTGTCAATGTATGAATTGGTAAGGTGAGAAATGATCAATCGCATTGAGTATGAAGCATTTGGAAGGACTTAAAAATTTCAAGTAGTAAATTTGGTTACATTTGATTGTTATACCCAAGGGGAGTTTCACATAATGTTATGATTTAGAGAATAAGGTAAAAATTGTCATGAGTTGTTGGACAAAGA
Organism: Solanum sitiens; assembly: GCA_016801875.1. Classification (NCBI taxonomy): domain Eukaryota; kingdom Viridiplantae; phylum Streptophyta; class Magnoliopsida; order Solanales; family Solanaceae; genus Solanum; species Solanum sitiens. The sequence continues at coordinate 33,571 of JABWTJ010000057.1, read as the reverse complement.
ATAAGACTTGTAAGTGAATTAGCAAAAAAAAAAAAAAAAGAAGTTTTGGCGTATTGAAGAGTTCAAGGTATTTAAAATTTCTATCATGAGAAGAATGTAAGAAAATTGAAGGAATAAAGATCTCTCGTATAAGCCCTTGATTTGTAGTTGAAGAATTTATTAATTTTTATCTATAAGTTTACATATGATTGTGAGATATGAACTAGTACAGACTTACTAGAAATTATCATCAACTTTTCTAAAGATTGAGTTTTGTTTGGGTGACTAGTGATGATGTGGGGAAGATTATATGTGGTTATGTCGAGCTAGATTGTTCAAATTATTATTGGTAACTTATTGATGTTCAACGGTGTGGACCTAGAATTTTACATGATTAATGAGGATTTCGAGGAAATTGAAACTACTTTGTTGATGGGATGATACAAATTGTTATGATGTGTTACATAGGCATTTGATGGTGAAGTTACGAGCATATAGTATACCAAATTATTGGAGTGACCAAGAATTTCTTAAGTGTCAGTATGAGGTATATGATGGTTTTGAATGTTAGTTGAAATTTGACATCTGAAAGATTACATGGAGTTGACATTGAACGTGATTCAATAACATTATATTGATGGGAAAATACTTTTAGATTTGAAACTAGTAATGGATCTTGTTGGAATGGTCTTAAGGAAGAGCTCACTTAGTAAGATGAACACCAACTAGTAGGTCATAACTTTGACTTTTTGTAACGTCGATTATTTTTCCTTCTTCTTCTTCTTTATGTTCGGGGACGAACATGATTTTTAGTGGTGGATAATGTAATGACCCGGACCAAAAAAGTTATTCTTTTATAATTTTGAATAGTCATTTGACTATAATTAATTAATTTGTGGGTAATTTGTTTATTTTTAATAATAATGGGTCAAGTCTGAAATATTAAAATAGGTTAGTAGGAATTATTATTTTTAATACATAATTAATTTAGAAAAGAAAAGAAAGTAATGGAAGAAAACTGACCTAAACGTGCGACTAAAATCAAACAAGTTGAAAAAAAAATATATCAAGAAATACTCTGGCGCCATCGCATAGGAGCAATACCTTGAGGTAATGATTTTCAATCTGATATTGTTGGAGATGATTAGTGAATTCCTAATTAACTGAGGGTCATATAGTAATATTTTATTATTATTATTATTATTATTATTAGGGGGGTAAAGTGTAGCCTGCATTTTGAATTCAAATCATATGTGTTGTTCGTGATTTAAGAAAAAATAATTTGCAGGGTTATAAGTGATTGAATAATGATTAGTTAATAATTATATAGTGATTGCACGATATGTTGTTAGTAGCTTTGGAGAATTCAATGTTAATGCTTCATTTGACAGTATGTCAATTCCAGTGGAATATCAATATATTGGCATCAATTATCAACTGTTTTTGGGTAATTATTGGACGGTGATTGCAACTAATTATGGGTAAGTGGTGTGTGATTGAATAATTGTTGGAAATAGAAATTTGGCGACAATGCCAATTTAATGATCTTAGGTATTAACATCTTAGGCTTTAATTTGTGGTTAAGGTCACTGGTCTTAGGAATTAGTGGATCGATTCCTTTTAAAAGTTATTGGATTATCATGTTATGATTCAAGTTTTGATATATTGAGATAGGTGATTAAATGTTAGGTGTATTGTATTGTATGAATATCTATAATTTATAGTAATTGGAGGAACTAAGACTTAACCCTAGACTTGGAACTTGGAAAAAAATTATGATTGTTAAAATGTTATTTGACATCTAGAGTTGCGAAATTGATGATTAAGCCTAGCGAATTTTTAGGTCAAGGCTAAACACATAGTAATGTGAGTGTTGTTAGCTTCGAAATCTTATTGTGAATATCTATTTGAATAGATTGCATTGAATTGGAATCCTAACGAGAAGGAAAGGCTCAAGCACCGGAGTAATTGCTCAATTATTTGAGGCAAGTGAATTTCTAAACCCTTGTTAAGTGTATGAAATGCGTGTATTTTCTTGTGGTATATGTTTGGGAGTAATGGGATTTGGTGATGGGTTGACTTGTCCACATTGATTAATTCTAATGACGAAAACAAAAGGATAATAAAACGTAATGTGACTAATTGCTTGTGTGTGAAGTGTTGATAATGGAGAATGGTTTGAAAGGCCTGTGGAATCGTTGTTGATGTTGTTGTGAATTGTGCAATGTTATGAAAATTGTCATCTTCTCGTTATTTTTGTGAACATGTCATTTGCATTATTATGAGATATAGTTGTGACAAGTATTATGTGCATTGAGAAAGAATGAGAACTTAAAAATGATGTACCATTTCGAGGGACGTATCGCGCGCCGCGATGGATACTATATTTTGAGGGACGTATCGCGCGCCGCGATGGTTACTATTATCGAGGGTCGTATCGTGCGCCGCGACAGATGCATGGACATATATGTCCCCCATGGGTCCCGGATTGAGAGAAAGCGGGTGTGTATCACTAGGTCAGACATGCATCAATATACTTGACATTGCATCTCATTGCATTGCACATACTTATCATTAGTGAACTTGATATTGTGTTTTGCTGATCTTGTGATTGCCTTTTTATGGAACTTGTAATTGTTAAATACTGAGCTTGTTATTGAGGATATGTAATTTGTCTAAGTGTTGTTGTTGAGTTACGTGCTATGTAAATTGTGAACTGTTAGGTTGGACTGAGTTTTATGCAGGTTGTAGTTGTGGAGGTTCGGTTAGGGTGGTAGGAGTAACCGTTTTTCATCCCCTTAGCTTGTGTTTAGACGTTTACTTGTTGAGTACCGTGTGGTTTGGTACTTACCCTTTGCTTCTACAATTTTTTGTAGGTTACTAGCCCGGAACTTACTGATATATTCTCTTTTTTTTGCTAGGCTTTTTGGAGAATTGTGAGGTAGCTGTTTGTCATCTCAGCAGACCTTCTTACTCCTGTTTATGATTTTGTTCTACTCTAGAAACAATGTCATATGAGACTTATATTTTCCTTTGATTCAATTGTATACTTTAGAGGCTTGTACACGTGACAACCAGGTTTTGGGTATAATTTAAGTTGATAGCAAATTTTCCGCATTTTATTGTAATGGTTGAGTTTTAGGCTGACTTGTCTTGGTGGGATAAGACGAGTGCCATCACGTCTATTTTTGGATCGTGACACATCAATCACTGATTCAAAAAATATCTTGCTCTTTGAGTTAGTTTTTGAAAGGTAAATTAGGTTTAATGTCAAACTTGATATGGTATTAGAGTCAGGTCTATTGTGAGGTTCGATGTGCACCCTCAGATCACGCAAGGTTATGAATATACTCTCGGTCCTTAAATGCACGACACCCTCCAAATTAGACGAGTTAATATCTCAAAAGGTCACTCAACTTTAACAATTTATCTATCAAAGTCATTGAACTTTGTTTTGTATCAATAAAGTCACTAAACTTAGACTTTTTTGTCAATAAAATCAATCAATCAAATTTATTATTAAAATATATTGACGTAGCAAAATAAATTATTATTTTTATGTCATATAAACACAGACCCACAAATAAATAAAATTAAAGAAAAAAACTTATTTAATAAATTCCGGACAAATTTACCCACGGAAACGAATATTTTCTTTATGATATTATTGTATAATTTATGACGTGATTTAATAAATAAATGAATAACTTTTATTATTGAATATTACTGTAATATCATAATATTTAGTTTGCCTGCTAAATAAAAAGTGAGCATAAGTATTTAAGCAAAACAACAAATTAAATCCAAAACAGGAAAAAAGCAAAAAACAAATGTAAAAATAGAACAAGTAAGTATTCATTCGGAAGGCAGGCCAGGGGATTAACGATACTATATTGGTTTCATCGCCCCCAGCAAATCGAACAACAGATCTTTCCACTAATTCATTCTCCCACCGAGAGGATTCAAAGCGCGATAAAAAAAAGATAGATTTACAGTGGCGTGACGTGCCATCTTCGTGTGTAATCTATTTAGATGTGTCTTGCTAAATACAATTGGTAAAGATCTTACTTTTGACATAGATTTGTTCAAGTTTGAAAAAAATATTTTTTAAAATTGTTGATAAATAAGTTTGAAATTTAAAATTGTGTTTGGATATACATTTTAATTGATTTTTTGGAAAAAAAGTTTTGTGATGGGAAGTGAAAAGTCCATGAGATTTCTTTAATTTTATTCTATTGTAGAATTTATATTTACATAAAAATTATAATTTATTTTGTCATACAAATACTTTTTTTAATTATATACTTGATTGAGTGATTTTATTAATAGAAAGGTCTAACTTTAGTGATTTTAATGATACAAAACAAAATTTAATGATTTTGTTAGATAACTTATCAAAATTAAGTGACCTTTTGAGATATTGACTCAAATTAGACGGTTAAATACTGAACAAATTATATTTCAATTTTAGTGTAAAGAGGTGATGAGAATGATTCCAGGAAAGAAAACATTGAATTCCTTATAACGTTAAAACAAATCCAGCTCCTCCTTTGAACTATTTTTTTTTGGAATGTGAACGTTTACTCCACAAGTCCACATTAATTAACTCAATTTATCGGGATTTACTAATTAACCAAAGTAAACATATTATAATAATTGTGATTAAGGGCAAAAAGTCTATATGCAAATACATTCCAAATCTTTGTCAATGCATTTACGTTATCTTATTTATATCATAATAATAACAATAATAATAATAATAATAATAATAATAATAATAATAATAATAATAAAATTAAAAAAATCTTCGTAGAGGAATTAGAGTAGTAAAAATAACAAAAAAAAATACGTAATTTAATAGGGATAATGCACAAGTACCCCCTCAATCTATGCCCGTAATCCCAGAGACACACTTATACTATACTAAGGTCCTATTACCCCCCTGAACTTATTTTATAAATAATTTTCTACCTCCTTTCGTCTACGTGGCACTATCTTGTGGGCCCAATGCTGGTTGACTTTTTTTTCAAGATAGTGTCACGTAGGCCGAAAAGGGATAGAAAATTACTTATAAAATAAGTTCAGGGGGATAGTAGGATCTTAATATAGTATAAGTGTGTCTCTGGGATTTCGGGCATTGGTTGAGGGGGTACTTGTGCATTTTCCCAATTTAATACTCCTATTTAGAGGTGCTAACACAAACATACACACGATAACTTTTCGGCGAAGGGTGTCCAGTTGGACACCCTAGGATAGGTCTAGCTGTGCCTTTGTGGTACGCATCAGTCGATTTTATGTGTTATAGGTTTGATGTGCATCAGTCGGTTTTATGTATTATAGGTTCGGTCCGCATCAATCGATTCTATGTCTTATAGGTTCGGTTTATCGGTTTTCAATTTTTAAATACGCTAAAACAATAAGATGTTTTATCGATTTTCGATTTATCTATTTTTGGTCGTTAATGTTTCAATTTTGGTTTACACAATTAAATAATGCTCATAAAATAAATATATAACTTCTCACTTCTCTAAATTTAGCGTGATATAGTGAAACAAGTTGAAAATTAGAAGTAAATGTTTTGATACAGTAAAACAATAAATATAATATTTTAGTTAGATATATTGTAGTGTGCTAGAACATTGATATAATGTTTAATTAATTATATTAAATTATTAATATTTAGTAATATTTATGAATGGTCAAGTAGGAAAATACTATTATCGTAATGGATTATAGATTTATCCAATAATCCAATACTAAAAATCAAAATCGATTCGATAATCTAATAATTTTTTTTTTTGTAAAACCATTGAAAACCCAAAAAATCTAATAATTTTTTTTATTTGATTTATTGGTCGATTCAATTTTTTACACCCCTACTCGTATTAGCCAAAACTTTGGCAAGAGATGTTGTTGACAATAATGTGAATTCTTTTGAATAAAGTAATAGATGTTGTTTTAACTTTCAAAATTTCGATTTTAATTCTATTATGTAATTGTATATCAATAGCTTGCTGACTTTGACTTTCGACCAATATAATGCCTAAATATATGTTGTTGAAAGTGACATTTTTGCATGCCATTATTTATTAGTATAATATTTAATTTATGAAGCTCTCTAGTACGTAGTACAAACGTTTATTAAATTAATTAGAGAATTATAGTAAGATCTCTAGACAGATACTAATATGATAAATTATTCGTGAAAATTAGGTATAACATTTTTTATGATAATATTTTCAATCTATAGCACTAGAGTTTGTCTTTCAATGTATAACATTTAAAAGAGCAAGTTATAGCATATTATTACGTTAATTATAAATAATTTGATATATTTAATTAAAAAAAAAAGGGACCAATCTTGAAATGGAAAATAGCATCTTTTTTTATTTAAATTAAATACATTTAATAGAAAGATAATTGATTAGCACCTTTTAGGAAATTTAAAAAAAATCAGATAAATTAGTTACCTTACTCAATTTAGTTGAAATCAAATTAAGTTGTGATTTATTTCCTTAAAACGCTCTAACAAATTGATATCAATGTAAAATCTATTTTTTTTTCGCGATTCTCTCATTTTTTCAGCAGATTGCATTTCGTTTTTTTTTATTGATTGAATATATTTTGCTGTTGAAAAAATGTGATTTGCAATGATGGACAACATTGTATCTATATTAATTAAACATGGTGGAAGGTGAAATTTATCAGGTTGGTATTTGTTATATTTTATTGTGTTTCTTTTGATTGTTTTTAATCAATATATAGAATTTTGCGTGTGTTGTATGAAATGACTTTTTGGTATAAACCATATTTCAAAACAGGACGTAACAATATAGACGTTTAAGTTATAATAAATTAAAGATTCGAGTAGTACGTGCTTTATGAGAAATAGAAAAAACTGAAATTGATTGTACAGTGTGATTAGTAAATAATCATTTGAAAGAAGTATTTAAAATATTGTGGACCGTTGAAGTATGAAATTTGTATTAATTTTGATATGAAATTCAAATTATGTTGTTTGTATGAATTTTGTTCGGATAATCATTGTGTGATTTGTTTCTTTGGATGATAGATTTATTATGTTTTTAAAGTATGAAGTTTGTTGTGAATAGTAATTTCTGTATGTTACAACAATATGTAAATAATTGTGTATGAATTGTATGAAAATTATGTATCATGTTCGTATTTAGTATATTTTGAATATATGTTTCTGTTTTGGTAAAGGAATGTAAATTCTGTACGAAATGTGTGTGAAATGTGTATGAAATTTGTATTTATTTTTAGATATTATGTTATGCAAAAAAATGTAGATATGGCATGTTATGGTGAAAGTTATATTAATTGTGTATGAAATGGGTATGAATTTATTTTTTTACGTCTATGAAGTATCTTTTCAAGGTAATTGTATTAAAAAAAATTTTTGAAAGGTATATTAAGTGTGTATGAAGGGTGCATAAATTATTTTGCAATTAATATGTATTATGTTGTACTAATTTTTATTTTAATGTTATGAAACAGTTAAATATGTCGATTTTCAGATGGAGGGCATCATATATGATGCGTCTACTCTGTATAGTGGTCTAGTTAGTGCGATAATATCGCAACTTAGTATAGATGTTAATATAAGTGCTATTGAGATAAAATATATTGTTAGTGATATGTGTCCACCTATTAGTATTCACAATGATGTTGGGGTAAGAGTTTTTCTAGATCAAAAGAGAGTAAATTTAGATTTCTTTACAAAATATTCATTGTGCATCTCTTTGAGAGACTGTGAGATGTATAATCAAGATTCTGGAGTTATTACTGATAGAATACATTCTGAAGTTAGTTTAACATAAACTAACGTTGATGTATACTCCAACAATTCTATCCGTTTGACCGGAGTGAATTTAGACGGATATGTCGATGAGAATATTGAAGAAGATAATGATGTAATAAGTGACCGTTCCAACCTATTTGTAGCTGAGAATCAGATTTACAATAATAAGGAAACACTTAAGGAGGTGATGAGGCATGTTGGACTTGTCAAAAAATTCAATTTTCGTGTAGCGCGTTGTAATGCATCTAAGTAAGTACACGTCATTGTTTTAATTTATGTTTTTTATTTGATTTGTTTTGCTTTATAAAAGTTAAATGTATATTTTTTTATTTGTGAAACAGTTATCACCTGATTTGTCTTTCTGAGAATTGTTCTTGGATGATGAGAGCATCTAGTTTGAATAAATCAAGTTTATTCAAAGTTAGGAAGTACAATGCTGAACATACTTGTTCTGTTAGAGATAGAGTGTATGCAAGACGTCATGGGATAACTGACGTTGTAGCTGTTTTAATAATGGATAAGTATATTGATTCATCTACGGTATACACTCCAAAGGATATAGCTGATGATATGTTGAAATTGCATGGTGTTTCGCTAACATACATACAGGCGTGAAGAGCTAAAGAAAAAGCGATAAAATTGATGCGTGGAGATCCGACCGAATCATATGCCAAACTATCAGGTAATTTTGAAGTAAATTATGAATTAAAAGTTTTTTAAATTGTAAAATGAAAAAAATTATCATACAGATTGTTTCCAGAATGAAGTAAAATTTTCTGTGTAGTATCCTTTATGTATCAATTTTGTATCATTTATGTGTGTATCTATATTTAAGTAGGTATTAAAGTATGTATCCTTTTTGTATCAATTAAGTGTACTTTATGTATCCATTCAGTTATGTCTATGATGTTTTAAACTATCGTATTGTATAATTGAAAAAAATTCTGAGTTATCTATACATATTATCCGGGATCGATTTCGAAAATAGAAAGGAAAGAATGTGATAAATTCTTATACGCATTTGTTGCATTAGAAGCTTGTATTAGAGGTTGGGAGTATTGTAGGCCAATTGTAGTTGTTGATGGGGCAGGATTAAAATGTTCATATGGTGGTACAATGTTGACTGCCAGCACCATGGATCCGGGAGGTAGTTTTTGATCCTATGTATTTTTACGCTTATACAATATAATAAAATATGATATTAAGTATGTTTTTAATTTGTGTGATATTTTTTTCAAAAAATGTATCAGGTCATATACTTTCGTTGGCGTATGCGATAGTGGTTCTGAAAACGACGCTTCATGGACCTGGTTCTTTGAACAGTTTAAGGAAGCGTATGGAGTTAGACAAAACATGTGTTTTATGTCAGATCGAAATGAGAGCATATGGAAAGGGAATGCTACAGTATATCCTGAATATGAACATTATGCCTGCATATGGCACCTATCATGTAATGTGTTGAAGAATTTCAATAGGAATACTGAAGATTTAAAAATTTTATTTTTTACACTGGCAAAGGCTTATACAAAAAATAGTTTGAGACGATTATGAGAAGAGTAGACCAGATCGATCCGCGAATAAGACCTTACTTATTTGATATTGGTTATAGCAAATGGTCAAGAATTTATTCGACTTGTAAGCGCACATGAACCATGACTTCAAACATCGCCGAGTAATTGAATAATGTTAACAGGTTAGCAAGGAGGTTACCAGTGATTTCACTTCTTGAATTTATGAGGGTAACAATTCAAAGATGGATTCATAAGCACAATGAGGAGGCTGATAAAACAACATCTGATCTGACAAAAAAATATGATCTATATCTCCAGAAAAGTATTGTTTTGTCTTGCAATATGAGGGTATGTTTTTTTCTCAATTCAATAATAATTAAATTTGTTTTATTTCAAAAATTTTATTGACATATATATTAACAATTTCACATTAAAATAGTTGTTAAGGTGATACATTCAACTGTTGAATGCATGTTGCAGCTGAAGGAGCAAAGAAGTACATAGTAAACTTGAACACAAAGATGTGTAGTTGCGGGAGATTTCAACATTATGAAATACCATGTGGTCATGTAATTGCAATTCTTAGATAAATTTGCATGAAGCAGATTTCTGTTCTGCTTTTTATAGCCTGAAGAATTTCAAAGATGCATATGCCATCCCTGTTGAACCTATCCCATGCGAGAGTACATGGGATATACCAAGTTATATTTCAGAGCCTAAATTGATGCCACCCGATTCAAAAAGAACATCGGGAAGATCAAAACTTGAACGATGGAAGGGGTTTACTGATGTAAAATTCAAACGGTCAAAACTCACTTGCAGTAAATGCCGTCAAGTTGGACACAACAGAAAGACATGTTCAAATTATCTAGTGCTTAAAAAATAATTTCTTGTGTTTATGTTGTTTTGATTAGACACAAGTTTTTATGTTGTTATTGCATTTGGTATCATTAACATTGATTAATGTTGATTTTGTAAAAATTGATCAATTATAAATAACAGTGAAACATACTTTTTATAAATGTGAACTAATGTATACAATGGTTATTCAAATTCCATACATAATAAATAGTGAAGTTAATGAATACCACTGAAAGACAAATTTCATACAAAATTAAATAGAATAAATCATACATCAATTCAAATCTATTAATTATGGCATACATAATTCATACAAGGTTCATACATAATGGTAAAATATTTTCAACATATTTTGGTACATGAATGTATTGTTAAATTAGTTCATACAAATATACAATATATTTCAAACAATATGCATACATAGTTGATACATATATATACAAAAGTGATAATATATGTGTATCAAAAAATATATGATATTTGTCATACTCGAAAGATAAGATAGTAAAAGTGTGAACTAATGTATACAATTATTCTTCAAATTTCATACATAGTACATAGTGCATACAACATTCATATTATATGGATCAACTATTTTAAAGAAATTCTAAAATGTACAATGAATTCCACTGATATACAAATAATGCATACAAAAAATTTACAAAATTTAAATACAATAAATCATACATCAATTCACAACTATTCCGTAGTTATATAATTAATTATGACATATATATTTCATACAATGTTCATACATAATGATAAACTATTTTCAACATATTTTGGTACGTGAAATGTATTGTTAAATTGTTTCAAACAAAGTTGCAATATATTTCAAACAATATGCATACAGATTTGATACATATTTATACAAAAGTGATAATATATGTGTATCAAAAAATATATGATAGTTGTCATACTCAAAATATAAGATAGTAAAAGTGTTATGATATATGTATAAATGTAGTAATCAATTCATACAAAATAAGGATAACATTGATAAATTATATAAACAAATTTGAAATTCATATTAATAAAACAATAAAATGGAAATAACATAAATTGTTATATTGTTAAAAAAAACATGTAGTTCAAAAAGAATGCAAAGGGTGCAATGAACTTTTTCTAATTCATATTTCGTGGTCTTGGGGTGGGATAATTGGTGGTGTCCATAACTTGTTCTTTTGGCGTGCGAGGTCCACCATACTTGCTGGCTACAGTATCCGTAACTTCACTGTCACTTATTGCGCCCTCTTCATTCTTTAATTTTGCATAATGTCAAAGTAACGTGGCATACCTCTGACGATGATATGTTGCATCGATATCAATATCAAACACATCAAAAATACCATTGTTGATATATTCGGCAAATAGAGAGGTGTATAGACCACAATCGCTGTAACCAATTTGAAATTAGAAAAAATTTATAATAACTAAACAATGATGTCATTTTATATGAAATCAATAGAGTATAGAGACTACATACTTGGAATTGTCTTCTTGTTGAGGAACATCTGTCACATGCTTGATATCGAGAGGTTCGGATTGAGACTTGTTTAGATATTCAGGGATTTTGTTTGCATACAGATCAAGTCTTTTGCCATAACCCTGTACTCGCTAGAAATAATGGTATCATGGTTGCAAGTTTATCAACAACTTCTTTAACTTTTTTTGTTGTGATCAACTCCGCCACTCATCGAATCATATACATGTAGACATCTACGCTTGATTCAGAATACAACAAGAACCAATGAAATTTCTTAGAAATATTGACAGGGATAAGGACTTCGTCAACTCTGTCCCAAGCAATGTTAGCAAGCAGCTTAAACCCTCTAATGCACTGACCAACATCGTGATCGGGGGCAATTGGCCTCATGTCGCAATCTGACAGTCTCCACTGTTTTTTAATGTTATCAATCCACACCATAAACCAACAGTCAACATTGTTGTATGAAATTCATTTTTGGGAGTATTTTGCCTTCTTTCGAAGATAATACATAATTGTATTAATATGTTGTTACAAATAAAAAAAACATATTCGATATTTCATACATTGTCGTATCATATACACATCTATATTTAGTTCATACACAAATTATATAAACAATGTATATACATGTTTCATGCACAGTTCATACACACATAATGCAAACATAAATATTATTTCATACATAATTCATAGATTAGTAATGCATTAATTGTCACTTAAATTCGTATATCAATTATTAAACATATTCAAATAATTCTAAAAATAACATTGTTTAGAATGATATAATCTATTTTGTTACATAAACTAAAATAGAGTTCAAACAAATACTAATACAACATATGGGTATCAAAAATATACAATGTGACTTTATAACTAATAAATAGCAGGTATATAACATTCTACTCAAATCATGTATAGTAATATTTCATTATATACATCAATACATACACAAATCATACAACATTTAATACAACAATTCAACCCTCAAGTAACATATAATTCAGACATATTATTCATAATATTGATTCAAAATATGTCTTACCCCGTCCTCTCAAGGTCTGCACGGTTGACTCATCATGTGGGGAAAAACAATTCTGTGATTTTGACAACGTCAAAGTCCATTTGAGGATGAAAGGTATTTTTCACCTTTGTATATGCTGCTTTTCTGTGAATATTGCAATAAATTTTGTATAAAATTTGATATTGTTAAATTTAAAAATAAAACAATATGATTTATATACATTTATACCTGCCACGCCTATTTGAAACATCTTTCATAACCCATTGGTTGAACTGGTCGATCATATCAGCTGGAACATCAAAACGATTGTGAATTCCGAATGGATGTTTGATTGGGGAAAAAATTGGAACTCTCTTTGAACTGCTTTCGACTTTCGACAGTCGAATATATGAAAAAGATTCATATTTGCCGGGATTTCTGTGTCTTGCTTGCACATCTGGTGTTGTGGTAGCATTTAGAATTGGATCAAGTGCAATAATTTGTGTCATAGTAAAATCTGGATAATCATCCAAAATTGGTGATTTTGAAGTTGATGATCCAGGTAAGCCGGCTTTGAAAAAGTCACCACTTGACTTTTGAGCTTCATCTATATAAGAAAAAAATCGTTAGCTCAAAATAAATTTGTAAAAGAACGTACATGTCATAATATTGTTTATAGCATACCATATGTGTTTGAAATGTGAACGAATTCACCCATTAAAATCGAAGGCTGGTCCGTTGAAGCTTTATCGGAGTGTGCAATATTTGGAGTGGTGTCGTCCTAATATTAGTTTTCACACAATATCAATATGTTTTAAATTTTTTGGTATAAATTAAATTAAACATTAGTATAATAGTTTCATTAGTATATAGTTTCACAAATATGAATACAGTAATTGAACTAAATTTAAAATAACCTAAAATTGTAAAAGCAGTTTCATTACTATACAGTTTCACAATAGTTAATAAAATATTTATACAGTTTTCATACATATGTTAAAAACAATTTTACATTTATTTTTAACATATCATTTTTACATTGGACATGCATATATGAAAACAAAGTGTCATGTATTTCTATACAAAGTTATACATTATTTATATATGTATGAAAACACAGTGACATACATAATTAACACAACATTTATATAATATTCATACAGTTATGAAAATTTTTCTATTAGTCATTTCAAATTTATACAATGATCATACACATATCATAAATAGCACAAAATACTAATACATACTATGATCACACAATATTCATACACAGTACACACATTGATCCATACCTGTTATTGTGCATCCGATGTTGGTTGACCTCTTGACAATCTAATCTATTCAATTATCAGCTTAGTCGAGTTATCGACGTAATTCTTGATTTCAATCATGTGCTTGTCAACCTTATGAATAGATGAAAAAATATATATTAAAATAATAAAATAAAACATATAGTAATTATATTATTAAATTTAAATTGATTGAAATTAAAATTAACTTTGAGCTCTTTAAATTCCGCCTTAACCTGTTCATTAAAGAGAAATAAGTTTGATATGTATAATGTAATATGTTAAAACTATTTTAATCGTATATTTTCATTTATACCTCTGCAATTTCTGCTTCAACTCTACATATTTTTGTTCAAAATCAACGCCCTGCTTTTCCGAGGTTCCTTGCTCTTCAGAATCATGGTGACTGGGAGATTGATTTATAATGGTTTCATCCATGAGATTTAACTCTTCTTGAGTAAAAACAATATTTCTGAATTTATGCTGTAAAAAAGAAAAATATTAGAATGTGTAATAATTTATAATTACTTTAATAACATTCAATAAAAAATTACCTGATTGCCATGTGTTCTGAATATCGATTTCTTCAAATCATCAAAAGAGATAACTTCATTTGTTGTCTTCCAGTTCAGGATACGCGGTGTGTGATCTGAAGCATGGATAGCAACATTCATAAAATCATACCTGCAAGGCTATATGGAACTGACTGAACTTGAATGATGAAGGATTTTTTTGTAACTTATGACTGCACGCTTTAATTGTTAATTTAAAACACTCATTCCCCCATGGAAATATGGCATACTGTCCACACTCAACTAAATCAAAATATAATTTGGGGATGGTTGTTTTTTATGGTTCTGAAGCAGTCAGAAATGACGAAATGAAGTACAGAATTCCAATTTTTAAAAGGTCGTCATCTTCCCAAAAGTCTTTCAGTTTAAACTTATGGTAGAAATCTGACTTGGGGACTTTGTTCATGTCCCCGAAATATTCTTGGATAAGTCTATTTGGAATAGACGGATTCGAAATAAAATTAGAAATTGGTCCAGATTTGAGACTGATTATAGCGATAAATTCTTTTAAATCAAATTGTAACTTTGTACCATTTACATTTATAACGAACATGTCAACTCTGATATTTTCAGATTCAAGAAGAAAAATATGTCTTAACAATTGACATTGTATTTTTATGTTATGCAACTCATAAAAAAACCCAAATGGTGTTTCTTGTATAAATTGTTGGAACCTATCTTGACCGAGGAAGGTCAACAGATCAGCGAACACATTCATGTTGGTACATGAAGATAAATGTGTGTGCACCTTCTTCTCCTATAAAATTAATAATACTAAATTAAGATTTTTAACATAATATATAATTGCATAACAACATCATTCATACACTGATATTCTAATGGACAACCAAATCATTTCATACACATATCATACAAAGTTAATACATCATTGTATATATTAATGCATACATTACTGTATTAATGGATAACCAATTATTTCATACACAAGTCATACAACATTAATACACCATTTTATATATCAAATCATAAACTGTTGTATTATAGATAACGAAATCAGTTCATACACAAATCGTACAACTAATACATCAATCCATATATAATTCATACAATATTAATACATATTTGAATTTTTTAAAAATACATCAATTCATACATCAATATCAAACATAAATTATACAGTGCTAATAGATATTATAATAGTCAAATTTCTACGATATGACTATGAAATTCAAAGTGTTCGCATACAAATTAAAAATTCAATTCATACATAATTAATACATAACTCATACAATATTCATATATAATTACAATTGTCAACTAAAGTAAAAATAAACTCATATACAATACTAAAAACTCAATTCATACACAATTCATACAAATTTCATGTAGTTTACTATTGACAAATAAAATTAAAAAATTAAACTCGCTTACACAAAATATTTTAATCAAATTTTGAAATAATCTTTTTACTGACCTTAACAACTTTTTGAGTTTCTTTGTGACTTGTCGCTCTGATTCTTATTTTGAAGACTTTCTTGTTGATCGACCAATTTCAATACCTTTTGCTTTTTTTGATTTTGTATTTTTTAATTTGTCAACAAAGTCAGACTCAGATTCTGACGATGTTCGAATTTCTTTTCCTTTCCTCTTCTTTTCTCTTTCATTTGCCTTTTTTTTTGTTTTGTTTTTTTCAATCTTCAATTTAACAGAACTAGCCGTCTCTTTTCCAATTTATTTTTGCGTTTGAGTTTGTGTCACTACTAAAAAAATAGCGTTTGGCGACGAATATTGGCGACGAACGCTATTCCGTCACTATATAACGATGATTTGCAACAGATTACCATTTCGTTACAAAATTGATGAATAATTCTTTGAGTAATAATATAGCGACGGATTGGCAACGGAATATTTATTGTGTCGCTAAATGTTAGCGCAAAATTTTGGCGCCTAATATTTTCTACGAATTTAGTAACAAAGTACGGGTGACAAAATTATTAAATATCGGGCGATGGAATTAGTGACGAAAAAAATGTTGTTAAACTTTTGGATATATTTTTATAAAATTTATATTGCATAGTGACGAAAATATCTGTCATTATATTTTTTTCTAAATAAATACATTAATTTGAAAGCGACGAATGTTAAAATCCGTCGGTAAATTCGTTGCAAAATATTTTTAAAGCCATAAATTCTAGGGCACAAATTCATTTCAACATTTCAACCTCCTGCTCCAAAGAAGTCTCTCTCAAGCTCCATCTCCATTGAAGCTTTCCATGTCCCGCTCCAAGCTCCATTAAATGCTTTTCAAGTCTCGCTGCAAGCTCCATTTAAGATTTTCAAGTCTCGACTGCTAGCTTTCCAAGTCTCCATTGTAAGTTCAATCTCCCATCTCGATTTCAATTGCATTTAGCTTTCTATCTCAATAGGGTTGTGGTATTATCAATTGGGTAGTTTAAACTTTTCTTTCTGCAAAATAAGAATTTCAACTCATTTCTGCATTTGGATGTTAGATTCGCTAGATTTGGGTATCAATGGCTTCACTTGAAAAAATTATTATTTTCTATTTCAACTCGTCTTCTGAAAATAGAGATTTTAGTGGTTTGGGTGTATGAAAATATGATATTTTAACTCTTAAGTCTTTCCATTTTATTTAGCTTGATTGCTTGAAGTAGGATTGGGATTTTCTCAAAATAGGGGTTTTAGAAATTAAGTGTTCTGTAAACAGGTTTTTTTTCTAGAAATTATGTTTTCCCTAAAATGTCATGAGGTTTATAAGAGAAGGAAATTTTTTTAATTATATTTTTCCTAAAATGAAAGTAATCAGTAAATATTTAGACACTGAGTAACACAAAGAACTGAGAATAGTTTTAGTACGACGTACCTGTTGAGAGTTGCTTTGAATCTTCTGACATTTCAAGTATTGCTATGATTGAAGAGATTGAGTAATTATCTCATGCTGATGCTTGCTGAAGTTATCTTCCTCTGTCTGTTTTTTCAGAAAATAAAATGAAAATCAGATTCATTGCTTAATATTTTATCATTGACTGATTACTCTTAATCATCATAGAGAGTAGTACATTTAGAAGGAAGCATACGTCTAACAGTAAATGATCGTTTTGACTGGGGTGGCTTTTTTATCCGAACTGTTGACTCAAGCTCATCTTAAACAAATGTCTGCCCGCAATCTAAATTTTATTGTGAATGTCCACAATTTGATAGATTATGTGAATGAACAAACTTGACAAGACTTAACAATCTGATTAGAGTTGTGATTAGAGTTGTATAGATGTATAGTTCTGATGATTTACAATAGTGTTGCAGTTTTATAGAGAGAAATAACCAAGAATTATAATTAGATTTGAAATTCAAATTCATCCTATGCATAAAACAGAAGTTTCTATGTCTTATTTTGTCAGAAAGAATGAAGTATTATCTAGTGCTTAAAAATTACTTCTGATTGATTTTTGTATTTTGACTAAGATGGTATTTTGTCTGTATTCTTGACATAGTTGCACACTGTACATTATTTATATTGTTATTGTTCCATATTCTTGCTAATAACCAAGGTAATGAAATTTTATAATGTTGTAGGTTGTTATAACCTCATCATCAAGGCCTAGTTGATATTCACTTGAAGTAAGCCTCACTCTTCGTTTCTATCTCTGATTTAGCTCAAGATTTAAGTTCTGAGGTATTTTATTTACTTAATCTAACTACGATGAAGATTGTTGTCATTATCTTGAGACAATTCGAGTTAGAGCTTTTTTTAAGAGATTAGTGAAAAGTTTGGAGAATTTTGATTCTGTTGTCGTGGGTGTTTCTATGATAAGTTGTTGCTGGAGGAATACATTCTAAATTTTAACTTGTTTATTGCTTTTATTTTCTAGAATAATGCATTTTAGACTTTAACTTTTTCTTTGATTTTATTTGCTAGAGGAATTGTTGTACTTATAGAGGAAAGTCATGTGGTTTTCTTTAAAATTATTTTTTGAAATAAAGATTCTTATCAACTGTTTGTTCAGTATATTAAATTATTAGCCAAATCAAATCAAAGAAACTACATAGTCATCAAGAACCTCTAAGATTAAATTTATCAGCTAACTGCTTATTCATTAGAAAGTTTTTCATGTAATGTGCTTCAGTTTTTTGCTGATGAAATTAAGTATTGGCTCCAAATTATTTTCTTGCTCTAGTTTTTCACACACCGAAAAGTGTTGTTTGTACTGTAAATTAATTGCAATGCTTCAATTCGTTTTGTTTGTCATCAATTTTGTGAGATTAATATAATAATTAGATAGTTTCAATAAGTTTACTGTAACTAGAATGCTTCAGTAAGTTGATTTGAATCAGAATGTTTTAATTGTTCTACATGTTTACTAAAATTAGAATGTTCCAGTAACTGTTTTGTAAGTTTATTATAATTAATAATTTCTTTAATAGTTCATAAGTTTTTTTTAAGTCTACCTAGTGAAGAACTTTAGAAATTGTTCTTGTTTTACCAATATGAATGTTTTGTTTCAATTTGATGAATATGAAAGTGAGTACCTTCTGGTCCACGGTTTGTGCTTGTTACCTTCTAAGGAGAATGAGGATGAGGAAGAGGAAGAGTTTGAAGAAGACACCAACTAGTGCTTGATCATCTTCTATTGTATTTTCATTATATTTTGTTTGTTTCTGATTTTCAATCAAGGATAATCTACTGTAATTTCTACTTTTCCATTTAGGATTTTTAAAAGAAATAGCTCTTGGCTTTGAACTATGTGTTTTCTATTTCTTATTTCAATTCCTAATTAGATCATTTCTTTGAATTGAATAACATTACTTGACTGTGATTGTGTAACCATCAGGTTCTGGAACCTTATTAGATATGATGGTATTGAAAATTTTAGCCTCTTAAAAAGCTTCTCCCTTTCCCTAATGTCATCACCTGTGATTGTGTTCAAATTTTCAAAATATGTTATAGATTTCTAATGCTCATTCTTTGTGTAAAGCTTCTTACAGAAGTTCATGATCCCTTTACTTTTGTTACTTTTGTCATAGATAACTATGTTACTTTTGTATGTCTAGGTCTTAATTTTATCACTTGATCAACAAGCTCTTTCAGAGACAAATTTATATTTCAGCATTGTTTCACGTAATTCATTATTATGGATTATCTTTAATTTTATTTTGTATTAGTCATGTTCTAACAACAATGGTATATTTGTTTACATGTATGGCTCGAGGCAGAGGTCGTGGAAAATTCTCAGGTAGGAGTAATCCTGCTATTCATGCAAGCATGCCAACTACGATTTCTCCTCAACAAGATGGTACCCCCACCAATATTGAAATGTCAACTCAAACTATCAGCCCAACCATCTCTTAGACACCTCCAGCTACACCAAATCAGAGTAACCTAGTAGGTAATGGTCTTTCTACTCAGATAAATCATCCAACAGGTCATACCAATACAATTGCTAAAGATGAATCCAACACTAGTCATACAAGGACCCTTGTCTTTCTAACTTCTGCAGGGTTAGTCCATTCTTTTAATTTTATTCTTGAACTATTTTCTACTTACTGTGTTGAACAAATTGAAGATATTTGTATAGTATTTCACTATCACATTACCAACTGGTCCTTTAAGCATAATATTCCATATAGAGAACATGACCTCGTGTCTGTTGAATGTGTTACCATTGAAATATGGTAATCTCTTCTAATTTATACAGACTGGAACCTTCTCAAATATGCTCTAGTTTCATATCCAAATCATTCAAAAGTGAGGTTAATCCCAATGGAATCAATTGAAAAGGTGTCTCAAATGATGTAAGAAATAATTATTTTGGAGAATTTAAGGTATAAGTTTTCATCGTAAGGGATTTTAGCAAGTGTATTCACATATATAGATAGGACATTAATGTACTACTTTCAAAACTTATTTCTGAAAAAATTTTGTTGGGATGTTTTCATTAGTGAAAACGAGGTCAAAACACACTGGATGGTTAAGACAACATTGAACTATATGCATTTCATTTCTAAAATAAAAAAAAGGAGGAGTTAGGTCAGGTTATGTACCAGAAGATGTGTGGGAAAGAGGGATGGAGCTTTGGGGAAGTGCAGAGTGTATTAGGAAATCAGAAATTAATTCGCAAAATCATCGTGGCGGCCGTGAAACTGCTGTTGGGACTCACACTGGTGGCTCTATTTCTATCGGAGAACATCGCAAGAAACTTGTGAGTATATATATTCTATAAACTCTATAACTAATATCTTCTCTTATATGATATATATATATAACATGATTTCTTTTGTATAGGCTATTGAAAAAGGCCGAGATCCCACACCAAGTGAGTTACACCTGCACGTTCGTACACATGGACATGATGGAAAATCATTTGTTGGTGAGCGTTCTCGAGATATCCATGTAAGTCTAAAACTTGGAGGTGTTTCGCTTCTTTCCTACTGGAGTTTATGGTGCAATTTTGTCCTGTTTTAAAGTGTATTTGTTGCTACTGTTTGGTATAGTTCTAATGATGTTTTTGAGACTTTTCAATGCAATTTTAGTGTCGTTTTAGAGAGAAACTACTGCCACTGTTTTGAGGCTTTTCTGGTGAAATTTTAATGTTATTTTGGTGTGATTCTAGTGTTGTTTTACTGTGACTCTAGTGCAACACGGCGATTGGAACAAAGAGACACATTTGGTTGTGAATTCCCATGTGGCAGACATATATCTACATAGACCAATCAATAGAATTTATTATTGTTGTTTCAGTAATGTAACCTTGATCAAGTACTCTCCAGTATGATACATCATACAAGCTTGATGTATCATATAAAATGTACCTGAGTCGAGCTAGCATCCAAAATTCAATCATTGATGAACTAAGCGAGTGTTGGGGTGGGCAGTTGGGGAGGGGGATTTTCCTGAACAGTTAGTTGTCATTGTCTGTGTGGTAGAAGTCCCATTCAGCATATAATTATTGACCATGTGGGTGCAACAAAGACTCCAAACTCCATTGTTTCATAATGCTAATACTCTGGGAACTACTTTTGCTGGTGTGGGTATAATAATATGTTGCTAAAAACACAAACTCATGCTTACTATGGGCAGAATCTTTGTGGCTCATCATCATTACCACATCCATTTTCTCAATTAACATCGACAACAAATATGGACGAGTTTGTAAAGAAAATGATGTATGCACTAACTAGTCATCTTGTTCCTATTATTGTTGAGCAGGTGAAAGCATCGATTACTCCATTCGGCAATCCATCGTCTGCGGCGCCCATGCCTCCTGCTAGTAATGTGAACGAGGTTGATACCTCTATTTCAAGTTTATACCTCCACAACTTCAGTTTTTGATATTGTCATACTTTTTTGAAACAAAAAATTGCGCGTAGTAATATTTTGATGAACATAGGTTCATTTAAGAGTATTTGATAGTTTTCTTTGGATATGTTTAGCCAGAAATATGTTGTTTTGGAGTTTTCTATTTATATATTATGAATAGTCTATGAGTATTATATTATATGATTGTTTGTTAATTTTGGAGTTTTTAGTAATTTTAATTTAATTTATTTCAGCAGTGCATAAGAACAATTTTTATCAACAAATTTAGCGACTATTTGGTCGTTGCTGTAAAAGAATGTTGGCGACGGATCAACGACAAATTATTAAAGGCCTAATATGTTGTTACAAATATGTTGCGACGGAAATTTTGTTGCAAATTTATTCAAAATAACGAAATGAATTATGAAATTAGCAACAAACTATATAAATATAATGACGAATCAGTATGTCGCTAACATGTGGCGACGACAATATTTCGTCACTATGACGTCGCTAAAATTGAGACGAAACACCATTTTTCGTCACAGAATTATGAAATTAGCAACAAAATTATATAAAAATAATGACGACTAAGTCTGTCGCTAACATATGGCGACGGAAGTTATTCGTCACTAGGACGTCGCTAAACTAGTGGCGGAACTCATTTTTCGTCACCAAGAGCTTACTAACGAGCATAATAGCAACATTCGACATTCCGTTGCTAATTCGTCGCTAATCATGATTAGCGATGGATTTTCATCATATAGTGACGGATTGTGTCCGTCACTAAACACTGATTTTTTTGTAGTGTGTCAAAATATGAATGAAGGAACATGAAAGTCATCAGATAGTGACTCATCGACCAATCTTCTAATTTTACGGGGTGTTCAACTACCTTTCCTCGACATTCTATACGAACTTAATGTGGATGTTTGAGTTATGATTTGGGGATGAACTGATTTGTGAGGGGTGATGGGGATGAATCAGATGGAAGAGATGATGAGTGAGGCGTGTTTGGGAATTGATGTATAAAGGGTAATAGGAATGGTGATCAGTCAGGGGATTTGGGGGAGATGAAGATTTAGGCGTGTTGGGGAAGATGACGTGTCTTGGGGAAGATGGCGTGTATAGGGTGAGATGGGGGTGAGTTGTTATTGGGCAACGGTAAAGTAGGAATTTAATTAAATCAAATCCCTATTATTTAGTTTTTGTTTTTAAAAAGGTAACTATATAATGTGAAATTTAATTAATAATAATTTACTATTTATTTTAAAAACTGTAAAAGGTAATTATATAATTAATCTGTAAAAATTTAAAGAGTTTGGTTTAAAAAAGGTAACTGAAAAAATAAAAATAAATATTTAAACGTATTAATTATTATTTAAATAATTACTTATAATTTATTTTTAATTAATACATTTTTAATTGATATGTTATAACTCGATAATAATCTGCTATAAGTAATTTATTTTTAAATAGTATGTTTATAACTTGATATATATCGTCTTAAATGTGTATGGGGTATTATTTTTATTATCCAAAATTATAATAAAATACATTAAAATGACGTTATATCTTTCTCAGTTTATTAAACTTTATCTAACTAAAATAAATCTTCAATCAAAATACATAGGAGTATTTTAATAATGCAGTTGACCTTTGATGATATTTCAATTTATAATAATTGTTCCTTTTACTTTTCTTATGTCAGCCCGAATACAATTATAAATTAGTATGTTTTGTTTTTCTAATTATTTGTCTATTTTTAAATTAATATACGTATTAAAAAAATAATTAATAACATAGTGAGTTTATCATTTTATTCTCATTAATTATGAAATGTATCAATTAAAAAATTAAATTTTTTCAAAGTAATTAATTGCGGTTATAATAGGTAAAAGAAATTATCCTTTCTTAATTTATCAAACTGTACAAAAAATTAGAAATGACTAAAAAAGAAAAACTGAACAAATAATTAAGGATATATGAAGTAGTTGAAATTTCCCAAAATATAAAGGAATTTGTTATAAGACAAGATGATGTATATATGACCATAATGATTAACAAGCAAGGAACAATAACAGAAATCTAACCACTGCAATCTTTGTCATCACAACCATATTATTTTATTATATATATACAATTCATAATTATAATTTATTTAATTTATTAATTTTAGCTGAAATCTCACTAGTTCCGTTATTGATTTCTCGCTATAATTAATATTTCATTATAATAATCACATTATTTGTTTTTATTAGAGAAATGATTATAAATAGTTGTTTATCAAAATAATAATCAATAAATATGTTATTGTTGTAAATACATTAGTTGATAGATGTCATGAATGACCTCACTTTGTTACTACAGCAATATAACCTCTCCAAGTAACTTGTGTGATGTGTCTATAAATAAGACATTTCATACAATAAACATATGCACCAATAATTATAAAAATACTACTACTTTCTTCCTTTCTTTGTTCTTATTACTTTTTGTTTTCATCTTCTTTCTAGCTATGTTTTCATTTGATTTTAGTATTCTATCATTATTTAATAGCACGTTATTAGCACAATTGTTTTTTTTATTAAAAAATATGTTTATGCAAGTTGATCTAGACGTATAATGATTGTAAATCAACAAATAAATTTCTAACAAAGTAGATGCATAAACTTGGTGTTAAGAATCTTACCCAGCTTAGGGAGATCTCTGTTACTGGAAATCAAAAGTATAGGCTAGTGAGGGCAACCCCTTGCTAGAGAAGTTGTCAAAGATTCACTTTCGATACAAAATTTAAGAGCCAAACAATCAGAAAATTAGGATTAATGGATGATTTAGCTGCAGGGGATCATTAGAAATTATCATACCATGTATGTCTTTCTGAATCTCTATCATCATGGGTAAGTGGAATTTTTTTTTTGCTTCGTAGAAAATTGAAGGTACATAATATGTTGCAAGTATAAATTGATAGATTGTTTATCACTTTATAATAATTGTTTGTCAATAGAACATATATGTGGAAAAAGAAAAAAAAGAAAAAACACTTACAAAATAAATGTGTTCATATAACAATTTGTTTACTTTTTCTGCGGTTAAAACTTCTATCATTTTTTAAATTCGACGGAATGTACCCTTTAAAATGATGTATGTATCATTAGTCGGAG
Organism: Solanum sitiens; assembly: GCA_016801875.1. Lineage (NCBI taxonomy): Eukaryota > Viridiplantae > Streptophyta > Magnoliopsida > Solanales > Solanaceae > Solanum > Solanum sitiens. Next base: position 8,611 of record JABWTJ010000057.1, on the reverse strand, counting down.
AAAATCAGAAAAACATATCAATACTATTTTATTTTTTTCTACATCTATGAAATTCTTACAACTTGAAGCTTGATGTTTTGATATAAAGTTTGAAGTAATTTTATAATTTAATTATGAACATACGAAGAGATACATTTCAATTTATTTTACTAATACATATTAATATTTTTATAATGTTGAGAATTTCCATGATCTATAATATGTATCATCTTGATCTGGAAATATTTTGTTCATTGTTTTATATGATTTGCTATCATCTTGATCTGGAAATATTTTGTTTATCGTTTTATATGATTTGCTACTGCCATTTGACACCTACCAACAATGAAATTATTGATTGCTTTAATCACTCATTTTGTTTTTAAGCTTCATGGATCATTAGGAGTTTATGTCATTTATACTGACAATATTTTCTTTGTTATTATTATAAATGGTTGATCTTTTTAAGGATTTCAAATCTGAATTCTTAATAATGGTGGTTACGATATAAGTTTGACAAAACTCAAGGAACACATGATTGTCAATAGTGATAATTTTTTTTTAAAAAAAGGGGATTGGTGATTAGTTTTGATGTATTTTGATATACTATGTCATTGATTGATGGTAAGACGGTGAATTCAAGTTTCATCGCACCAAAAATGTAAGACATCGATTAAAGTCTCGATGCGTCATGTTGATAAGATTTTGGGTTCAAGTCCCATCATATTTTGGCCTAGCACACCTTTATATGGATAAGACATTGGGTTAAAGTCTCAATGCAACATATTGATTATAATAAGCTCTTGATAAAAAAAAATGTGAAGTTTGTCTCATTGAATATGTTCCATTCTTTGAAGTGGATGTGATATCAATACACTACAAGTCTTAAAAATGACAAGATAATTTTATGATTAAACATATGAATATGGACGTGAAGGGACAAAATTATAATGTCATCATTGTGATAATTATAAAAGAACATTATGAGTTCTCAAAATGGTCTTTCAAAGAGTGAAGGTAGTTTTTGTCATAAAATGATATGAAAGGTCACTAGCAACATGTTTGATATGAGACCTAATAATTTGATAAGTTTATAGATCCTCCTTCAAAGAAAAGAATGAAAAATTAGTGATACACTTGACTTTCAAAAGTGATTTCAAGGTATATCATGTGAATATGATAAATTTCAAAGTATCACAATGAACTTCTAATGAAAGAAATAATTATGAAGCATGAATATATATAGTCAATTACTTAAAGAGAATGTGACTTGTGATAAGTATCATGAAAAATGGACCATTCTTGAAAGTGAAAGAGATGATGAAAATAATAAATAAAAATATATTCATATATGATTTAATAGATACCACAAGTTTGAGAGAAATAAGAAATTTTCAGTTGGTATAAATAATCATTGGTCAAGTACTTTTAGTACATCACAAATATTGTAGTACATTTTATAATGGACTATCAATCTCAAAAGAAGGAAATAATCCTTGACCACAAAAAAAGTCATTGATTATGTATCTTTGTACGTCAAAAAATAATATTTACCAGATACTAAACAAAAGGGAGAAGATACTAATGACAAAAGAAAATAAAGAAACAAGTTTTACTTGTAATGATTTTGACCATGACAATATTGATATAAGTTTCTCCTTAAAAGAGATTTTTACCACACAAACAATGTTATGAAGTATGTGGTAGTATCCAATGTTAATTGTGAGCTTTGGTGAGCTACTGTACTACTACCCAAATAAATAAAATTACGCATGATATTGAAATTGTAGTAAGTCTAGAAAAAAACTTTTTAAATTTCAAAAAAATAGTCAAAGAAAATAAATATTGAGACTATAAAATATAAAAAGATTTAAAATCTTCATATTATTAATGTGGATATAAATGTGAAAGATTACCTATTTTCGTATTGTTTGTGGTAACTAATTATGGGCATGATGATGAAATCACGTGCAAAATAAACTAGAAGTTTATTAAAACAAATATCAGTTGGCATGACCGGTTGATGATCATCCTGGTTCAAATGTGATACGATAATAAATGAGAATTCATGTGGTTATATATATTGAAGAAATAATAAATTCTTTAAGAATTCTCTTGTGTTATTTGTTCTCATGATAAAATTATTGTTGTACCGGCTAATGTTGAGATTGTATCCCCTGAAATTTTGAAATGTATAAAAAGGTGAATATGGGCCCATTCACCTGCCGTGTGGACCGTTTACTATTATAAAGATGCATCTTTTTATGGTCACATGCGCTTTATTATCAACTTGCAATTTATTTTTGCAAAGGTTGTTTGCTCGAATTGATAAATCAAGAGCACATTTCAAATTATAAAACTATATTGATGATGTTGGTATATATCCAAGAGGTTTAAGAAAAAAAATTGTATGCCTCAAATTATACATAAACCATTGGTTATGAGAACAATACTCTCAAAAGAAATTTAGTATGAGATGTGTTATTTAAAGTATGACAACACTTGTATGTATCAAGCCAACAAGGATCCCCTATCAGAAATGATTCAGGGTCGGGAACCAAATAATTCTCATCTAAAAATTTAAATGTGCGATATATTATTCAATTGATCCACCACTACACAATTCATAAAGATGAGTTCTCCAATAAAGTTGAGTGAATGTTAGATTCTAGGGGGAGATGATAAGCAACTGAAAAATAAGTTTATACATAATGACATATCATTGATATGATCCTCGTTGAAAATATAACTTAAGTCAATTGTCAGACGTATTCACTGACCATATGTTATAATCCAGTTTTAAATGCTCAAATAAAAGGTCATTGAAGGACATAACTTATGACACGCCGAAAGTGTGATAGATAAATCAATTCAAAAGATGAAACTTCTTGACAAAAAAAAAGATGCGAAAATAATTAAGATGGTCTTAATAATGAGGCAGATGTTTTAGAAAAAGCACCATGACATAACACTTCATAAAACCTTGGCAAAGGTTCAGGTACCTGAAAATAATGAAAAATAAAGAAAGCTCGGTAAGATATGTCATATTAGAATCGATATCAAATAAATCGCCGACGATATCTTTAATATAATTTAGCGCTCAAAATTATAAATGTTGACGAAGATCTTGATATTAATTCTTTCAAAAATTGACGGATAAATGATTGGCCAAAGAAAATACAATTCAAGTAATATTTTTATTCACTTGGAAAAGTGATGTTTTTGACTTATTTTATCCATATATCAAGATATAATGTCAGTGGGAGTACAAATAGATTATTGTGTGATGAGTAAAATTATAAGATATAAGTACGGCCTATGCCTTGGGGCATAAAAGGTTATCGCAAAGTCTTGACTTTATTATATGGAGATGTGTTTTGTGTTGGTGAATGCAACAAAGTTTCTTTCAGTCTGACAATATATGAAAAACTTGAATACAAATGATGAATGATTATCATATCTATCTAGAATATAAATATTATATGAAAATTCTTGAAGGATTTAAAAGGTTATAAAGTGATCCCATTGAATAGTTCGCATATTATAAAGATTAATTTTAATGTCATTAAAATGTCTAAGAAGCCATGTCATAGTGCAATTGGTGTACTTATGTATCCTGCTATTATTATTCATGGTATAATAATTTTACTAATGTGCATGCAAAATTTGACATCACTCTATCGATGGAAATATTAGAGTGAAACAAATATTAACATAAGTTTATTTATTCTAACAAATATTGTCCATGTTTATTGGTTATGAAACTCCAGGAAATCATTTGATTTATATGAAGTTTGATTTCAAGAGTGATATATGTCTTTCATGTGGGAATACAATCATATTTATATTACCCTACAAGACAACCAATTTTATTATCACGAAAGTCTTTGTCACTTGGCTATTGCTACAAACAAGTCGAATGAGCAATTTATCTACACCAACGAGGTTACAAACTAAGTGATTGTCAAGGATGTATTGAATGAACTCAACATATCCAACGGACAAGAAAATAATATATCAGGATAAGCTCAAGGATGCAACGTCTTCATGAATATGATTTGGTCACAAATATATAATCAGTATCAATATTTGAAAAGCTAAGTATAAGATTCGGAGACATCCTTTACAAGAACTAAGTGATGTTTTAATCAGGGGGAGTAAATACGCGCTGAACTCTTTTTTCCTTGACTAAGGTTTTGTCCCACTGGTTTTCCTGGTAAGGTTTTTAATGAGGCAACTCTCAATGCGTATTACTAGATATGTGTACTCTTTTTTCTTCACTAGGACTTTTTTCCATTGAATTGTTTTCTAATAAGATTTTAACGAGGCACATTATCTATTGACAAACTCCAATGAGTAGGAAATACCTCATATTGTAGATGTCCATTACAAAATTCTCTGCATAAGCTTGAAATCAAGAAAACAACTTACAAGTAGCTCCACAAGTAGACACCTATAAGCAACTCTAGACACAGGTTTCTAAGAAACTTGCAAGCAGCCCCGCTAGCAGATTTTTATAAGCAACTTACACAATCAGATTCTTATAAACAACTTACAAGTATCTCTACAATTGGGTTCCTACAATCAACTTACAAGTAGCTTCCTTCAAGCAACTTGTAACGAGGCAACATCCACGAATGATTATGTACACTTTTTATATATACATGAACATCCAAGAGGGAGTGTCGTAAATACATTAGTTGATGGATGTCATGAATGACCTCACTTTGTTACTATAGCAATATAACCTCTCCAGGTAACTTGTGTCTATAAATAAGACATTTCATACAATAAAGAGATGCACCAATAATTATAAAAATACTACTACTTTCTTCCTTTCTTTGTTCTTATTACTTTTTGTTTTCATCTTCTTCTTTCTATGTTTGCATTTGATTTTAGTATTTTATCATTATTTTATAACAGCTATTACCTTATTTAGAAGTGGGACTTGTTTGGAACTAACACAAACTCTAAGAAGTGATACCAAAAAGCATTTCAAATAGTACTGTAATATCAAAAGCTATATACGGTGAAAATATTTTATATTTTGCTTTGAGTGGCTCAATTATATTGGGTATACTAGATTTATATGCACGTGTAACAAAATGAAACAATCTCTGCTTTTTTTATCAAAACAAATTAATTCTCTTAAATAATGATGAAGAAGTATAACATTTCAATCTCTTTCTGTTTCAAGATTGAAACTGGTGAGTTTTCTGTCCCTTTTTGCATGTGTTTTTTCTCTTCAAAGATTTGTGTTTATAGTAAAATGAATATCCCTGTTCTTCAATTCCTAATGGATGGGTATTTGTTTGCAAGTACGTACATGGATGGTATCTATTAGAATTATGATTTTTCAGTACATTATTGTGGAATTTTATGAATTTGGTAAGCCAAAAGGTGGCATTATTGTCGTTGTGATGATAAGCCTAAATTGTGAAAATCAAAACCCTTTAATTAGGAGGAGAAGCAAAGACGACTTGCTATTTACATCTTCTCTCTTCTTTGTTTATTTACTTATATATAATTCTATTTGCAAATATTAATTCGAGATTCAGTCTATTTTTATCGTAGAGAATTGACTGAATATTTCAAGTATATGTTAGTAATTTTATCCGATCGATCTACACATGCATTATGTTTTGTCTAAATTAGTGCATAATTTAAGGACTTAAATTTAGAAGTGGATGGTAGGTATTTGATATTATGTTTAAGTCATTTTTTATGGAGTATATATGTATGAGTGGTCAAACATGAGATTTTTGGAAATTTATTTATATGTTGGGAAACCTGTCAACTTTACATTGTCTTATGAAGAGACAAAAATGTCAAGTTGTTAATTATTCGACCAACATAGTACAGTTTATGATGAAATCATTCAATGATATGAACTGTTGATACTTTCTCTAATTTTAATTTATTCTCTAGGATGTATTTCTTATTAATTATCTTGTGTGGTTTTGGTACAGCAAAATAGTTTTGGAGCTTAATGATTTTGATGTTTTACTACTCTTGTGAATTAAACATGCAAACTTACTTAAATTCAAAACAGATATCCAGTTCTGATTTGTGTGTTTGCAACAGTACTAGAATTTGATTCCTATATATATATATAATAATATATGTCTCTTTCTTTCTTTCTTCATTAAGATGGAGTTGATAAGAATGTTGTCGCATTAACGTTACGATCCGTTGAGTTGGGAAATTAAGCACTAGCAAATAAAGTTGTCCTTTTATTCCTTTTTAAATAAAAGTTCTAAGAGTACTAAAAAGTTTTTTTGAAAATAAAGTTGCTTAGCAAAGTTGTCCTTTTATTCCTTCCTTCTTAAGTGGACTCCATCAAGAGTTCCACCAAAAAAAAGGTCCATCCTTTTACTATTTATTTAGTTACAAAGCATGCCCCTATAATTCCATTGAAGTTCAAGATATGGGGTCCCATTAGTTTTTCTATTCATGGTCCTTAAAAGAATATTTTAAATTATTTAAACTTGATGGGTGAATCGAAACACTTAAATATATTTAATGTGTTTAATTTTTATTTGTTCATCATTATAAAACAAATTTTATTTTTACTTTTATTATTAAAATGCCAAGTGAGGATAATTATTTTTTATAATATTAATTACTTATTCTTTAAATTATTTTTCAAAATTTCATATTAAATATTAATTAATAGGAGTAATTTGATAAAATAATCATGTTAATCATTATTTTCTTAATGGATAATGTGACAAATAAAATTAAACAAGGAAATGTATACTTCAAAATTATACTGAGAAAGTAATTTGTCGACATAAATAAATATTGAGGAAACCAAAAATACGAATCGATGAAAATTTATCCTCCAATTTGATGATTTTTTTTTGTGAAATCAACTCATATTAATTGATTATAATTAATAACATAAATAAATGTTTCTAATTCAAATCTTATATTAAAAAATTGCTCTTACACTTGTTCATTTTAGAAATTTAAGAAAAAATTATTATTTCCAAAAAAGATTTCGTCTTTAAGTAATTATACTAATAGTCAAATTTATTTTTATAAAGTTAATTAATTAAAGAAACCTAGTAATTGGTTTCGTAGAATTCAATGTGGTCATTGCTTCGGTTTCTTATTTTCCTATTAAGATGGAAAAAAAGCTTTCGCAAATGGTTACTATACTCCTAAATAATAAGAAATTTAGATTTATTTTAATATTCATTTTAATTTGTATAATGTTGGGCCCGTATTGACATGGGTCAGTTCATTTAGTATATTATAACGACCAGGTTTCATCATTATAGAAAAGTCAACGGGAAAAATTTTTAGGCCGGAAAACTTTTTCGTATTAATCGAAAAAATTTTAACCTAGTCCAGATTTGGACGACACCAGAGTCATTAAGGTATAGGAAAATTTAGTAAAATCGGGTGATTCAATTATGATTTTGATTATATGAGTAAATAGATAAGTCGTTAAGGAATTTGTAAGACTTTACAAAATTGAATTCGGGTGAGTAAAACTCCCAAATTCGATCTTAGCATAAACAATATTTTCTGAGTGTCGTTTGTTAAAGGTGTGTCGTGAAATAGGGGTCTTGGAATTATTAAAATAGCTAATTATTTCGTGCAAGCCGCTCTGACGCTAGATTTGGTTGCTCTGACGGGGCCACTATAGTAGGGTGAGGGCCGATGTGGCGGGTCAGACGCGACTTAAAGTCGTAAATGAACCCCTATACGATCTTATTATGCAGTTTTCAATTTTTAGAGCTAAGGAACGAATCCCAGGCGACTCTTGACAGTTTTCCACCATTCTTGAGGCTAAATATAAGATTTTCACTTCCCGAATTCGATTTTCAATTTGTAGAACGTAATAGAATGGATAATTATCAACGGGGTGGATTTTGAATTGGTAATCATGGTGGAAACAACTCTAATTGGGATGCTTGAGATCATAGGTTTGATCTAGAGTTCGTAGAATTGTTAGTAGTCCGGGTAATTAGTGATTATTTATTGATTCCCGTATTATGTTGATTGTTTGTAGATAAGAACAAGCGGAATGAATCCGGAAAGGAAAGAATCAGGTTTCTTAGGGTTTGAAGCTTGTTTCGAGGTAAGTGATGGTTGTGATTCTATGATTGTGTGATGTGTGTTTATTTTTGCTTCATTATGATACACATATGCATGTGAATGTTGTTATTGATCACACTTGTTGTAAATAAGATAGACGAATGACTACATGCCATGAATCACTTCTTGATTGCATGACTTGAGAATATACTTGTGATTGTGGTGTATTGAAGGGATCGATTGTCATGTTCTGACATAAATATGGGATCGGTTGCCACGATCAGGCATAACTGTTGGGTCGGGTACCACGTTTCGGTATGTTAATGGTTTGGATTTCGGTCCATTTGAGGACCAACTACCTGACATAATTGTGTATCTTGAGAATTGTGAATTGTACGTTTTTTATAAATGTTGATAATATTGTATATGTTCGTACTTTGCATGTTTTATGATGTTGTATTGACTTTCTTATGTTACACTTAGTGGGATAGACGCGTGATCCTATCAGTACATTATGATTGTGTACTTATACTGTGCTTGCTCTTATTTTTGTTGAGTACAGGGCATCTTCAGACGCCTATTG